>CM063508.1:21482155-21487155 GCA_032207245.1 Pardosa pseudoannulata
TAACGCTTTACTTAAAAATACTTTTTAAAACTCCATTTGAGTATTAAACTTTATTCCTCACTCACATAGTTTTGAAAGCTATGAAAGGGCATTGTTGGGAAACAACTTGGCAAGCTGTTATAATGTTTATTGTTTGTCTAAAAATACTAATCCTGAAAAATTAAAAAAAAAACTTTTTAAGAGACAGAAATAGCTATTATTTCTAGTTGCAAATAATTTCTGTAATGATTTTTAAATATAATATTTTTGTTTTTAAAAGAGTCGCTTGTAATGTCAAACTGAATTGAAAATATTTAACTTGAGTCAGAGGTTTGCTTAAATACGCTACTCATCTTTATTCATTTTTTAAAGCGTTACTTAAGAATGATTTTTAGAACTCCATTTGAGTATCAAACTTTAGTTCACAAACTTAGTTCTGAAAGCTATTAAAATACATCTGTGAGAAATCACCTGGAAAGCTGTTATAATGTTTATTTTTTGTCTAAAAATACTATCCCTGAAAAAAATTTAAAAAAAAACTTTTTAAGAGATAGAAATAGCTATTATTTCTAGTTGCAAATAATTTCTGTAATGATTTTTAAATATAATATTTTTGTTTTTAAAAGAGTCGCTTGTAATGTCAAACTGAATTGAAAATATTTAACTTGAGTCAGAGATTTGCTGAAATATGCTACTCCTCTTCAAGCATTTTTTAACGTATTACTTAAGAATGATTTTTAGAACTCCATTTGAGTATCAAACTTTAGTTCACAAACTTAGTTCTGAAACCTATTAAAAAATGTATCTGTGGGAAATCACCCGGAAAGATGTTATAATGTTCATTTTATGTCTAAAATTACTATCTCTGAAAATTTTTTTAAAAAACTTTTTAAGAGACACAAATAGCTGTTATTATTAGTTGCATTTTCTGTAACAATTTTTAAATATAATATTTTTCTTTTTTAAACAGTCATTTGTAATGTCAAACTGAATCGAAAATATTTAACTTGAGTGAGAGGTTTGCTTAAATACGCTACTCCTCTTTATTCATTTTTTAACGCGTTACTTAAAAATACTTTTTAGAACTCCATTTGAGTATCAAACTTTATTTCACAAACTTAGTTCCGAAAGCTATTAAAATACTACGTTGTGAAATCACCTGGTAACAAAGTGTTTTGGTGAGTCTGAGTCACTTAGACTCTCCCGAGACCTGCTTGAATGATCACTCTCACCACTTCAGCTATTTGTTGCTAGGAGACAATCACTCCTTGAACTGGAAACTGCATTTTTCCAATCTGAATTTATAATAAGCTCCAGCATTTTATAGTTTCCTTTCTTTACGCTGAAAACTGTTTTATTATTTTGCAAATATATTAAATCAAATAAATATTTATCTGAATTCTCTACTGGCTCTAAATCCAGTTCGCAGCTTACATTTCAGGAATTGTAAACTATGCAAACTAATATATTTTGATTTAGAGCACAATAATACCTTTTGAGCTGAAAGTTTTTGATAAGAACTGCTGATATTTTATTCACAGTATGTTGAATATTTCTGATCAGTTTCGAATAAAATTTTCTTTACATCATTTATAAGGGTTTATCTTTTAAAAACAATATATAGTTTCATTTTGTGAAGAAGTACGTTTCTATAAAAACATTAAATACATATACCCGTTAATAAAAAAGAAATCTACTTATCAAATAATTTTTGAATTAGATAAGTTTATAAATTGAATTTTACTATCCAATAGAAGCTAATTATAATTTTTATTCTGTGATCAAAATCTATATAAACACGAGCAATATAATCTTGGTAATTTGTAATGTAAATATGTTAAGGACTGCACATAATATTGTAGTGACATATGCAATAATTAAGGTACTGCAATATAATATACGTATAGCCTGCCATCTAGTGGCTACCAGAAGAAACTGTTGTCAGTCGACGTCCAACAGCACTTAGGATAGTTTGCCCAGTGACATGCTTGGGACTCTAATGTAAATATAATTGTTTTTTCTAGGTGTAAATATTTTAGTGTTCTGTTGTAGTTGTTAAGTGTTCTTATAAAATATGTTAATAAAGAATTCCAGTGCTACCCAGTGTTAGAGTTTATATAAGAAATCAACGTCCGGTAATCTATATCATCTTGATATTATTCCTGAAAAAAAGTCAGGATTTAAATAACTGGGATCTAACTAAATCAATTAATTAAATCAAAAATACTTCCTTTACATACTTTATGAATTTTTAATCAAGGATTTTTGATTTCATGAATAGAGAGTGCCACTAGCAGCTTTAAGAGGCACAGCATCTTATACCTTGTATATCTCATCCTTATTATTTGTAGAGAAAAAAATAAGTTTATGTACACGTCACCTGAAATCAGATTTTTTTTTCTCAGAATTTTATTTTAATCTGTCATTAAATCCTCAATATTTCACTTATATTTGTTTTTTATGTTTACTTAAATGATATGGCTTTAAAAAATCATTTGATAATTAAATATACGTTTATGTTTTTACACCATAAAAAAGTTGAATAGGATATTATATGTTGATTAGAAGTGCTATAATATTCATATTTCCTACATTTAATACATAATTTGTCATATGTTAAAAATATTGCACGAATTAAAAACACATATAGGATACTAAAAACGTATTTGTTAATAATAATAAATCTATTCCTAACTTAAAAAATTTCATTTATTATGCTTCATTTATCAAAGATATTCTAAAAATAAAACAGTCCAGCTTTAATCCGAAACTTTTATTTAAATAAAGGAAATATCCGATTGAAATAATTTTAAAATATAAGATTTTTAACAAATAATAATAAAAAAAAGAGAAATTTCGTTTGAAATTAATCTTTTTGAACTTTTAATACACTTTTATGTAATATATAAGAGTCGTGAAGATATAATATTGAATTATTTTTACACATAATGCAGACATTTTATTGTTAACATTTAAATCTTGAATAAATCTTTTTATCATAAATTTACAAGAAATGTATTAATAATAAAATAAAAGGATACATTAAAACATTAAAATTTTCTCTATAAAAATTAACTGAAAAATACTAAATTAAAAGCAATTTTAATATTTATTAATGATTATACTAGGCCTGTCCTGCAGAGTGATATTTTCAATTACCAGTAAATTTTATTATTTTATTTGAATTTGTACTCAAATTAGCACTGGTGTCAAAATCTCAAAACGATTATCACATTATACATTATTATTGTATGACATTATTTTTATTATAAATATACAAGAAAATATTAATGAGAAAAATAAAATAATACATTAAAATATTAAATGTCCCTCTATAAAAATTAAAAAAGTGAAAATACTAAATTTAAAACAATTTTAATATCTATTAGTGATTACCTTATGCCTGTCCCGAAGTTCGAAATTTCCAAATACCAGTAAATTCTGCTTATTTATTTGAATTTGTACTCAAAGTTGCACTGATGTTAAAATCTCAAAACAATTATTACATTATTACATTATACATTATTATTGTATGACAGTATTTTAATTATAAATTTACAATAAATATTAATAAGTAAAATAAAATGATACATTATAATATTAAATGTTTCTCTATAAAAACTAAAAAAGTGAAAAATACTAAATTTAAAACAATTTTAATATCTATTAGTGATTACCTTATGGCTTTCCCGAAGTTCGAAATTTTCAAATACCAGTAACTTTTTTATTATTTATTTGAATTTGTACTAAAATTTGCACTGATGTTAAAATATCAAAATCATTATTACATTATTATACATTATTATTGCATGAAAGTGGAAAAGTCAAGGATATAATGAACTAATTTTGAAAATCCACTATGCCCTAAATCTTACTGTCTGAAAGCTAGAATCTTACTAATGGCATGGATAATAGTAGTTGCTTAGAATCTGTTTGAAACAGTGCAACAATGACCTACACTGCTGGACAACGCCAGCGCGGGAGATGACCGAAGGACGAGGGCGATTTCAGTGAGTCCCCCCCCTTCAATCGCAGTGGACAAGAGGGGTGGGTAACGCGGGTCAGTTGTCTTTGGCCTTGGCAACAGCAGCTTTTAGATTTTTTGCTCAGCAGATTTGAAGGCACCTTCGCAGGAAAGACGAAGCGAAGAGAACATCCGCAGAGGCAGGGAACTATCACCTTTTTGCAAAATGTCCACTAGGTGCTTTATGCTGTCAACCGCGACAATTATATTATCTAAAAAATGCTGTAAGTTTGGTCCCTGTATATCACCTAGGCACTTTGATATTAAAGTGTGGGAATGTAACAATGAGTTATACTCCTAGACAACGCCAGCGCAGGAGAGTGACCGAGGTATGAGGGCGATGTCAGTGACCACCCTCTTCGACCCCATTGGACAAGAGGGGTCGCTAACGCGGATCAGTCGTCCTTGGCATTGGCAACTGCAGCTTTTGTTTTTTGGCTCAGCAGATTTGAAGGTCCTTTCAGAGGAAAGACGAAGCGAAGAGAACTTCAGCAGAGGCAGGGAACGCTCAACTTTTTTTTGTCCATCTGAACATAGCGTCATCAGCGGTAGTTGCTTCCATATTTCAGCGGTTTACGGCGTCTCCATAAACAGAACGTCCTGGACTCATTAATCTTTGAATCGTAAAACAAATGTCCATACCGTTCTAAACTAAACCAAAGCATTCAAATCATTATCCCCGAAAAATTCACATTAGTTAAACATGTCTTATACCCTTTAATAACAAGTATAGTTATCACAGATAATGAATATAAAAATGTTTTAGGTTTTCATTATTATTTATTCCTTATTTAAAAGACAAGAAATATCGTATTTATCCATATGGATTTAAATATATACAGCTGAAATAAACACGTAGTATATTTAACATTTCCATCACATCTAACATATTTACATAAATTCATTTTTATACTGCTTTGAAATTTCTATGAAAATATTTTAATTAAAACGGCTTAGATATTCGTTATCAAGCCATGTTTAAAATTCAAGAGACTTA
>CM063508.1:21497155-21502155 GCA_032207245.1 Pardosa pseudoannulata
AATCACTCGTCTACCGTCCATTCCGTCTAATATAGGCCAAACATAAAAATTCCATTTCCAGATAAGTTTCTTCTATTCATTTCAACAAGCTGCATGCTGCTGTAACGAATCTTGTAAGTCGCATTTACTAAGTCATAGAATGTGATGGCAGTCATGTTGAACACTTATTGCTGCACTAAGGGAAGACGGTAATGCAATTAATCTCCAAAAACAGTTTAAGTGTACTGGGCCTATCACCACGTTAAAGATTAATTAGCAATGAATCTTAGCTCAGGCAAATCATTAAAAACATTCTTTATTTCTACAAAGGTAACTTAAAACGATGTACAATAAAACGAATTTAGTCATATTAGTGTAGTTACATTTATTAGTATAGTATATATAGGATATATTCGAATATAGTTAAGGTTAAATCATGAACTAAGTAGCCAGTTACATTCAACTTATTTGTTTCAATTATAACTGTCATAATCCTGCATGTGGACTACAAAAATTTACTGCCGAATAGGTATTTAACTAATAGTTGTATGCATGCATTTCTGTATGTATGATTCGATATTATGTGCTTCAGAAAATACTCATATATAATAGGTCAACTATAGTATTTTCCCTAAATGAGCATTAGAAATAAATTCTCTTCCTCCTTTACTTTCAATTAGGTCATCACTGTTTAATTTCCTGTTTATATCACGTGGAAAATCAATGGGAATATTGTTGAGAATTTTTAAAGCCACAAAAATAAAAATGGTTGTACGCATACATTTCTGAATGTATGATTCGATATTATGTGCTTCAGAAAATATTCATATATAACTAGTCAACTATAGTATTTTCTCAAAATAAGCATTATAAATATAATGTCTTTCTCCTTTATTTTCGATTAGGCGGTCACTGTTTAATTTCCTGTTTTATATCACATAGAAAGTCAATGGGAAAGTTGTTGAGATTTTTTAAAGCCACAAAAATAACAAGGCTAAATGTTTTCTTTGCTTATAATGCTACAAAACCTTTTTCTTATGTGCCAGTGAGTAGTACATATGAATAATACATCCCTTTCGTGTTTTAATCTCTTTAGAACTGTTTATGTCCTTCTTAGTATCATGTTACTTTTCGTTATCTAAACAAGTAGATGTACCCACCGGATACGTTATTCAGTATCTAATTTTAAATATAAAGAATTCAATTAAATTTTTCAAATATATTTTTATTCATGTTTTTATATTTATATAGTGGGAAATCATATATGCGTATGCCAGTAAGAAAAGATATTTCGTCGTAATACATCCATACATCCATATATATATATATATATATATATATATATATATATATATATATATATATATATATATATATATATATATATTTATATATATATATATATATATATATATATATATATATATATATATATATATATATATATATATATATATATATATATATATATATATATATATATATATATATATATATATATATATATATATATATATATATATATATATATATATATATATATATATATATATATATATATATATATATATATATATATATATATATATATATATATATATATATATATATATATAATATATATATTATACATATATATATATATATATATACATATATATATATATATATATATATATATATATATATATATATATATATATATATATATATATATATATATATATATATATATATATATTATATATATATATATAATATATATATATATATATATATATATATATATATATATATATATATTATATATATATATATATATATATATATATATATATATATATATATATATATATATATATATATATATATATATATATATATATATATATATATATATATATATATATATATATATATATATATATTAAATAATCCACCAAACTTTCTTATATATTTTTTATACATTTAATCGTCTCATTTCAGTATATATATCAAATATTTTCCTTTCACATATACAAACTCGCTTTTTTAGATCTGAAATCCAATATTCATAAATCATTATATAGTTATTTGGTTATCTGCCCTAGGAAATATATACAAAAGACTTTAAAACTATCAGAAATCCATCTGATCTATCTGCCTCTATACTTAATCCATATGCGCATTCGATGCTAAATTATTACTGGAAACTTCCCCTTCGAAATTCATTGTCGATAGCATTAAAATTTATTAGAATTCCTGTCCACGCTATTAAACACAGTCCAGATATGTCTCACACTCCACACGGAATCCAGTGATTTAATACGCACGATTTACAGCACGAGAACTTCCATTTACCGCGACGCATCGTGCTGCTCCCTTTCACTGATATTTAATGGACCATCCATATTTGATTTGGAAGCTATTACTATTCAGACGGAGTCCGTTTGCTTGTGTAAAGTTCAAAGTTGTCACTTTCAATGTTATCTATTGATAATGGAATGGGATGGATGTAACACATCATCTTCGCATTAAACTTATTTGTCCTGCTTTGCGGATCACTTGTGTTTGAGTTTGACTTCGATTATTACGAATGTTTTTAAAACTATTAGTATGTACTGAATCTAAAATACATATATAACAAATACATTATTTGAAGTTAACTATTTACGTAGTAATGCATAGCGGTAGTTTTTGAGGACAATGCATCGCATACATGTAGCACATCACCTTCCGATTAAATTTATTTGTCCGCCTTTGAGGATAACTTTTCTTTAGGTTAGATTTCGATTATTACAAATGCTTTTTGTAACTATTAATATGTTCTCAATATAAAATAGATATATATTCATTATTAGAAGTTAACTATTAACGTAGTAATGCTTAGCGCGTCTTTTTTAGGGTACTTGAAAAAATAATTTATTGAAATTTTATATTTCAGCCCATGGGCTCCAAACGGTACCCCCCCTTAGTGTCTTCTACGGGGGAAGTTAGCACGAATTGAGACAATGGGTGTAAAAAAAGTCAAAGAGGGTGGTAAGTAGACATAATATTCATATTAATAATCCATGAATCAACAAATACTTTTTTTTACTTAATAATAAATAGGTTTTTTACATTATATTATTATAAAATTGTTTTTAAATTTAAAATTTTATGTATCTTTAAAATTTTACATTTGTTATATAAAGAAATACATTTATTTAAAATACCGAAAAATCTCTATACCAAGTGAGAAAATAAAAAACCTATTAACCCAAAAAATAACTTTCGAAAATTTTAAAAACATAAAACTATTTTTATATTATTTGGAAATTAATTAACTTTTTTTTATTCTGTGAACTTCAATTACATTCATCAGAGCAATATATTTTATTTCATAGCTGAAAAAAGCAATTTTTAATTTTTAAAATTCTTAATAGTTGATATTATTATTAAATTATGGTGTCATGTACCTTTAGAGCTTTAGTTTATAGAATAAAACAGTTATTTTAAATCAATTTGATGTAAAATTTTAGTATATAATATGTCAAGCTACATTTATATCATAATATTTATTGCACCAATTATTAATTATCTTTCTTATTAACTATCTTGCATTAAATATTAATTATATTTATATATATATTAATTATTTATTAGAAGCATTTATAATTACTTAAATTTTTTTTCAAAACCTGACATACATATTTCATTACTTACTTTGATTATAAGTTAGTCTGTATTAGAAATCTATGTTGCTTAAAATGCTGAAAGAAAATAATTTTTAAATGTAGATCAGTATTGAAAACTTGTAAAAAAAGTCATTCGAAAACGAGCGAAATATTTTAATTTTGTAACGAATCAATAAATGGCGATGATTGAATGAAGAATGGGTAAAAATGAGGAAGATTCTTTTAGGTTTTCTATATATTCTTAAATGAAAATATCGACTAACGATTTTAAGTAAAAAAAAATATATGAATATTTCAAATATCAATAATAAAATATTTTTAAAATGGCAAAATAAACTTCGGTAAACAAAGCATTCAACACTATACGGAAAATTAAATAAGTTCTAATAAATAACCTGATAGTGTATAGAAGAACAAACACAACTATAAAAGCAAATGTAAAAATATTGCTGTTAAAATCAATATATAACTGGAAACTTCGGATGATTGCGGTAAAAACTTCAGCAGAATAAATAAAACTGATTGCAAACAACTATTACTGATAAATAAAACTGTGTCAACAAAATCGGTAGTTTAGTATTTTTCGTTGTTTACTGTAAATAAATATGTGTCGAGATTTCCACTAAATATTCATTTCATTTCACCTTAAATGAGTTATTCTGAATTTGTTTGGGATGTTTGGGGTAAATATATATTAAGTTCAATATCTAAATATGTTTAAGCTATTATAATAGGAGCTGGCTACATATATGTTTACCTACTCTAGGATATGTTTCCCTATTTATGTACATAAAATTAAAACACTTTCGATAGCTTGTAAAAAATTGATCATTTCTGATCACTTACTGACTATACGTTTTAATTCCAAATTTCCATCATATAAACTAACTCAGCCTTCTGAAATCTATTTTTAGAGGGTAGAATGCGATCCATTGAATATTTTTGTTTTAATGTTAAAAAATATACAAAAGTTAAAAAAAATACGATTTTTTGAAAATATTTTAAAAAAGGAGAATCATTGAAGCAAATCGTAGGAATACAGCTAGCATAGAAATACAGACAGAGACAACATAAATAAGTCACAAATAGAAATAAGCAGACCATAGACAGTTGTTTCGTTTTAACGAACAAGCTGCATTATTATAGTGATTAAACCCAGTCTCCAGTCTTCGTCCACTCAAACTAGACGAGGAAAGAAATCTAAGGGACATAGAAAGTCACTTAGAATCTACAAGAAAGTAACACATTTGTGCTAAAATACTGTTTCAGTTTGCCACAGAGTTCTTCCACACAGATAATGTTGTTCAGATTTATGTACGAAACATCTGTTTGCAATTAATTTCTTTCTGTATATCAGGCACCTTA
>CM063508.1:21509655-21519655 GCA_032207245.1 Pardosa pseudoannulata
ATATATATATATATATATATATATATATATATATATGTATATATATATATATATATATATATATATATATATATATATATATATATATATATATATAGATGGATAGATAGATAGATAGATAGATAGATTGATAGATAGAGAGATGTATAGATATAACAGTAAAACTTAATGGTTTGTAGATTATGAGAATGGGGTCGTTTTGTTTCCGGTGTTAGTTGTCACGTGATAGTGTGAGACACATTATTGCATTATATGATGGAATGTGGAGTGTGGCGTAAGGCCTAAGAAGGCTGTACGTATGTCAATAGGAAAATAAAAGTTTATGGCTACGACTACTTTATGATTATTGTGATTGGCGACGAACTCCTGAATATGTTACATATATATATATATATATATATATATATATATATATATATATATATATATATATATATATATATATATATATATATATATATATACATATACATATACATATACATATACATATATATATATATATATATATATATATATATATATGTGTGTGTATGTATATATATTAATATATATATATGAAAATGTGGTGGGTGATAATAATTCTGTATATTTGTATGTATATGAGTTTGTACAAGCAGTAATTCCGGCGAACAGACAAAGGAAAAACTCCTAACAAAAGCAAATTGAAAGTTATTTAAAGGAAATTCAAACAATGTAAGCAGTAGTCACTGCTGACTGTGTGCTTCAATTCATTCACACACGCCTAGATTGAAAACACGCTTTCTTATATAGCAAATACTGACAAACTTAGTAGTCAATATTTGGTATTAGTACAAATTAATTTAGTATTACGGCATCTTTCCTTTAGTGACTATGTACAGAATTAATCAAATTCGAATATGAAATAGAGCACAACGGTGTTTACAACAAAGAATTAAATTTGATTGGTTATGTGCAGTAATAATATGTAAACTGAAATGCGAAGAAATCTGGTATACCTATAGAAAATGTAGAAAGTCTATGCTATTGAATACTGTAAATATTCATAGATACAGTGTTTCAAACATTCATTTAAATGCTTCATTAAACCATTTCGGAATATACATTGAAAGCAATTTTAATCACACTGCTTTAAATTAATACATGATTCTCTGAAAGTGTTATGGAATCCATTAAAAAATAATTAAACAGTAGCGTTTAGAATGTCTAAATGAGGATTGAGTTCCTCATTAGAGTTTGAATATCGACAGTTTAAGTACCGCGTGGAAAGCGCAATAGAGAAAATATAAACGTTCTATATTTAGATTTATAAGAGGTAACAACATCTAAAATGGAGTTATGCGGAAGCAATTCAATGATGAGATTTTGTCTTGAACTTAATGAAGGTACTAATTAGTCGAATGAAACACTAAATTAATAGAATTTACGGATAATTTAGAATTTCAACGTTTAGAATTTCCCTCTTCACTCTTAGCAGCCTTTTAGACGTTTATACTCTTATGTAATGGCTTTTCTCATGAATTATTTCCTTCACATTCATATATTTGAGCGAGAACCTTTTTGTTCAATGTTATTGTTCCTAGTAATAATTTATACGAAATGATGGTAGGTAATAAAATAAATGTAATTGTTTAGTTTTATAGATTGTAAATATACGACATCTTAATATGGAATTCAAATATTTCCTTTGAGGTCCACTATCAAGCAATCGTTTCTCATACTGGCTTCAAACCAAACAGGTATCAAGATCTACTTGAGCTTTTACGACTATTTTTAATAAGTAATCAAAACTAAATCAATGCCATATGTTTAGAAAAATTTATTTGAATTTTGGTGTGATAGAAGAACAAGGCCTAGAGCTTATTTGCCAATTTGGCGACAAAGTGCTAACTATGCCAAGTTAAAATTTTCTCATGATTTCACGATATCTGTATTTTGGTTTATATCATTTTTATATCCACCTCTCCTTGTGCAACCCTCTTTTCAGCTTTGAATGTGATTGATTATTATTAATTTTTTTTAATTTTGTGAAAATAAAGGTTATTTCAGTAAACATCGGGGACTTAATTAAAAATTTAAACCGGTTAGACTCGTTTCTATCACTTCTGTTGGGATGAGCGCGCCAATAAAATTAGCCAAAATTAACAAAGATGCCCTATTCTGATATAATACCTGCATTCCAATATGATGGTTTGTACAAGTTTCTTTTAATGCATTTATATTTAGGCTGATATAGACATGATTCTTGTAGTATTCATCAGTAGCACATAATAAAAAGAAATTTGAAAAGTGGAATTTTTTAGATATGAAAAGCATTACAAAAATATTGAACAAAACTTTCCATTTAGAAATGAAACATGTATGGAAAACATTTTTACAGCAATGATGGTAACGTTATATACGTTTTTTAAAAGTTATAACAATTACTACTTAAACTATAAAAATGCTATGGACAGTTTACAATATCCAAATATTAATTGCAATACTAAATGGAGGTATTAGAGTCACAACCAATAGTAACATTTAGTTGTGGAATTTCCTTTGTAATTGGATACAGCAATCTATATAATAGAAAAATTCAATATAATGTAAATTAACGCTGTTGGGTATCGGCTCAAAATGATTAGTCTTAGAATTTTGAAATTTCATCTTTAGTACTGTTATAACAGATAGTTGTGCACTACATTTTTAATTACAATATCCTTTCTATCTAATGGAAAAACCCAACATGACAGATATTAAAGCTAACGATCTAAGGGAAATGCCAGTATTTAAGTTCTACACATTTTTGAATTAATAATGTACAAATTTGATGCGTTATCTGAAGGTAATAGTTTAGTCCCTCTGGAACTGTGTATTTTAAGAATCGGATTACCCCACATCACACACAAATAAAATACGTTTAAATAAAGTGCATCCAAAAATATGTAAAATTTAATAGGGATAAATGTAAATTTTCTGTCTTCATCAGATTTGTTTCATGTGTATTTCTCGAAATTGCATTTTTGGTATAACATCTCATGACAAAAGCAGTTTGAAGTGCAGAAATACTTTGAATTGGGAGAACGTGAGTTAATGTCTATGATGTATGACCAGAAGGTTTGAGTGCTCCCTGAAAACATCGATTCTTGTTCCAGGTCTACTGCTGCTTTATCATTCTTCATCGACGGCCAATATTTACTTGACTTGGCACTTTTTTTTTTACCTTCTTCCCTTCGTGTATCAGAAAAGTATATCGTAATGCTCCAAACTAATTAAACCAAACCGCATCTTCCCAGTTTGCTGTCACTCTTTGCCGCTTTAAAAAAGAGTTTTTAGGAAAGGATGAAAATTTAAACAATCAAGGAGGTGAAGAAGGGGGAAGAATTTCCTGCACATGTAAATGGAATATTGTTGTTTTTATTTGTAATCTGTGAAAATAAGTTGTGAAGGTTGGTTAGGAAATAGTTCATATTAAGGACGTCAAAAAGTATTTGGGTGGAAACTTTAAGTAAAAATTTGTATTGTCTTTTATATGATGTGGTTAGGAGATAATTCATAATCAGGACGTAAAAAAGAATTTAGGTGGAAACTTTTAATAAAAATGTGTATTGTTCTCTACATGATGTGGTTATTAGATAATTCATATTAAGGACGTAAAAAAGAATTTAGGTGGAAACTTTTGGTAAAAATTTGAATTGTTCTCTGCATGATGTGGTTAGAAGATAATTCATATTAAGGACGTCAAAAAATTTGGGTGGAAACTTTTGATAAAAATTTATATTGTTCTTTACATGATGTGGTTAGGAGATAATGCGTATTAAGGACATCAAATATAATTTGGGTGAAAAGTTTTGGTAAAAATGTGCATTGTTTTCTACTTGATGAATTTGAGTTCCAAAGAATTTAATATTAGGAGAAAAATTTTAATTATAATTTTTTTCATATAATATGAATATAGAAGTAGGCTTAGATATTTATAGCATACGAGTTAGATTTTGGTGGCAATCAGAAAGCTGTACTGTGCTCCAAAAACTAAACACCTATCATCTAAATTTTCCAAATATTGTTTTATTGTGGCTACAAACCAGTTGTGTCATATTTATTTTATATTAATTTATACCATTATTCATTTTGGTTATGTTTTATATCTTACTCTGGAACAAAAATATCCCATTTTATTATCTTAATGAATAAAAAATAAAATAATAAATCTTTTACACTCTCAAAGGTAATAAAATTAAATAAAAGAGTAATTTTATCAAGACTACCAGTCGTATAAGAGAAAAAAATTATTCCAAAGCTATTTATCACTTTACAAATTAACATTATGAAATACCCTTAACAAATGCTATTAAAAGATAGCGAGATACAATTAAGACTAGCAAACTTACATTTCAGAGTCGATAAGTAATCTAACCTCAAAAGACGAAATCTTTTCACCAATTCCTCTCTGAATTACTAAACAGGAGAAAAGAAATGCATTAGTTTCTTAGGGAATAAATAATATTCTCTTTTTTGTCAGGAGGTAGATTATGACATTATTATTGGTCTGGGGAGATATTAAAAACCTTATATTGGGGAGTGGAGGGACCCTTTCCCCCTTCTCAGCAGGAAGTCACAGCGAAACACAATGGGAAAATGTAGTTAAGTATTTTATTCAGCATTCAGAATAATTGTGTACTGTATTTACTTAATAAATGTTTCATACTCATTTTTTTTACATTTTTAAAATAAATATTTTCGTGTAGGCACAAAAAATAGGAAGGCATGTTTACATATTTAGACTGGTTTTATTTTATTCTATTTTATTTTGTTTTATTTTTGCTTCGAAGTCATGTAATATAAATAGCGTTTTATGAATCCACTTGCTTTTGATATTGTAGATTATATTAAAATTCTATTGCTATAACTTAAGTAACTTCAATATCATCATTCAGATAATACAACCTATTTCATACATCTGGTGGATATATTGATATTAATTTCTCTATTGCGTTTAATAATCACGAATACTTATAAGAAAATAAATTTCTAACTTAAATTTAGAGGAAATTTGACGAATTGCGTTTAATGCGACTTAAAACTTCGACTGCACGGATGTGTCACACAATTTGTTTCTGCTACAAATGATACAGTTAGAGAAATAGATAAAAACAATGGATGGGGTAAATGTAAATGCGTCTTTACGTATGGCTTCCCTTTTGTTTGTAGAAACCAAATTGGTTTTACGACTTAAGGCGTTTGTATAGCTTACAGGATCCAACATATAAAAAGCTGTAGGCATATGATTGCATAAACCAGTGATTCTCGACCTGTGGGGCGCGCCACCCTAGGGGGGCGCGAGCACACTAATGGGGGGGCGCGAGTATATCCAAGAGAAAATGTTATTTAAAAAAATTGATTAAGTGACTGAAAGGAAAGAACACACACACACATACAAAACAAAATACATTTCGACACATTTAATAATTAACTTATTAAATTAAAACAACTTACTAAATTAAAAACAAATTTAATAATTATTAGTGACTTCCTTGGGCCTGTCTTTCAGAGCAAAGTTTTTCGAAGGAGGGTTTAATATTAGAAATGGACACTCTCAGTTCTTTTTCTATATTTAGCTGAGATCTATATTTTGTCTTCAAAGAAGCCACCGCAGAAAATCCAGTTTCACAAAGGTAAGATGTTGAAAATGGTAGTAGAATGCGAAATGCCCTTGTTTTTAGTGCAGAAAACTCATCATCCACTCCTGCCCAAAATTCAAAGAGTGATTTATTACTAAATTGTCTTTTGGTTTCGCCGCTTGCCGTGAAGTCTATGAAGATTTCTTCCTCTTCAATTGAGAGTCCTTCGGGAGTATTTTGAAATGGATCCCTCACCCACTTGTAACTTGATATCAGTTTGTCGTCAGCAAGAAAGTACTTTTTAAAATTCTTTGCTAGCATTGCTAAATGATTTTCAATGGTTGCAAAAACAACTTTTACATGTTGTTCTTCAGTAAAATAGTAACGCTGAATGTACTGCACCCATGTCTTTACAAAGTGCGGAAAAGATTCTTGATTTCAGGGGTCTCATTTTTATATAATTTACTACGGTTACAACCGTAGTTAACACAATATTCAAACCAGGACTCATTTCTTTGGAAGCCAAAGCTTCTCTGTGGATCATGCAATGTGTCCAGACGCACTGTGGCGATTTTTGTTTCACAAGTGCTTGAATACTTTGGAATCTTCCGGACATAGAACGAGCACCATCGGTGCATATTCCGACGCAATTTTTCCATTCTATGTTTGCCTCGTTCATAAAATCATTTAAGATAGCAAATAATGCGAGTGCTGTTGCTTTGAGTTCTATTGGTTTGCAGAAAAGTAATTCTTCTACTACTGACAAATCATCACAAAATCTAACATAGGCAATGAAATGAGCATCTTTATTACTATCTGTTGCCTCATCGAGTTGTATTGAAAACAATTTGTCACGCAACTTCGACAAAAGCTGACACTCTACATCTTCAGCTATATCAGCAATTCGACGGGCAACAGTATCATTTGAAACAGGTATAGACTGCAATTGTTTTGCAAAATTATCTCCAAACATAATTTCTACAATCTCAATTGCGGCTGGCAAAATAAGCTCTTCACCAATGGTGTGAGGCTTTTTACATCTGGCTATTTTATATGAAAGTTTGTAAGAGGCAATTAAAGCTTTTTCATTCACAGACAAAGTTTTTTTAAACAATGATTTTTGCTTTTCATATGATTTTAATTTTAATTCGAAGAATTCTCTGGGTTTGTTTACGTACTCACTATGAAGCGTTTCCAAATGTCGTTTAAGTTTATTAGGTTTCATGCTGTCTGCCGCCAACATTTTTGAGCAAATGATACACAGGGGCCTTTCTTCTTCATTTACTTCAGTACTAGTGAACCCAAAATTTAAGTATTCTTGAGAATATTTTCTTGATTTTATTTTCGGAACCACGCTCGTCTGTGTACTTGTTGATGCTTGTCTATCGTCTAATGCTCGCTTACGCCCGCTTAAAAATTTATCTATGATTCTGCATAAGTCTGCTGCCGTGAATATTTAATACCGTGAATTGCAATTACACGAAAATATATATAACATACACATTAAGAATAGATTCAATAGCGATAAGAAGGATCGACTCGAATGAGATTGTCTGGAATTGAAATTGGCGTCATAGAACTTTCTCCTTCTCCCTATGAGAAAACATTTGTTCACATCTGCGCACGCTCCTAACTTAACTTTTAAGCTGACCAGACAAATTCCAGACAAATCGAAACTTCTCGCGAAACCGTGAGAATGCCCGACATGGCGGGACGCAAGAGCAATAAAAAGGCATAGGATTATTGTTTTTTCAATGCTGAGTATCAGTGTTGCAAAATGTCAATAAATTTCCGTATTCTTGGTAATTTGCAAAGTTTAAAATTAAGGTTGTAGTGCAGGTTTAGCGCCATAATGCTCAAAATACATTATTATTGTATACATTTTATTGTACGCGGTGGGGAGGGGGACGCGATGAAAATTATGATTGAAAATTGGGCCGTGAATACTAAAAGGTTGAGAAACACTGGCATAAAAAATTGAAATGATTATTTGAGATAAGGCTTAAATTATTACAACTTGAATCTGATTTTATGATATCCCATTATTATTACTAGTTATTAATGGGAATGTCCAAAATCAAAAATTTAGATTAATCAAAAATAGATTAAAATCAAACCATTCAAATCAATCAAAATCAAATTATTCACATTTAATCAATTTCCCTATTTCAGTGGGAATATCCCATTATTTTCAATGGGAATTCACATTGTTTTCAATCTTTTCATTTTACCAATGATTTCTGTTATTAGATTGCTACTGAAATTATACAATTTTTCCTTCTTTTCCATAGTAATTATCATGCACATAACTCAAAGGAACTCACATAAGTATTTTGCTTAGTATGTTAATATTTTTCGTCTAGAAAGTTTCATAATAATTTTAAAAATTTTACTCTTCTTTTACAGAATTGTCCAATTTAAGATCAGTAACTCCTAACGAATCACTATTGTTTCTAACACATCACTTTGTTATTCTAGATATCTGTTGCCATTTAAACTCATCGATGTCTGGTGTACCTTTTTAAATACAGCTAAAATAGTTTGTACAATTTTTAATTTATTTAAGAACGAGTTTTCATATTGAGAATATGTAGGGAACAATCTTATAAACGGTCTACAAAATATTCAGTTGATTTCTATAATTTATAATTTTTCCATTTGCATCGACACTAAATGATTTTCCGAACAGTGCACATAAATTTACTTTTTTGACAGCTGCATAAACTGAAATTATGACAAATTGCTTTATCTGTTATAAAACTTTATTTTATTGTACCTTTTTTAACACTTTGCATGCGGGTATACTTCATCGCGAACTTGCGCGTGTAGCGCGCGTTTTTTCGTGAATGGCACGAAAGTTTAGTTATCAGGAAAAATCACAGTAAATCGAAAACTACTTTGTTTTTATAAAGGAAACTTTTTTTATTTTACACTTTAATATATATTGTAAGATTATTTAACAAAGAAAAACAATATTTTTACGAAATCACAATAATAAACGATTTTTTAAATTTAAGTCCGATAATCTGTCCTCTCATATTTCTTCCTCACCATCGTTGTCACAACGGCTCATTTTATCAATTTTGCATTCAACAATAAAAAACCAATCTTCATATTGACAAAGCACATGACTTGTACTTTCTGGAGCTAGGAATTCGATTGAAGACGAAATAATAAAACCATAAAAGAAAATAACTCCATATAATTGTGGAAAGAAAAAATGCAAATATGTTTTTGCATAGCAACGCAAAACACGCATATAATGTCACACATACATATAATTATACGTATTTATGTAGATTTGTGGTGGTTACGGGTATTAACATCTACTATGTATTTTTTATAATATTGATAGATGCAATTAAATCTAAAAATACGTTTAGCGAATTTGAAATTTAAAATATAAATTATTTTTTAAAGAAGTTTTTTTTTATATCATATGACTTGATGTTTTCACATAATATCTCATCACTAAACATGTTAATGTTGCATGTCTATTGATACGTTATTTTAAACTATCCTATTTATTTTTATTGCACAGATAGACGGTGCCAAGTTTATCTACTAATAAGCTTAACATTGTAGGTATTATGTTCTATTAAGGTAAATCATCTAAAATGGAGCTACTAATTGTAAAACCAACATTATAATATAGGGAATTGTATTCTTCCCGTTTTACAATTTTTATAAAAGAGACACGGAGGATAAAGCTAATTTGTATCGAGTGATAGACAGCACGTTAGTTAAAAACGGTGTAATTAATATTGTGATATTTAGATATTTAGTACATATAGGAAAATTTAGATATTTACCTGATATTGTGTAATTTAGATATTTAGTTGGTATTGTGATATTGAGATTTTTGAATAATTTATAAAAGGCAGAAGCTAAGTGTTAGATTAACTTCCCCTCCGAAGGCTAGATGGCGCTATTCAGCGAGGGGGTAAAAACCAAACTATTTGGACGATAGATTAAGTCTGATAGGATTCGGCGTTGGATTTTAAATGTGTGTAATTCTATTCATATTCCTGTATTCTATTCTTATTCATCTATGAAACATGTGTTTAAAGTCTAAAGTAATTTATAATTCTTTATTCATTGCTCCGTTTATTCTCCATTTATCGTGACGTGTTGTGTAATAAAAAGAAAGTGTATTCAACAGCCGTTTTCTGTTTTCATCCCTAATTCAATTTCTACAGATTCTTCATGCAAGTCCCCAGAATTAACAAAAGGTAAGCAGTTACCTCATTTGATTGTTCATTACTATTGAACATTTACATTTATTATTTAACTTCAAGATAATTCTTTAAATCCAAAGTTTAAGATTTGTGATTATTAAAATTCGAAATTCCTTAACTATTCCATCCACTAGGTAAAGACATTTTAAACTTTTATTTTATGTC
This sequence comes from Pardosa pseudoannulata, assembly GCA_032207245.1. Taxonomy (NCBI): domain Eukaryota; kingdom Metazoa; phylum Arthropoda; class Arachnida; order Araneae; family Lycosidae; genus Pardosa; species Pardosa pseudoannulata. Next base: position 21,519,644 of record CM063508.1, read on the forward strand.
ACATATGACTAC
>CM063508.1:21529655-21559655 GCA_032207245.1 Pardosa pseudoannulata
TATTTCACAGTTGTCATTTCCTACACTGTTGTAATAGTTTTCGTAATATAGGCAATTACTTTTCCAGTAAAAGTAAGAATAATGTGTATTTATTCTGTTTATTTTTTTCTAATCCTTTCAATACAATTACAATTTAATATAACTCAAGTTTAGGTTAAAAAGATATACAATATAGATCCTCATTTCATTGCCTTTGGCGGTCAAAATATCAGCAAAATAGCATAAATGCACAAGAATGTTAATAATCCCAAAAGTAGCAATAAAAATATTTAAGGACTTAAATACAAATTTTTCAAAAATTTAAAAATTTAGAATAAATTTAAAGGGTGAAAACAAATTTACAACGAGTCTTGCATCTGAATAAATCTCCGCAAATTAAAAAAAGGGCAAAAATTGAACGGAAGTAATTGAAAGGTTCTATAATATATAGTAACTATTATAAAGTTTTCGTATATCTTATTTAGTTTAAAGCTACATAATAGATATAAATAAAAATTGAATTCTTTATTAATGACGTCAAAAAATTTCCATTTTCACCATTTCTTAGTGCTCCAGTACATCATAAAAGGAACCTCTTTTCTATACACCGAAAGGAATCGTAAAATCGTGTAAGTAAAAAAAAATACTTTGCAGCATGTCATGAAAACATTTATAAGAAATGAAATTTAATGGATAAACATATATTTCAAATAAATTTTCCCAGTAAAGACATTAAAAGTATTCATCTCCATAACATAAAGACATTTAATTCGTGTGGTAGAGAAAATTTTGGAATTTTGCATCTTTACGCTGTGGTTCCCTAGCAAAAGAGTGAACATAATATTTATAATAGGGTTTGTGTGTTGTCAATAAACTATCATATTCATCAACAATCTGAAGCACCCGAGGTTTTTTTGACATTTTTTATGAATGCGTTTATCTACAGTAGTGGTTCTAAAACTTTATTTAGAAATGTTTACTACCCAGACCGAAAGCTGGGTGCGAAACAGCTAGTATTATATACTGTTTGATGTAACTTTTAGGAAATCAATAAAGTCTGTATATCAAACCAAATTAATAGAACTGGTGGTATATTTTATAAAACTGAATATCTTTAAGAATGTAGTATTTGATATACTATTGAAATATGAGTTATTATGCTGGATGTGACAAAACATTCTCTATGGAGTATATATGATCCCCACTAAGTCATATTTAACATTAACTTTCCACTTCAAATCTTAAACTGTTAACACTATGTAATATAATAATTAATGTGACTTTTAGGGAATCAGTAAAGTCTGTATTTCAAACTATGTAAATACAACTGGAGATATGTCTTATAAAACTAAATATTTTTAAGAATTCAGTATTTAATATACTATTTCAATATGAGTTACTACACCGATAAAAAATTTTGTTTGTTTGAAGTACATATTATGCTCCACTAAGTCATATTTAACATTAACTTTGCACTTCAAATGATTAATGTGACTTTTAGGGAATCAATAAAATATGAAATTTCAAACTATGTAAATACAACTGGAGATATATCTTAGAAATTAAATATTTTTAAGAATTCAGTATTTGGTATACTATTTCAATATGAGTTATTATACCGATAAAAAATTTTGTTTCTTTGAAGTACATATTATGCTCCACTAAGTCATATTTAACATTAACTTTGCACTTCAAATCCTAAACTGTTAACACTATGTAATATAATGATTAATGTGACTTTTAGGAAATCAATAAAACCTGAAATTTCAAACTATGTAAATACAACTGGAGATATATCTTATAAAACTAAGTATTTTTAAGAATTCAGTATTTGGTATACTATTTCAATATGAAATGATATACCGATAAAAATTTTGTTTGTTTGAAGTACATATTATTCTCCACTAAGTCATATTTAACATTAACTTACCCCTTTATATCCTAAACTAATAACATCATATAATATAATGATTAATAGGAATTTTAGAAAATCAGTAAAGTATTATTTCAAACTAAATAAATACAACTGATCAGAATCACAACATAAGAAGTATTGCCCAATCAGCCAAGAAAATAGAAATAGAAAATTAATAGGCATAATCTATTTGAAGCATCACAATGTTTTTTGACACTTAAAACTTTAAAAGGAAATTTATCATCAATCTTATGTATTAAAATAAATTGTTAGTTTGGGTGATAGTGTCTTATTGATAGTTCTAGGTCTATCTATTGACTATCTAGGTTAACTAAGGATTGATGAGTTTGGTGGGAAACATTTGATAATTAATTAGTCTGCAATAGATTATCAATGGTGAAACTGCTAACAGATTCGGAAAATTTGACGATAATCGAAACAAAATTGATTCGTTATTTATGAAGGAATAGGACAATTTACTTATAGGATATACTGTATTGTGAAAGAGGATATAAAATAATACAACAATTGAGTAAGCATTAGTTTAAATATATGAGTAGTAATAAATAGAATGTTTATAGAAAAATTGAAGGTAACAATTAGTGTACTGTTTGTCTTTAATACACTTTGTGCGCTTGAATCATAATCTGGTAGCTGGAATCATAGCCGCTTGTTATATATTTTTTCCTCTATGTGTTTATTCAATGAAATACAAAAAGTAGACCAGGTTTTTCCTTTTTTTATCTTAAAGTGATATTCTATACTATGTAGAAAATGTTTATTCATAATGATTCTATTAACTAAAAATAGAAAAATTCTGATATGATTCTTCAATTATAAGCAAATAGTGCTGGAAATGTATGCATATTTAAACAAAATACACATAAGCAGATAGTGCGTTTATGTATATATATATATATTATATATATATATATATATATATATATATATATATATATATATATATATATATATATATATATATATATATATATATATGTGTGTGTGTGTGTGTGTGTGTGTGTGTGTGTGTGTGTGTGTGTGTGTGTTTAAATGTATATTATGCATACATATATATGTATATATACACACACACACACACATATATATATATAGCCAGAAGTTGCATGGGGTAAGATCAGGCGATCGAGGTGGCCATGCAGTTGGAAAGACTCTTTCTGTTGTGAATTTCTGTCTTAGTAGCTCTGCACCCGAACAGCAAGGTGTGGAGGGGCTCCAGCTTGTATGAAAATGATTTCCCCCAGGCATTTTCTTTGCTAAAGTGTCGGAATGACAAAGCTGTTCAACATGTGCCGATATTTCTCTCCGGTAACAAAACAGGTTTCCGGTCCTATCGGGTTATTGTTCTCATAGAAGAATGGACCTACGATAAATTTCTCTGTGAACCTACACTAAACAGTTACCTTTTGGTGAATGTAAGGGAATTGCTGTGACTGCATGTGGGGATTTGTCATCCTAAATTCGGCAGTTCTGGGTATTCACAGTTCCATTCAGGTAAAAGTGGGCCTCGTCTCCCCATAAGATTTTCCATGGCCAAGCATCATCCACCTTCATTCTGGAATGAAAGGTAAGAGCAAAAGTCAATCGCTTATCAGGGTCGAATTACAATAACTCCTGTACGGATAGAAATTCATAATCTTTCATAAGATTTTCCATACCGTACTGTAAGGCATATCCATATTCCGAGCTACTCCACGAGCTCTAGAAGTGACGCAATATTGTCTGGTCCTCTGTCGGCAATCGCCGTGGCAACTGCTTAGATTGTATCCTGTGGTACAGGTTTTCATCCTCTGCCTGACTGAACCTTCAGAGAACCTGTTTTCTCAATCGTCATAACCATTGTTTTCCCCTAGGGGTGACTTTTGTAACTAATTTGTTTTTTCGCGGAATCCTTCGTTCGCCTTCTTTTTTAATCTTCCTACAAAATGTGGCATCATTCTCACAAATAGATCACGCTACAGAAAAATGTGAACACTGTCAGTTTAATTTTACCGGTACATATACACACAACACAAAAACACACACACACACACACACAAAACATATATATATAGATAATATATATATATATATATAATTGCTAAACTAAATAATATTTTTGAAAATTTATTTAGAAAAATATTTATTCTTATTTAGAACTTTTCTTTTATATCGTATCAAAATATAAGAGGTACATTTACACTTAAAAGGTATATGCAATCTTAAGGGATTAAATATAATAATTCCCAAAACAGTTTTATATTCAACTTTCGTAAAATAAAAGCCACACTACCGATAATTTGCTCTGTCTCATATGCATTGACTCTTCGGTATAAAAAGAAACTATTTAAATGTTTCACCTTCGGAGTAAAAATAGTGATTAATAGCTATTTAATGCAATGAAGCCACCCTAGCGGTTATTTTGTACATTGAGAATTTGTCAGAGAGTTTAGCCGAACTTTGATATGATTGGCACACCGGTGTTCGGAAAAGCTATCACCCTGGCATCCGTTCCGCATTTAGAACGATCACATTCGGAAGCAGTTGCCAGAGCAACAGGAAGATTATTTCCTCCCGGACTTCAAAGATTATCTCGACCTGACTTTCATTAAGATTTATAGAACTCGTTGACTAGATCCCGATTGAAAAAAAAAAGTAAACCACTTGTCAGTTAGAATTATGTGCATTATTGGACAAAATATTTAGAAAGGATTTCAGTATATCTTTATAAAATGTCATTGGTATAGAATTAAATTCTATCCCAAAATTATGATTGTATTCTAAGTAACTTTAGACCGACAGATTTTGACTAAAAATATGAAAGTATTTTTTGTACTAATAAAGCAAGGTGTCCTAAATAAACCAAATATGCTTCATTACCAAAAGGCGTTTTCTGAATATATTTTTGCTTTTACTTTACTGAAACATTTTTTTCATACACCTTTTTTTAAATATCATGAGTTATTTTACTGCACTGAAACATATTGTTTTTCATATACCATTTTGAATAGCATAATTATTTTGCTGTACTGAAACATGTTTTACTTTTTTAACTTCCAGATTATTTTACATCAATGAAACTTATTTTTTATTATACACCTTTTTCAGATATCATGAGATATTTTACTGCACTGAAACATATTTTTATACACCTGTTTTAAACACAATAATTATTTTACTCTACTGAGACCTGTTTTACTTTTTTAATTTCCAGATTATTTTACGTCAATGAAAAATATTTTTTATCCTACACTTTTTTATATATATTATCAGTTAATTGACTGCACTGAAACATATTGTTTTTCATATACCATTTTTGAACACAATAATTATTTTACTGAAAATCTAATTATTTTATTTCCTTCGCTTATTTACGTCCAACACCATTTGTCTACTTCTGTTTTCAGCGTCATTCATCACTTTGCATAAGTACTAACAACTGTAGATCGCGAACAACCCACGAGTCGTGCAGTTCGGAAATACTTACAGCCTTAGCCATTACAATCTGCCCTCTGTCAAAATTGCTTAGATCCACAATTTCACCGCACACAGAAGTAAGTGAAAGAATGATTCTTCAGACTCTCAGCAGCAATTAAATACCACTTCCACCTGATCACGTGCTTCCACTCATCCAGGTGAGTTCATTGCAAAATGTATTTCATAATATTTTGGCTCTTGAGTGTATATGGCCACTTTGCTTGGATAAACGACGCCAACTCAACTATCAGCACATGAGGTATACTAATGAGTCTGAATAATCAATAATTTGATAATAAAACAATTTAGAACATCAAGAGTAATATTTTTACCTAAGGAATCTTTTAAGTTACTATTAAAATATACCTGATGAGGGATCTCTTATCGTATTCAAAATGGATTAAGCATTTTATAGCCTATTTCAAGAATATTACCTCATATACTAATAGTATTATTTAATAAAAGTTTGTGTGCAAAATTATCTAAATATGGGTCTCTTTATTTCAATATAAAAAAGAGTTTTAAATTAGTTTTCAGCGACTTTTGATACAAAAATACATCAAATTTGGCTTATTTCTTCATAAAAACGGTTCTTCTTCATAGCGCAAGATAAAACAAATCGTATAGAATTGTTGGAGAAATAAATACAGAAATAAAATAATTTATTTGTGTTTCATTTTTGTCTCTAAATTAATAATATTAGTTATATTACTGGAAATTTTTAATGTGAGTGTACAAATTTTTGTCTGCATTCAATTTATGTTTTTATGCATTCTAATATTTGAGTATTTTCAAATCGAAGTTATTGCTGTTTAAGGCTTATAAAACATATGATCCCTTTTCTCGAATACATGATGCTAATATAAACTATCAGCACATCATAGCATGCTAATGCATTTCAATAATCATTAATATGCTACGTTAGGAAACAATTTGGAATATTCGGAGTAATATTTATAGCTAATGAGTCTTTTAAAGTACTATTAAAATATACCTTATGAGGAATCTTGGATCGAATGTAACGTTCATTTAGCATTTTATTGCCTGCATAAGCCAATATTTTTATGAAATACGTTCTTTATTGCACAAAAGAAATGTAGAACTACAGCAAGAATTCTATAAATAATTTAAACTACCTTTTTTAAATTTAAATATTAATTTTTATAGATAAAAGACTTTTTTGTTTAATGTTCGTAGGGTGTGGAAATTACAGTAAATTGTCTAAAAATTTGTCTTCAAGATTTTGCTGATCTTAACGTTTTGAATCTCCCTGTGTCCGATACTAACATTTTCAGAATCATGTCTCATTTTTTGTGTGTGTATGTGTCTGTAAGTAAATACAATAAATCATGTATCTTTTAAATTAAAAAAAACCAAATTTGTAATACGTACCTTATAGCAAAATTGCAGTTTTATTTAATCTTTCACTTATCAAACATTCAATTTTGAGCTACTACTTAGCTTTTCTCTTACTCTGAATACTTCACTGTCTGATATATGGAGTCTTATTCTTGAGATCAGAGAGTTATGACAGTTAAATCTAAAAGACTTAACGTTGCTCCATCGAAGAAAATGACATTTTCTATGTAATAGTTTAACCCTCTAAGCGGTTCGCACGTACAATTCCGGCAAAACGATGATGTCTTCAAAACGTACAATTTTCGACCTCCAAAAACGCTCCGAAAATGGATGTAATGTACATTTCTGCCAGTGCTTTTCTCCATGGAGTTTCGCGGTAGAAGGGTCAGGTCGATTGTTTAAGAACTACACCCCTCTTTGATTGACATTTATTGAGGGATACACCACTACCCTCTGAGGCAGAAAGACGCTGACAGATTTTCATAACTTTGTAAATCTCTATTTCGAAGTATTTCGTTTGCGATAATAGATGTACCTTTAATAGCATTTCTTAAGTATCTTGGATGACTTTCGTAAAAAAATATAAATAAATCTCTCAAAGATTATTTTTATTTGTACTTTTAGAATCCATTATTTCTTATGGGATGATCTTCGAGACTAGACGAGCTTTATACGTATTAAAAATTAACAATCTATAATAATTATTTACATATTTATTTATAACCGGAAATAAAGGGACAATAACGAGGATGGGTTTCTCGTATTCCGTTCTAATCGACAAAGGGTGGAGGAAAAACCATAGAATGATTTAGCCACTGACGCAGTAAAACTTCAGCGTATTTTTGGAGACTTTTTTTATTCTCGATGTGTTTCATTCAGAGGGTTAAAGTTTTTGTTTTAAACTATATAGAGTAAAACTGTTTTTAACTGTGTTTCCAAACAAACATCTAATATTCACATATGTCATTTTGTTCTTTTTCTTTCAGACATGCAATGCAATGAATAATTTTCAGCCACTCTGTATATTATTTGCTGAAGCATAGCCTTCTGTCAGCATAATTTTCACAGCATAATACTGTTATCTTTCTGACAGTACATTATTTGTGATTGCTACCTCAAAAGAGAGAGAAAATTGGCAAATCCGTCATGAAAAATACGGTCTAATTTTCTGCAATGCACGGTTTGATGCATAATAGCAATTTCATGCAGAATATTTTCTGTTATTATCAGTAAGCTAATAAATATATCAAAGCCTTATCATCTTATCCGTTATGCCTTATGAGAATTCCTTCTTGCTTCTTTCAGTTTTAAGTGACGAATCTTAATTCCGGCTGGTATCTTTTCTCAACATTTGTTATTGACGAGTAAATAACATGGGAAGAAGAAGACAGAAGATTTTATATTATTTCTTGCAGTTCAGTATATCACAACTTTATTGTCTTATCCATGGGCCAAAAAACAATATACTGAACTGAGGTGGGCCACATATATAAAAGTAAAACAACAAATTATTCAAAATATTTTATTATCGTGCAATATTCAAAATATGCATTTTTACAGTGCCAGCTGTGACTGTACATAAAAGTTGTGTTATACATATAACATAACTACAACGACAATAAACATTAACTATACTGTATTTATAATCACCCCCAAAACCTTACCTTCCTCCCTAATCATGAGGGTTAAAATATTATTATTATATTTATACTATATATTATTATATTTATACTATAAATATATATTGTAGTTTATTCACAAGCACTACCACATGTATTATTTTAAAATTAATGTGAGATTTGTTTTTGTATTTTACTAGAGATTTTGTTAATATCAACGGATAATGTAGTCGACGCACATCGTAGCTGATTGGTCATGTTTTTATCAAGCAACATTCTTCGACACTTTGTTTTTACCAGGTTTAATCTAGAAAAAAATTATTCGCAGCGATAAGCAGTTCCAAATGAGGATATAATGCACATTGCCAATCGTTTTAAATTAGGAAATTTATCATCGGTGATATATTTTTGATAATACTCAATCTTATTTTCTTCGTAGAGGCATTTTAGCTCAATGTTTGATTTCAAGTCTGGTTGTATAAGTAGTACAATTGTCAAAATATTCTAGAACACCCAAATTTCAATGTAACCTATCCAACCCTACTCAAAGACCAGGTTTACATTGGTTAATATTAAGTCTTAACTGGCGTAATATGTGATATTTAATATTGTAAACATTAAAAACTGAAAATCTATGTTTCAACTGTATATAGTCAAAATGACTAAAACTATATAGACAGTTGAAAACTTCAATTGGGAAGCAAAAAATTTTTAAATGGGCCACGGGTTGGACATGCCTGGTCTTATCCAATACATTTTATGAACACACCCCGTAATTTCACTTTTAAATGACGAATACGTAATTCTTGCTGGTCCCTTTTCTCATAATTTATTATTGACGAGTAAATAAAATAGGAAGAAGTAGGCAAAAAATTTTGTTATTTGAAGCAGTCCATTGTATCGTAATCTTATTATCTTATCCTTCCAGTTTAAGAGCACTCCTTATGGTTTGTTTCAGTTTTAAATGAAGAATTTAAGTTCTCGCTGACTCTTTTCTTCTTAGTATTTATTATAGATCGGTAAATAAGATGAGAAACAGCTGATGAGAATATCAGTCAATACCCATTAATAATTCGATAAAATTCTATGGTTACTCATGGTTCAAAGACAATGGATAGGTTTTTAGTCTTTCGGTGTATCGAAAAGAATTCCCTTTACTTCCCATCACATTCGTAGAAATGCTGTTATCATGTTTCACATGATAAAAGAATCTGAGAGTGAAATGGGTAAAGAGAATAGTAATATAACTCATTTGATACATATAACATCATTTCAACTGAATTTACATCGTTATTCGGGAGCATTAATAAATGGAATTTCCAGAGGAAAAAGAAACTATATATCAAATATTAGACATTATAAAATAGATACAATCCTTTTAGCTACATTAATAATTCTTTTAATGCTTAAATCATTTACAGATGACATTTTTATACCTTTTTTTTAGTCTCGACAAAACTTAAACTTTATAAGATTTTCAGTTATGCTTCACTAATATAATCTCGCTAATGAGTAATGCACAACGTTGTGTTACAATTAATTAACGAGATAAAGAGAGGGAAATAGACAAACTAAATAGTAAAATAACTCATTAAGTATAGTATTTCAAATGAATTATATATCGTTGTTATTCATGGGCATTAATAAATTAAGTTCCCAGAGGAAAAGAAACTATATATAAAATATTAGACATTATAAAGCAAGTTAAATCCTTTTCGATATATGATGCATATTCATCATACTTGCTATGAATATATTCTTGATATCATATATTATGATTCTATTATAATTAAATCACTTTCATGTGATATTTTATACATTTTTAGCCTTGATAAAATTTATACATTTTAAAATTTTTACTATACTTCACTAACATAATCTCGGTAATGTGTAATACACAATATTGTTTTACAATAATTTAGAATATTATTTGATCAATTTAGATTTCAAAAATTTTACTTTCCGTGAACATGCGAGGATCATTTGCATACATTTAGGATTATTTCTGATTGTTTATTCTGACAATTTTTAGCATTTAAAAGAAATGTATTTCAAAAAATACAATAATCCTATTTATCCTTAACTACTGTCATATCTACAATACTGCAGTTTAAGGAGACGGTGGTACAACGCATTTGAGAAGTTAGCAGTTAAAAGTTATGAATCTTTGTACACATATATTATTAAACTTGATAAATTACATTAAAAAATCTTATTAATTAGATCATTTGTTTTAATATATATTTTGATCATTTTAGAATATTTCTATCACATATATTACATTTTTAGCCCTATTTTAACCAATTTTAACCTTATTATTACTTTAAAATATATTTTGGGCATTTAGGGTATTATTTTGTGGATAGATTGAGTTTTTAATTTATAAAAATTATTTTATGCATGTAAGTTGAATTTTAAAATACTTAATTGAAATCGAATTTTAAAACTGTTACCCACATTTTAAGATTTACAAATTTATATTATGATTCATTAAATGTGTTTGGTACATATTCTTTCAGAAATACTATGAAAAATAATTTCCTAAGAGCCTTTTAAAAAATTACGGAAATTTTCATGATGAATTAATTTTACAAAATTATTGTTTATTTCTGATAAATGTTTTAATGTGATTAATTTACTTTATACATTTTATATGTGTGTATATGGTTTCATAATATTAAAAATACATATATATATATATATATATATATATATATATATATATATATATATATATATATATATATATATATATATATATATATATATATATATATATATATATATATATATATATATATATAAGTATATAAATATATTTACATATAAATCTAATATATATATATATATATATATATATATATATATATATATATTTATATATAAAAAATATATATATATATATATATATATATATATATATATATATATAAAATATATATATTATATATATATATATATATATATATATATATATATATATATATATATATAAATGCTTTGTAACGTCCACAATTCTCTGAAGATGATCTTGTCACTCGCTTATTATCATGTTTGTACTATGAGAACTTCCTCCTGTTTTATCTCTCTTTAATGTTGATTCTTCTTTATTGTTGGCTCGTTTTTCTCGGTGTTCATTATTGTCTAGTATATAATATGTAAAACGTCAAGAAATATCAGCCAGTAACCAGTATTGACTCCTGGAAACTGTATAGTTTCTCCGGTTTAAAATAAAATAGAAAAGCATATATTTTTAAATATTTTATAGGGAACTAAAGCCCCATTTACGTGAAACTAACATTATTTCAGAGTTTTAGAAAACATTTCATATCTTTTCCTGTGTTTCGAGATTAGAGACGGAAATTGTGAAACTGAATGTTAATATGAATCAGTTAGCTAAATTATCCAGCTGCATTAAATGTGTCTTGCCCTTAGAGACAATAAGAAATGAAAGAGACCGAAAACATAAAAATCGTTGCAATGAACTCTAAATAATATTACATGTTATGAAAAATTAATAGTCGTTTTAGATAAATAAATTCATTATCATATGGCAGGAATGTTATGCTAATTATGTAAGTAATGTTTTTTGACATACTTAAATTATTTTCATGTAGCGTTTTACAATCTCTATAATGTATAGTTGTATAATTTTATTATAGTTTCTTTTTATCATATTTTGATATTATAATGTTACTAATTGTCAATAATTTTACTAATTTTTGCTTCAAAAGTACTACAAAAGTAAAAAACTAAACTGTGTAAAACATGGACTAATTTCCTTGACTGTACTTTCTGATGTATACCAGTAATTAAATGTAGCCAGCATATTTTATGTCCTTTTCAGTGTTTAAGTATCTTTTTTCGTGTCTATCCTATGCAAACCTCCTCATTAACCCGTTCGCGACCAACGTCTCGGATACTCTACGCGGCGATTTCACTCTTTTCAATCCAGCGTCGCCTCCACACGATGATCTACGGTTGATATTGAAAAACAATGCGTAATATGAGATCTGAACGTTTCCTTTTAATTTTTAAATGCTAGATTTAATTATTAGAGGACGTAAACGGTAACGGTTTTCAGAATGGTCGACTCCTGTAGCATTTACGTGCTGGTCCTCAAGAAGTTAATCTTCTTATCTCTCTTTAATATTGGTACTTATTTCTCGTTGGCTCGTGTTTCACGGCGTTTATTATTGACTAGTATATAATAAGTGAAACGACAAGAAATATCAACTAGTAACCAATAATGATTCCGGATAACTTTATTGTTAATCTGGTTTCAAAGAGAATGGAAAAGCATATATTTTTAATATTTTTGTTTATAGAATTAAAGCTCCATATATCTGAGTCTAATATTATTGAACAGCTGTGAAAGCCTTTAATCGCATTTCCTAAGTTACGTGAGTTAGAGAGGGAAATAGTGAAACCTAATGTTAATGTAACTCAATTAGTCTAATACTCCAACTGCATTAAATTTGTCCTTAGAGACATTAATAAATGAAAATGGAAGAGAATTTAAAAATCATTGGAATAAACTGTAGATAAAATATTACATGTCATGGAACATTTATAGCCCTCTTGGATAAATAATGCAAATATATTATTCTTCGGCCTAAATGTTTCACTGATTATATAAGTAATGTTTATAAGCATGCTTAAGTGGTTTTCATGTGATATTTTATAATCTCGATAGTATATAGTTTCATAGTAATGTTTATATTATATTTTATAATACAATATTACTAATTATGAATAATTTTACTGATTTTTGCTTCGAAAGTACTACAAAAGTAAGAAAACTAAACAATGTAAAACATTGACTAATTTCCTTCACTGTACTTTCTGATGTATAGCGGTAATTAAATGTAGACAGCATATTCAGTGTTTCAGTATGTCACTCGCTTATTATCTTGTCTGTCCTTTGTCAACCTCCTCGTTAACCCCTTCGTGACCAACATCTCGTATACGCGAGGCAGAGATTTCAGTCTTATCAGTCCAGGGTCGCCTCCATACGATGATCTACGGTTGATATTGAGAGACCATGCTTAATAGAAGAAATGAAGGTTTTATTTTAATTTTTAAATGCTAGATTTAATTACTAGATGGCGTAAACGACAGCTGTTTTCAGAATGGTCGACTCATTTAGCATTTAAGTTTTGGTCCTCAAGAGGTTAATCCTCGTATCTCTCTTTAATATTGGTATTCTTTTCTCGTTGGCTCGTGTTTCGCAGCGTTCATTATTGACTAATATATAATATGTGAAACAGCAAAAAACTATCAGCCAGTAACCAGAAAAGATTCCGGGAAACTTTATATTTACTCTGGTTTCAAAGACGATGGAAAAACATATATTTATAATATTTTTGTTCATAGAATTAAAGCTCCATATATCTGAGTCTAACATTATTCTACAGCCGTAGAAAACCTTTTATCGCATTTCCTAAGTTACGTGATTTAGAGAGGGAAATAGTGAAACCCAATGTTAATGTAACTCAATTAGTCTAATACTCCAACTGCATTAAATTCGTCCTTAGAGACATTAATAGATGAAAGTGGCCGAGAATATAAAAATGATTGCAATAAACTGTAGATCAAATATTACATGTCATGGAACATTTATAGCCCTATTCGATAAATAATGCAAATATATTATCCTTGGCATGAATATTTCACTGATTGTATAAGTAATGTTTATAAACATGCTTAAGTGGTTTTCATGTGATATTTTATAATCTCGATAGTATATAGTTTTATAATAATTTTTGTATTACATTTTGATAATATAATATTACTAATTATTAATAACTTTACTAATTTTTCCTCAAAATATATGAAATATATTTTTAGTTGAAATTGAATTTTGTTGTAACGTTTTTCAGTTAGACGAAATAAAATTTAAAGTTTTATACCTAATATTATATAATTATTCTCTCATATGGGGGTAGTCTAAGGAATGGAATATATCCTCATTCTTTTCATTTGCTACAAGCATATGTACTAAATCATAATTTAATACATAATTTGATTCATCCGATTTTACTTACCGCTAGGTATTTTTTCTAAATAAGACATTAATTTTTATTATACCGCTAGATGTATGATAATGATTATACGTAGAGGAATCACTCTACGTTCTATCCAGTGTTTTAATGAAAATTTGCACATTATTTTGCATAGACTTTACCCACCACCTAGTTTTATTCTTTAAATGATGATTATTTATTTATATCTCTCGCTTTTCTCAGCATTTATCAGCCAATAACCCTTCACAATTCAAAAAAAATGTATAGCTACTTAGGGTAAAGGTACAATAAAATACAATAAAACTCTTTGTCTCATTATTTTTATGTATATAATTTAAGTGTTATTTACCTCTTAACTCTATGTGTGTTTCAGATATAGAAAAAAGCTTTTATCTCTTTTTTCTAGTTAGACATGATATATAGAAAAGGAAATCGTGAGATGTAATCGTATGATACTTCAATTGGCAAAAAAATTCGTTGAACACTATTAAAATAAATTTTAAATGTTCAATGAAATTTAAAACGAGTAATTGTGAATAACACTAAAGTCATTTTAAAAGCGATTTTTAACAATAAATTCTTCCTTTCGGACTTTCAAATTCTATATATTATTTATTCTGAAGTGCTTGGGATAAAAATAATATTTACACACCACGAGTGAGTAACCGTTCAAAGCGTCATATGTAAGTAATAAAAACGCAGACTTCTTGGAAAATAAGCGTATAACTCTATTCTACTTCTTTTACCATGATCTTCAATATTATAATATATTATAAACACTTTATGGTATCGATGTTTTGGGATCATTTCATTTCTTCTCATATTAACCCTCCGACTGCTCAATTTGCAGACCAAATTGGTGCAAAAATTGTACATTTGTTTTTGTACATTTTAAATCTATATATATATTGAAGAATTGGAATATGCACTTTTTCTCTCTAGAAAAGATGTTTTATATAGAATTTTATAGTGAGTTTTATACTGTCAGAAAAACCAATTTTAGATGTTATCACAAGAAAGAATTTTTATTTAAATAAATTTCAGGTGAATTACAGTTAATTTCTATTTATTACAAAATATAATTATAATATATAATAATATATAATTACATATTATAATTATATTGTGTAATAAATACAAAATATAATTATATAATTAATTATATAAATATATAATTATAATATATAATATTATTATATTATCTAATATAACTATAATTCTATTTATTACATAATTAAACGTCTAATACTGTATATAATTTATTACACTGTTTAAACTGTGAAAAAGTGGGATGTGCTCCTCAAAAAAGGAAGAAAAGCAAATGCCCGCGAAAATCATGGGATAAGCAAATTTTGCTTCGAGTTGCCCGTGGAAATAGCGGGATGGGCAGCCAGAGGGTTAACCTCTTGCCTTACGAATCGAGCGACGATTGTGTGTGTCACTTTCGATAAAAGCTTTTCTCATGCGTCGTGACCAGAAGCAGTTTCATCACTAACTAAATTTTGCACACGTTTTTTTACAGGACAAATTACAATGCTATATTCATATGTATCCAAATCGGTATCTGTTTCAGTTTCTAAGGTGTAATCATGACACTTTCCAGCACCGTAATTAGTATCAATTTTCCTTTTTACCTTTAGGTTAAATTTTTAGATTTTTTAAAGAATATTTTAAGGAACAACATTTAATTATTTTCTGCATATAATACGATACTCTATTGCAATTTCGCCTAAGAATAAACGACCAACTCTTATATTGCAATTGTAACAAACATTAACGCCAGAACAAAAACTTTATCTCCTAAAAACAATAGTATGTCTGACACGAATTTTTCACTTTGGGCCAGACAGACCCATCACGTGTGTGATACGAGGTTCTCATTTTAGGCACAGCAGTACGATCACGTCTTCCATACGTTGTTTTAATCCAAATGGATGCTCTGTAAGTACACTAAATGTTTAACATTTTTATTTCCTAAATTTTCATATGCTTTTAAGACACTTCCCTTTTTTCTTTGAAATGAATGAGACACTCTAAATACTAATGAATTTAATTTGGTTAAACTACTCACTTATTTGCAATCCAGGCAACTCCGGAATATTGGTAGGCTATAAGTATACTAACATGTTCATTGTTATAACTAGTTTTAACTTTGATATATTAGCATATTGGATAGCTAGAATCATACTAATTAATAGAGCCGCGGTAGCTCAGTTGGTAAAGGCAATGATCTCGTAACTGAGAGGTTGCGGGTTTTGAAACCGAGCCGGCTTAAGATCCACCGTGTTCGTTAAAGGTGACTGGGGCACGTAAAATAGGTTCGTGTTCACAATGTCCTCTTATTTGTCAATCAATACTTCTGGAGATGGCAGGACCAGCCTATGGGTCTTCTGCTTGGTTCCTGCTTCAAAATTGTTTAGACCCACTTGAGCATAAGTCGTACTTTCACTCTGGTAGTGCTCGTTATAAAAAAAAGGCACACCCCTCCGCCTTAATACGAGTAGCCTCCTGCTAAATCATGCTTGGTTTCACAAAGTGGCATAAGTTAACCACAACAACAACAATACTAATTAATTAGCCCTAAATCTTAGCAATGTAGATATACATAAATATAAATATTTCAAAACAAATATTATCATACTTTCAACCTAAAGTCAGTACTTTAGACTCCTATATAATATTGTAATCTAGTTAAACACAAAGAATTCAAAATTTTTATCTAACATAGATATAGAACATTTATAAAAAAAATTAAATCTTGAAATTTTCATTTTTCATACTTTATGAGATCTCGATTACTTAATAATAGAGATTGCGCAGATCAAAATTATAAGTACCTTTAGCGTATATTTTATTGCTCTTTTAATGGGTTTGTAGTTCATATCTTAGTTTGAGATCAACAGATATGTGGTTATTTCCCGGGAAACTTAATAATGATTTCGTTGACATGACGACGAAACGGTGGTGTATTTTATCTCCCAATCACAACTAGATCTTAAAAGACCGAGGGGTTAAATTAGAGGAGAGAGATAGGATAAAAGTATCTAGGGAACAAATCGATTCTTGGATCTCTCAGTACATTCATTAAGACTTACAAGAGAAGATAAATTTAATTTTTCAGTTTGTTTCTAACTTTCTGGCTCAAATCTCCAGCTGTTATCTTTATCACATTTATATTTATAATACCTTCAATGATTTTTCAAATTACTTAATTTATTATGTGTTAACAACTTGTTTCTACGTTGAATATAATCACGCGTGCCTCATTTCTAATGCACTTGCAAATTAATCTTTGTATTCATGAACAAAATTGTAAAAAATATGTTAATTGAAGAAAACTGAGCAAAATATGAGTATTTAGATTTCATAGTTCAATGATATCTGTATTGCGCTACAAACGTTTCTTTCTGACCATTACGTTATGTCTATAAGTGGAAATATTTCAAAAAGTATGGTACATGACAATACTTTACGAAATTTTATCCTTAAATAGCAGGCCCTTTATACATAAGAGTTTCCTATAAGTTTACCTACAGTCTCTTTTTACTTCTGATTCTGAAGGATTAAATAAAAGCAAATAAATAATAATTATTCATGCAAATATAAAACAACTAAGTTAATTTCTAATAAATATGTTAAAGCTGTATTTCCGTATACTACAAATTATGACACTCTAACTGCTATTCTGTCTACCTTCGAAAACATTAAAAGTTGGGAAGACCGGAAGTGATTCCAGTTCTATAAACCTTATACCTTAGCTGGACATGTTGGATTTGCAACCCCCACTCTCCAGGAGACGGAGTGAAAAATCGACGACATATTTATCCACTAATCGATTAATAGGAGATCAAGGCAGAGAAAAGGGGATAAAAGGAATCAGCTTAGGCAGACGCTGCTCGCATTTGCTTTTAGTGGTTCCTGGGTGCCATCTTCTCTAACCCTAGAACACTAGTATTTCAGCATATATTCTTTAAACTTTACATGCATTACCCAAATCTGCTATATACACTCAAGAGCCAAAACATTATGACCACCACTATATTTTGCAATAAACTCGCCTGGATGACGTGGAAGGCACGTGATCAGGTGAAAGGGGTATTTAACTGCTGCTAGAGAGTCTGAAGAATCATTCTTTCACTTTCACTTCTGTCTGTCATGGGAAAGGATGAGGATCTAAGAGATTTTGATAGAGGGCAGATTTTAATGGGTCGAAGGCTCGGAAGAAATATTTCCGAAACTGTACGACTCGTGGGTTGGTCGTAGTCAACAGTTGTTAGTACTTATGCAAAGTTGGTAAATGACGGTGAAACCAGCAGTAGAAGACATGATGTTGGACGTCCACAAGCTATCAAAGAAAAAGGTCGTCGGAGACTGTCTTGTATGGTGAAACAAAACCGGAGCCAGACAGTGGCGCAGCTGACAACCCAATACAATACAGGGCCAAGTAGAATAGTATCGAGAGCACACTGTTCAGCTTCCCACTCTTGTTCTTTTGCTGACCAAGCGTCATCGCCATTTGTGCCTACGTTGGGCCCGAGAACATCGCGACTAGTCCATGGATCAGTGGGAGAGAGTTGCCTGGTCAGATAAATCCCGGTTTGTTATTCATCACGCCCATGGCCGAGTCAGGCGAACAGTTGCTCCTTCACTGTACATTAGGTCATACTCAGATACGTAGTGGCGGTATTATGCTTTAGGGGATGTTTTCTTCTGCGTCTCTGAGATCCATGGTTGTGGTAGAATAGACCATGAATGCTACAGGGTATATGAACATCATTGCGGACCAGTTGCATCCTTATATATCCTCTGTTTTTCCAGCTAGAAATGGAATGTTCCAACAGGAAAACTCCCAGTGTCATAAAGCTAAAATTTTGTTGAAGTGGTTCCAGTAACACGATTATGAATTCCAGTTAACATACTGGCCACCAACCTAACTGGATCTCAATCCGATAGAACACATTTGGGATGTCATGGGACAGCAGCTCAGAGTTCAAAGACCGCCAATTCGCAATATCTCGGATTTGTGTAACCGTTGCTTAAATATCTGAAACAATCTGTATCCGGCTATCTACCAAGGACTTGTGGCATCCATGTCAAGACGGGTTGAAGCTGTGTTGCTCGGCAACGGTGGGCCAACTCGTTATTGACAGGTGATCATAATGTTTCGGCTCTTGAGTGTATTGCAAACAGATTTTTAACTTTTAAGTTTTTGAGTTAAGTTTTAAAATAAATTATCGTAAACGGTAAGTCTTCTGTCATTTATATCTTGTGTCTATTTCACTTGAGTTTCTCAACAGACCTGGTTCATAGCTTCGCGTAACCTGTGTTGTGTGACTTCTTCTTTTAACCTCTCCCACAAGATTAATATTTTGATGACAGATACTACTAAAAATATAAAAAGCTGCTAAGTGATGTGTGTGAAAACTGGATGGTAGGAAACAATGTGCATACTCATGTATGGGAAGGACGCCATACACAAATAAGATTCGTGTTAAAACTTCTAAGTTGTCAGCGATTCATAGGAGCAGTATCAGAACTTTAATGTCGCTGGACGTGAAATAGAGGGCAGCGACTGTTCTCTCAGAACTGTTTATACCTTTATCTGAAGTCAAATGCTGTTTACTTAATTTACTACTACTGAAGTAGTAGTGTTATCCATTCTCTTTTTTAAATTATCCCATAATTATTTTCTCATTCTTAATTTTTATTTTTATATACAATGAAAATATTACGTCTCTTAATTTTTTATTATCGACTGCATACTTAAGTTTGTAATACATACTTTGTAAGCATACTTAAGCACAGTTTTTGATGCACTTTGATGTAAATCCGTGTCATCTCATTATTTCAACTTTCGACTGAAAACTTGATGAATCTCTCTCATATACTTAACTATGTGTTTTTATTACGTATTATGCAGTTTTACTCAAGAATTTGTTTTTCGATTCCTCCTACTTGAATGTCAGCTGGCATTTTGCACCATAAATATATTTCTCTTTATTTATTTAAGATAGGACACTTTAAAAAATACATGAAAAAATAAATGACAAATGCAATTTTGAAAGTATATAAATACGATTTAAAAGATCAATAAACAGTAAACGATCAATCAGTATATAAAAAAGACTAAACTTGGCTTAGTTCTTTTTCGGCACAACTAATATATATCTGTGTTGGTTATTTTTTTCAACTTCAAAATACTATTTTAAATTATTGGATGTTAAACAGAACACATTTATAGTTTAAAGTAACCCTTGAAAATCACTTAAACCCTTTCAAAGGGTAAAATATATTTATAAATATCATTTTTTATTATTCTTATTTAAATACTGCAAATGTGTAAACTGCATGTTTCTACAAATTTCTAGTACAAAAAAAGTCCAAATGAACAGGAAACAATACCATTACTTTTTATCAAAAACTTAGTTTTAAATGCAACATTTTGCAGTTTTACAAAAAGAACTCGAATTATCATCAACAGATTTCCAAAAAGAAACCATTCTGATATAAATTCGCACTGTACAGTAGATTAAAGTTTTCTAATAAGTTCTTTATTATTTCATTTTCAGTAATACCTACCGTATTTCTGCTATATTTGGTTTGAAAAACCTTCAGCAATGAAATGAAAACTTTCGAAATATGTTTGCTTTAAGCTCAACCTACTTTAAAGAAAAACTTAATTATGGAAAAAGAATATATCTTAATTTATTTAATTCTAAATGTTAATCAATGTTAATAATAGTTAAAATTGATTTAGAGTATGTTAAGAATCGTTAGGATAGATTCCAAATTATCTCAAATAGAATTGAAAAGAGTTTAGGGTTATGTACCCTTGGCTACATCACACAAAATAATTAATACTGGGAAGTTCTATAAATAACTAACTTTAACGGCATAACTTAATTAGAATAAAGTTTTAAGGAGATTTATTGTGTGCCTTATATTAAGTACGGAGACAACACAGCGAATCACATCGAGTAAAATCAAATACATAAAAATGCAAACAAAAGTTGTGTTGTCTAGAACTCCAGACACCACAAGTTCAGTAATTAATCCTTATTTTATTGATCTTCCAATAAGTATTGTCTTTATAATATTTGAGGATCTCCTGCTGTTTTCAGTTAACAGATATTAAAATGTTTAAAGCAAATTTGGACAAAAGATCTTTTCTCCATCATAACACTCAGAAATATATTTTATTTTAACTTTTTTAATCTACAGAAGTTTAGATACTACATAAACAATACGCCACATGATATTCTGCAAGTATATCAAAAGTTAATTCGATATACAAGCAAAACTTCGTAAACAAAGAAATAAAAATAATACAGTAAACCATCAAAAGATATCTATAAAAGACTAAGTCTGATTTAAAACTAGGTTCACAGACGTTTCTTATATAGCTATCTTCAATTTGACTCGTCAATTTGACGCATGGAGGAATGCATAATAAACACTCAAAAAGCAATGCAATTATACATTATAAGTGAAAAATGAAAATATGAGATACTATTGAGGTTCACAATATTATTAATAATTCAAAAAATATTCTTCTATTTTATTTTTCAATACTCGAACCGAGCAACTAAAACTTTCAAAATCTCTTCACACTCCGACTTCAATTGACATTCTGAATTTAGTTCTTTTCTTACTGTTTCTTATTGCTTGTTTTATTTGCGGTAACAATTTCGGAAAACTGGTCGAATTGTTTTTGGCACATTCCTATTTATTATTGTTGTAATTTTTGCATGAGTAGAAATAATTTACTAAAAATTTCGTCTACAGTGCGATAGCTTCATAATGACACATATCCGTAGAAATAGGTATACAACATAGAAAATTTTAATATTTAACACTTTTTAAAGAAAATAGACAATGGTTATTAAAAATGCAAAAGATTTTAGTAATTTTCTTTACAAAATTCGAAATGCGTCAAAACGACGTGTCCCGAAAATCTAGTGTAAAATCTGGGTGCTGATGAAGTATAGGGTGCCGATTGGCAAATTTGGTGAAATTATTGGTGATGTTTACTAAAACACAAACGTATGTTATCCGAACAACACTGTATTCTTTGCTATTTGGGAGACTTTAAGTGATGTAGATTGCGCCATTGCAATAGAATTATTTAAATTTTCTTAATTAACCAAAACCACTGAGAAAGCGGACATTTACATTTGTGGGCAATTAATCTGTTAATAGTTTACAAGCCAACAGCTCCAAATGATTTAAAATTAGCCATAGTGAACCTTTAAGGTTTCAGTATATCGTATAAGTATTACACGCACGTAATATATAAGAAATGGGTTTCACAAGAAGAGCTGGATACAAATATAATATTGTCACGAACATTCAAACGACCGCACCGTTTAACTTAATAGAAGACTTTATTGAAGCTAAGTGGCAACTCGCAACTTTACAAGATCGAGAAGTTGCCTACAACTAGTGGGTATCAGCTTTTATACCCAAACAGAATATTCGAGAAAAAACTAATTTACATATTAAAGAAAGATCTAGAATGTTCAAGAACGTAAGGAAACAATAAATAACATTTTTAAATTAATAATCCGTACTTTGGATAAACCGCCATGGCAAGCATCGAACCCACAATCTTCGGGTCATAAATATATATATATATATATGTCTTGTCTAAACCACCATAAAATATAATAATAAAACAGAGTAAGCATACTAAGGATTTATTATAGAAGAAAATTCGAAGTTACTTTTCTATATTATATTACTAAAGCCTAGTTAGATAATTGAAAAGCTTTTAAATTATTCATTAATTAATAGTGACGTGTATCAACATTGGTGCAATACTTTTGAACCACACCTTTCGTTTACTTATTAGTTCTAAATAGATTATGGCAAATTTATGTCTAGCAGCGTAATCAGTTAAATCTTCTTTTTTATTTTTATATGTATAATTACATCACATGGGTGTGTTTTAACATCATTCACCAAACAAAGTTTGAAAGCACTAAATCAGGACGGAGCGTTAGTTTTTGAATAAATTCTGTTATAATATTACTCATTTCGCTTCTTAATGTACAGATAGGATAAATTACTCAATAATGAGTTCCTTGACTGGTTGAAATTTCGATTATTTCATGATCTTGATTTATAATCTGTGATGTAGCTGTAAATTTGAAACGACTACTTAGAAATTTCTCTATTGGTTAACTAAAATCGAATGCAAATTATGATGGTTTAATTAATTTTTGTTTTAAATAGTCTAAACCCCATGGAAAATCAATGAAAAATCAATGATGCATTTAGTTGTCAGACTTAAAAATTAAGAAAAATGTGAATTTGTGTAAAGTTATTAGATTTATTATTTATGAGACTTCATTTTTATAGAAAGCATATAAATCAAAATTCCTTCACTAGCGTTTATAGCTGATAGAATCATTTATTTTACTTAATATGAATATCCGAGTTCATTTAAAATCAGCAAATATACTTGGAAATAAAAAGACCTTTTACTTAGACAAGATTATTAATTAACACAAGATTATTATATTGTATTCATAAATTATATTGGCAAACGCCTCCTTTTATAATAGAACATTTACATATTGATATTTTATCTATTATATCAGCTACTGAAGACACAAAAGATAATCTTAAAGCATTATAACAAAAAAAATATACATTTTTAAACAATCATCCTTCATTCAGTAAACTCAATAATCCAGATTGAAGGCTTGATGCAAAGAAGCTACAAGTGGATGTGTGTTTGAAAATCATTAGAATTTTATATGCTTTTGGAGAATATTTATCCGATCTTAATTAAAAAAATAAAGTACAGAATATCAAACTTAAAAGCATTTAAAAGAGATCAACAAAAGCATTATGTTTCAAGTCATTTATTACTATTTTGCTTAAAATCTCAAGAGAAATACTTGAATATTTTATCATAAAATCAACCTCTGCGCTTTACTTCCATTTAAAAATAAATTATAAAAATTTAAGAAAACAATAAATAACATTTTTAAATTAAAAATCCGTACTTTGGATAAACCGCCATGGCAAGTATCGAACCCACAATCTTCAGGCCTGGATCGCGTGCTTTAACCACTTGGCCACTCAACTCCTTCGACAAGCTTCTTTATGAGGCAATATAAATTAAAATATAGATACAGATTGTTTGGACACGGCAAGATAGGGAGAAAATGTTAGGCTATACTCAGAGCTTTATCGCCAAGTTGGCAAGGGCACCCTGTACTTTAGTCAAGCCCAAATCTGTTTCAACATGTTGGGTCTATTTCTAAATTGAGATATTTCTCAACTACAAAATAATATATTAACTTATTGGAGATTAAAATGACAACACGGTTTGATATAACGGTTTGAAAAACCTTGAAACCCATTAACCTTTTAGAAATATAGACAAAGGCAAAATATTTCTATAAATCTTCTTTTCTAGTGAGCCCTTTTAGGGCTCAAAAAATTTTATAAATGTTTGTTTTTACAAAAACATATAAACTGAAATTACACTTTTCAATTATACTGACTTTTGCTCTAACCGCTATCAGGAGTGAAAGTCTCCTTATGTCCGAATGATTCTTTTCAAAAATTGATAGCTTCATATTGACATACCGGAAATTCTTTTCGGAGGCATGTCTGAAATTTCGTATAGACAAGTATTTTCTTAGAATTGTGTTCGGGAATTTTATTTGTCAAAAATAACGTTAAGAAAACTAAATCTTTTCATAGATCGATTCATAGAAAATTAATTTTTTTTATATTTCTTAATAGTTTGTGGCACAGTAATTTGAATTTAATTTAAAACGTTTTATGTAGGACATTTAAAATCGGACACACAACCTTTCCAATATTAAAACGTTCAGTGTAACAGACATTATTTTATTCCATTACAAAAAAATGTTAGTGTTATGTAATATATATATATATATATATATATATATATATATATATATATATATATATATATATATATCTAGAGAAAGAATACACACACACACACATATATATATAAATATAAATATATATATATATATATATATATATATATATATATATATATATATATATATATATATATATATATATATATATATATATATATATATATATATATATATATATATATATATATATATATATATATATATATATATATATATATATATATATATATATATATATATATATATATATATATATGTTTCTGAGATATACAGAACATGTACAGTGCAATAAAATAAACATTTCATTCGACACATATCTTTCATAGTGAAATATTTACCTCTATTTAGATATTTCCAGATCAAAATGTCATTACATATTTTTGTCAAAATCTATCATTTGGAGAATTTTTTGTTTTCTATCATATAAAAATCGATGGATAACAAACAATGGCGTAATATGCGAGAGTTTACATATTTAAACGAATCCTTAGTCCACATTTACTATTTGTTATGAAACATTTTGGAACTGTCTTATGAGATTAATTTGCATTTATTTGTATATTTGAGCCACGATTACTTTTAACATGATTTCAGCATTCTTCACAGAGACAGTGATTAAAAAAACATTGACAATTACCAAGAAGGATTCTAGAATTACAGGCAAATCATCATAAGGAATCTATTACAGAAGAATTGCCTGTTTTTGCACCATGATAAAGCAATTCCGCATATTACTGATGATGTAGAGGTCATTTTACGGAAGAAAAACAAAGAAATGATATCCCAACTTCTAAATAGTCTTTATCTTCTCGTTGTTAAATGATTTTCCCCACTCATCAAATTACTAAGAGACCGTTAGTTCTACATCAACTAAACATGTATAAAAGATATAGACTGAGCATTGGAACAAATACTTTATGTCCCATGGTAGTTACTTCGAAAAAGTCGATATAAATAGTGACGATTTAGGTTCTTAATTTTTTGTATTATTATAGGACTCTTAAAAACCCCTCGTGTGTAGTGTCACTATATCTTTTTACTGAAAATATTCTTTCGATAAACAAAATCAAAATTTAAGTGTTCACAAATACATAAGCTAACAGTAATTGGGTTAAAAGTGAAACTAACTTTTAGAGGAGTTATTGGATTGAGACTTAACCCTTTATATCCTGAATTAATATACCATCAACTTTCTTACTGCATTTTTGCATCATTAGATGAGTTTTAATTCAGAATAATCATAGAAAGAAAATTAATTTTTACTGTATTTTAGTATATAATTTTGCAGCTGGTACTTTCTAGTATAAACAAATGTTTATGACTCTTTGATAAAAAATAAAACATTAAGTTATGAATGAAACCAATGAAATGCTTACCTGCGAAGTATAGAATTCTCTAAAAAATAATAGTACCAAATAACTGGTAATAAACCACTAAATTTACTCAATTGAACAACATATGTATCAACTCTACCTCAAAATGACCCTTGAATGTCGCACGCCAATTATAAAATCCCTACTATGCGAATAAAAAAGATTCCTGATTGGTGCTGCCTTTTCTTTTCTGCTGTAGGAACTGCATCGTTCATAACCTTGTGAGTACCTTCAGGAAAAACGACTTTATTAGGAATATATAGGTGTTTGATTGAAGTGGTACTTATAAGTACCGTCAGTCTAAAAAGTGTTACACAACCTTCACGCAAAATATTAGAAGTTTTCAGAAAGTATAATTAAGATACACTTTAAGCTTTTGAATAATTTGTAGTTGAGGTTAAAATATAATAAAAATTTCATAAAGGATCAAGTGCATAATCTTTACCACTGATTAGAATAATTAGAGTAAAACATTTAGAACACACTATATACATATATTCAGTTATTAACGAAATATATGTCGTAGCTTTTTTTCAATTCATTGTGAGTATTTTAACTTTTAAAGCTACAAAACATTCATTTATGGGTATAAAATATACTAACAGCTTTGATGTTAACAGCTTTATACCTCGTTATAGCGCTTTTGAAGTCTGAGAAACAAGAAGTTAATGATTTCGTTACTGTAATCGAAGATAAAAAAAAGGGGGATTTCCTGCCTTTGCACTTAAAATCTTGAGAAAATATTTTGATAGTACTTTATTTCCAGAAAGTAAAGTTAAATTTTTATTTTGTACTAATTTGTTTTACAAAAAAAGTTGCCAAAATAAAATATATCATTAGTTATACGAATAAAGGTTAAAGGAACATTTTTAAGGGTTTCAGATTATGACATTCATTGAAAGCTTAAAGTTATAACAAATAATACTTGAATATTTTCTTTTAAAAGCACTATTTTGTAACACGTATACATGCGATACTGGTATAATTTAATAAATGCATATATTATATATATGTATATATATATAATATATATATATATATATATATATATATATGTGTGTGTGTGTGTGTGTGTGTGTGTGTGTGTGTGTGTGCGCGTATATATATATATATATATATATATATATATATATATATATATACATATCATATACATATACATAGCCGTTATGAATCGGCTTTACGCTGTAGGTTCCGGTCTCATTAGCCCTCGTGTTGCAAAAGATAGGCCGTAGCACTCCAAACCAAACCAATCAGAAACTTATATTTTATTTAAATGTATATCAGATTTGAAACCTGATGAGAGATTATAGTTTAAAAAATAAATATATAAACGTTAATTTAATGAAAATATTGACCATTAAAAAATTCTTTAAAAATAATAAATCACAAAATCATATCCGTAGACTCTTTTCCAAATCAAACATTGACTACAGTAATTGTTTGAAAACTTTTTAAGAGTTCAACAAATAAAAAAGTACTGATCAAAGAAAAATGTAAAGAAATTTTCTAAAACGTTCTGACTTCAGCAAAAAGTAGAATTTTCGAAAAGCTATCCGCTTCTGCTGTAATGAAGTGCCCCAGGAAAAAAGCCTCTGAGTTTAATGTGATTAAAAAGACAACTCAAACGCCTTTTGTCTACCATACCTCGACAGGTTTAAATCACTTGTAAAATTGCGTTTTATGGGGAGAGATTTCCTTTCCTATTTTTCAACTGTATTTAAATCAGAAAAGTAAGTGAGAATATCATGTGACCGAATCAAAATACACAATTAAAATTTTTATTATTTATTTTTTATTGAAATATTTCATTCCAAAATTAACTAAAGAGTTATGAAGTTTGTGAAAGCATGATAGATTTATTGGTTTTAATTAAATTTTATAGGCTTATATATTTTAAAAATTTAGACATTTTTAATTCTGTACATAAGAACAATTCTCAGATATTTTATCTCTAAATTTTTATAGTATTTCTGTTTCCCTACAAAATTATATACACCCTTATTATTATACAAAATTATTTAAAAACAGAGTGATACTCAAAATATATATTGGCATTTATTTAACGGATCACATTACCTTTAAATCTTGAAACCCTCGAAAGTTTCATTTTTACATTTTTAAAATTTTTAGATTCATCTGAATAATTTAAAAATAAAACAAACTCTACTGAACTATTCAAATGAAAGTCTGTAACACTATTTAAACTTTGCGTTTAATATCATGGCTTTCAAGGCAACTGTAAGAATTTAAATGTATTGTACTGACAATGGTGTTTTTTCAGCTTGCGTCCATTATAAATTAAAACACTCTCGCTCATATTAATTTCAAATTTTCACATCAAATACCAACGATAAAACTTTACCTCTTTTTTTGTTGTTGCTTATTTCCTTTAGTATTAATGTAATATTAAACTATTTGTTGTAAAGTATTTATAACACACACACACAAACCAATGTTCGTTCTCAAAACGGAAACACAGTAATATATACACTATGGAATTAAAGGTAAATGCGTTATATTTAAACTACAACATTTATTATATACATTATTTACAGATAAATACATGACTTGATTAATATATGATATGACATTCATTATTTCGTTTTGATATTCCTCAATATTTTTAAAATGATATTTTTAAAATGATATTTTTAAAATGTCCTATCAAAATGTTATGATGCCAAGGTAATAATCATGAATATTAGGTCGGTTTACCTCCAGTAATTACAAGGACGCAGGACGGGGCACTAGGCAGGCTGCAAGTTGGTGCTGGTGTAAAGGTCGTTACTTTTCCGGATGCGGGCTGGGGCAAATATTGCTGGCCCGGGCTCTCTGGCTTGCTCATGGGATCTGGATGCACATGTTCCCTCTGGCTTTCGACCTCGACTGCTTTTCCAATTTCTTTTTCACAACTTTATACTTGGGTTCAACTCCCTTTTTTCTCTCTTAACTTCACTTGCTAGTGAAATTTTACCACATCGGCACCTTCTCAGGTGGGCTCATTAAAATGTCCAATATAGGAAAATTTTGACGTTATTTCCCAGCCCCTGCCCCCATATCTAAAGGAATGCTTGGGCTTGACCGTTCCACTTCTCGCCCTCCATCAGCTATAGCACTTCCGAAGGGGTCCCTATTAAAACTCTGAGTCAACAGCTGCGTCTATATTTTTCTTGGAAATTTAGTCCACAGCTGTGTATGTACGTGCTGACCATCATGAGAAAGTACATCGGTACACCATTATTTTACATTTTTTGAGAATTAAATCCCTATGTATCGTACCTTTTGAAAATTTAAATTAGTAGAAAACTATTCTTA
>CM063508.1:21564655-21614655 GCA_032207245.1 Pardosa pseudoannulata
CTCCATGTTGTCACGCAGGCGAACAAAATAGTCCACATTCTTGTTTTGAAGCAAAGGGTGTTTCGTTTGGAGATGGCGTTTAAGTTTGCTTGGGACCATAGCACTGTTAGCTAGCTTTTCACCACACACCACGCACAGTGGAGTTGGTTTGTGTTCATCTCCAGTGAAAGTAAATCCAACTGAAATATAGCTTTCGCTATATTGCCTTGCGCCAGAGAATTTAACCATCTTTGCTTTCTTTTGACCCCCACTCATACTCGGGCTCTCATCTGGCTCCAGATTTTGTTCAGAGTCCAGTTCTTTCCTTTTCAAAAACTTGTCCATCACTGCAGTATCAGTGTCTCTCTCCTCACAGCAGCCGTTGTCTCTCTGACACTGTGTGAGGCGTCTGCCTGCGTCTCATGGGGAGGGAGGCAGGGGGAGGAGTTATAGCACTGCACAGCGCCGTGACCACCTATGACACTGACGGGGAGTGACTGGAGGAGTTATAGCGCTGCACAGCGCCGTGACACCCAGACCCGGCGGCACACCACGGTGCTTCAGACGGCACACTAGTGTGCCGCGGAACAGCGGTTGGGAACCGCTGCTGTAGAGAATTGCTTCAAAACATTAATATAATTCTAAAATGTATATTTCATTAATGTAAAAGAAATAAAAAATATAATATTAAATATTTTATACTTTTTATTTGGTAAAAATATCATATCATTAATATTTATCTTTTTTATTTCAAGACTAAACCACAAAAAAGGAGAAAAAATCAGAAGTGGAAAGTAAATATATTTTTTAGTCTGTTTATATAAATTTTTCATAAGAAGTAGAACTATTCCACTTCTTAATGTAATTTAATGTATATGTTTAACAGACTATTTTAGATTTGTCTGATTTAGTAACTAGTTGTTATATTTTTACACACGAAGAACAATTATTGCCTAATTTACTTCTTTCTAAAGGTTGAAAAAGTTTACAAATACCAAGCTGTGTTTAAACCCACAGATTACTGAGCCGAAAAGGAGTGATTTTACCAATTCAAAATCCTTGACCTCCTAACAATTTGACCTGCTGAAAACCAGTGCGAGGTTCACCCAAATCAGCTGACTGACCTTAAGAATGATCCAAATATTTAAGAATGTAAAAGCAAATATACACACACATACGTAGAAATTATTAGAATTGTATGATTTAGTAACTAGTTGTTACATTTTTATACACGAAGAGCAATTATTGCCTAATTTACTTCTTTCTAAAGATTGAAAGAGTTTACAAATACCAAGCTGTGTTTAAATCCACAGATTACTGAGCCGAAAAGGAGTGATTTTACCAATTAAAATACCTTGACCTCCTAAAAATTTGACCTGCTGAAAACCAGTGCGAGGTTCACCCAAATCAGCTGACTGACCTTAAGAATGATCCAAATATTTAAGAATGTAAAAGCAAATATACACACACATACGTAGAAATTATTAGAATTGTATGATTTAGTAACTAGTTGTTACATTTTTATACACGAAGAGCAATTATTGCCTAATTTACTTCTTTCTAAAGATTGAAAGAGTTTACAAATACCAAGCTGTGTTTAAACCCACAGATTACTGAGCCGAAAAGGAGTGATTTTACCAATTCAAAATCCTTGACCTCCTAAAAATTTGACCTGCTGAAAACCAGTGTGAGGTTCACCTAAATCAACTGACTGACCTTAAGAATGATCCAAATATTTAAGAGTGTATAAGCAAACATACAAACACATACGTAGAAATTATTAGAATTGTATGATTTAGTAACTAGTTGTTACATTTTTATACACGAAGAGCAATTATTGCCTAATTTACTTCTTTCTAAAGATTGAAAGAGTTTACAAATACCAAGCTGTGTTTAAACCCACAGATTACTGAGCCGAAAAGGAGTGATTTTACCAATTCAAAATCCTTGACCTCCTAAAAATTTGACCTGCTGAAAACCAATGCAAGGTTCACCCAAATCAGCTGACTGACCTTAAGAATGATCCAAATATTTAGAATGTATAAGAAAGTATACACACACATACGTAGAAAAGATTTCCTATAGAGAAATTATTGCCCTTCTAATTTAATTCAGATAACATTTTTTGGCGAATTTTTCTTTCAATTTTTCAGAATGTTACAAAGCATAGAAATGAAATAAAACTGCATTATTCAACGGGAATATTTCAAAACAGCAATGCAAAAATAAAAATAAATAAAAACAAATTTGAGAAATCAGGTAAAGTAAATAAAAAAATGTTACTGAAAATTTAAGACTTTTTTTTAGGAAAAGAGTCTGTATATGATCAATTCTTTTATCTCGGGACAGCCCACAATAAAATAAAGTAACATTGGAATACAGAGGTCAATTTTCATTTTATTCACTCCAAATAAATCTTGTCAAAAGCAATACAATTTATTCGCTTGAAATGAAAGTATAATATACCAATCTACTTGCGTTATATACGCGTTTGTGTTTTACTTTCCAGTGTAGGTAGATGGTAATCCTATAAAAAATCGAACAAAATTTAAACTATCTGCTGTTACTTATAAACTTGTGATTTAGATCGGCAGCATATGATTTTCCTGTTACTTTTTACTTAGATTTATGGCTAAAATGGGTATAGATATTTATATGTTTCATAAAACTTCACAACAGGAGTTTGCAATTATATTTAGTAGCAAATAAATCCGTTATCATTAAATTTTCTTTTATAAACTTTCTATTTATAAATTTTCTTTTATAATGTTTAACATTGCACCTCATTCACAAGCAAAGCAGGGTTTTATTAAAAATAACAAAAACGCATTTAAAATTTCAAATTACTTTTAAGTGTCCATATTTACTCGGATTTTAGATGTTTCTCAATATATCAGCAGAAAAGATTAAGATAGCAATGAGTTAAATTCAAACATACTAATGTTCATATTTTTTTATTTGAAATGGTTTATTTCATTTCCAAATAAGATTTTACATAAAATTATTGGTTTTAATAGCAAACTATACTTTAGTACATTCCTTTATCATTAAAAAAAATACTTATGACTATACATTGAAATGCAGACATAAACAGTATTAAATTACCAGACAATGATATTAGCAAATCTGAAGAAAAAGAATCTCTTAAATTCTGTCTATTGAAATTAAAGTACTGTATTTGCTATCCAAATATTGATAAAGTATTATGTCTTCGAGTTATTTTTCTAAAAAAACAAAGTTCATAATTCAAAGTTAAATATTCTTCTAGAGATGTCTTACAAGAATAAAATGATTAATTTCCTAACATTATGAAAATGCTTTGACAAATATACAAGCAGCTATACATGATGAAGCTATTGTTCTCGAGGCATACAAAACTTATGTACTATTAGTTCAATGTTTCAGAATCCTGCTCTTTAAAGACAGCTGTTTTGAAGCCTAAGAAATGAGCGTCTATTGAATTTCCAATTCTCTCCAATAACAGTCTAGACAGAAAAATAATTAATAATATGTTTATTGCACTTAAAACTTATCAAAACTTTACTAGTAAACATTTCTTTTAACAATTCTTTGGTCAGGAAAATTGCATTCACAAAAGAATCCCATAGACACCATACTGATTGTTTTGTATACGAAAGAATTAAGTGGAGGAAGGAAGAAATATTCTAGTGAAAAAATTTTAAATACGTTTATTCTTTGCAGTTTCTTGTCATTTAAAGGTAAAATAAACACGTCTTTTTAAATAGATTTTTATTTCAATAAACTTGAAATATTTCTATTATTCAACACAGTTATGACAGGTATTAATATAAATCATTACATTTATGTTATCAATTTCGTATCAATTTTTCAGGTAAAATTATCACAACTTTTTACTATAAAATGCAGTCGTAGACACTGTTACTTAATTGCGTTATATACAAGCATGTGTTTTACTCTCAAGTGAAGGTAGATGGTAATGCTATAAAAAATCAAACAAAATTTAAACTATATGCTGTTACTTATAAACTTGTTGTTTAGATCGGAAGCTTATGATTATCCTGTTACTTTTTAGTTAGATTCATGGCAAAAATTAGCATGCATATTTGTATCTTTCACAAAACTTCACATTAGAATTTTGTAGTTATGTTTATAAGCAAATAAATCCGTTATCACTAAGTTTTCTTTTATAAACTGTGTCGTAAAATGTTTAAAATTGCACCTCATTCACAAACAAAGCAGGGTTTTATTAAAATAACAAGACAGCTTTTAAAATTTCAAATTACTTTTAAGCTTCCCTATTTACTCGGATTTTAGATATTTCTCAATATATGAGCACAAAGGATTAAGATGGTAATGACTTAAATTCAAACATACTAATGTTCATATTTTTTTATTTGAAAAGATTTATTTCATTTTCGAATAAGATTTTACATAAAATTATTGGTTTTAATAGCAAAATATAATTTAGTACATTCTTTTATCTATAAAATAAAAAAAATTATGACTATAGATTGAAATGCAGACATAAACAGTATTAAATTACCAGACAATGATATTAGCAAATCTGAAGAAAAGTAATCTCTGAAATTCTGTTTATTGAAATTAAAGTACTGTATTTACTATACAAATATTGATAGAGTATTATATCTTAGAGTTATTTTTCTAAAAAAACAAAGTTCAGAATTCAAAGTTAAATATTTTTCTAGAGATTTCTTACAAGACTAAAATGATTAATTTCCGAACACTACGATAATGCTTTGACACATCTAAAAGCAGCTATACATGATGAAGCTATTGTTCTCCAGACATACAAAACTTATGTAGTATTAGTTCAATGTTTCAGAATCATGCTCTTTAAAGACAGCTGTTTGGAAGCCTAAGAAATGAGCATCTATTGCATTTTCAATTCCCTCCAATAACAGTCTAGACAGAAAAATAATTAATAATGTTTATTGTACTTAAAACTTATCAAAACTTCACTAGTAAACATTTCTTTAGTAGTTCTAGTAAAATAAGACATTTTAAATACATTTCTATTTCGAAAAACTTGAAAATTTTCTGTTATACAATAAAGTTATGACAGGTAATAATATAAATCATTACATTTATGCTGTCAGTTTCGTATCAATTTTTCAGATAAAAAAATCACTACTTTTGACTATAAAATGCAGGCTTAAACACTGTTACTGTACCAGTTTATGCCATTTACAAACTTTTAAAAACATAACTCTTTAAAACTCTCTGTTGATATCAAAAGATTA
Source organism: Pardosa pseudoannulata (assembly GCA_032207245.1). Lineage (NCBI taxonomy): Eukaryota > Metazoa > Arthropoda > Arachnida > Araneae > Lycosidae > Pardosa > Pardosa pseudoannulata. Next base: position 21,569,878 of record CM063508.1, read on the forward strand.
TTTCCTACCGAAAGATTGATGAAACAATATTATATCAGAAGAATTGTCTAAAACCATAAATAGTATAGAATTAAATACATTTCAACAAATGTTATAAGAGATAAAAAATAACAGTTTTCTCACATTTAAAATGTTTTTAGCTTATAATAATATAGTTTATTACCGTATCAATTGTTTGAAAAAAAGAAAAGTTACTGTTTACTACACAGTGTAACACAGACATACATACTAATAATGTAGTAGAGTACGTCATTAAAACCTTTCCAAGAAATAAATTGTTTACACCTTTTATTGAAAAACAAATAGTAGTATTTACTATCCTAAGCTTACAAAAACTATGTTGAGAATTGAAACTGATTACATAAAACAGAAAAATGTTTGCAAGTAAATGTCATTCAAGAGATGTTTCAAAATATAAAAGTCAATTATTTCATCCCATTAAATATACTTTAACTGTTTCTTATATATCATCAATAGAATAGAAAAATTACTTTGGATTTTATATCGAAACAGAAATAAGCACTATTAAAATGTTACTGTTTTATTAGAGCTATTATATTGTCAAAAATTAAGCAAACGAAATTTTTATCTATTTAAAACAAAATATATTTCCTAACTGAGACTTAAAAAAAATTATATTCTGTCCAAGATTTATTATCTAGCACTCCGAATCTAGAATTAAATATCTGTCTAGAGATGTCAATTAAATGCAATTAAATACATTTCTAGCGATGTTTTAACATATGAAACTAAATTATTTGATCCCATTTAATATACTTTAATAGTTTTTTATAAACATTGGAAAAAATTACTTTGGGTTTTATATTGAACTATAAGTAATCACTAATCATCTGAAATATTGATATGACTATAATGCTGACACAATTTAAGCAAAAAAAAATTGTTAAATTGTGTATTTAAATTTTTTTTTTGAGACTAAAGCTAAACCCAAGGTTTATTTTCAAAAATCAAATTTAGAGATAAATATCTGTCTATAGATGTAAATTAACTTTATTTCGAGAGACGTTTTATCATACAAAAGTCAATGATTTCATTCCCTTTAATATACTTTAAAAGTTTCTTATATACCATCATGAGAAAAAAATTGCTTTATTTTTATATTGAAACAAATGGTTTGGTTTGATTTGGAGCTCTATAGTATACATTTTGTAAAACGAGGGCTAATGAGAATGGGACCTACTGCTTAAAGCCGATTCCGAATGGCTACGAACACCCATGCCACTGTGGGATTCGAACCTACAAACTCTGGTTCCGAAGGGCAGCAACCTAACCATTAGGCCATCGTTCGGTATATTGAAACCGAAGTAAGCACCAATAAACTATGATATTGGCAAAATTTAAACAAAAATAATTCTTAAATTGCCTACATATAAAATGTGTTTTCTATCTGAGACATAAAAATATTGTTATGCCCAATGTTTGTTTTCTAAAAATTAGACTTTGGAATTAAATATATGCCTACACATGTCATAAAAGATTAAAATTAAGATATTCCTTTCAATTTAAAAATTATGTTTAAGAATCTACAAACGACTCCACGGGACAAAGCTACAATTCTCCAGACATATCAAACTTAAGAATTATTTGAATGGCTCAAAATTATTCTCACAATTATTATTAAGGAAGTTGTTCTAAAGCCTAAAAAAGGCTTGTCTATTACATTTTCAATTCTATCCGACGACAGTCTAGACAGAAAAAAATCAGAAAAAAATGTTTTTTGTAAATTTATTCCAAATGACAGTCTTAAAATCTATCAAACTGTAATACATAACATTTGTCTCTATAGTGCTTTATTCAAAAAATACATTTACGGAAGTGTTCCATAGACAGGAGATTTATGGTTTTCTGTACAAACGAAATATGAGAATTTAGACCGCAATATTGTATTTACAAAAGTGTGTTAAGTTTGTTTATTTTTCTCATAGCATCTTGTACTTAACAGAAAATATAGAGGAATATCATAAGTGCATTAATATTTAATAAAATATTTTAAATAACTATAATTATAGATCCATCAATTGAGTTAATACTCTGCCAGAAATAGAAATTATCTATAACTTTTCTTAAATATTTAAACGTTTTCTAGAATGTTTAAAAGAACTTATATTATTTTAAAATTTAACTGATAATTCGATATAATTTTTGAAAGATTATAAGAAAGGATTCCACAGGCAATTAATTTATTTGTTTGTGTATGAAACGATTATGAGAATTTAGACAGCAATATTGTATTTATTACAAAAATCTGTCAAGTTTGTTCATTTGTATCATAACATATTGTACTTAACAGAAAATGTAGAGGAATATCATAAGTGCATTCCTATTTAATGGAATATTTTAATTAAATATAATTATAGATTCAATCGAGTTAATACTCTCCCAGAAATGAAAATTATGTATAACTTTTCTTAAATATTATGTAAACATTTTTTTACAATGTTTAAAAAATCCTAAATTATTTTAAAATTTATCTGATAATTCGAAAAGATTTATGGTAGACTATATGAAAGAATTCCATAGGCAGGGAATTTATTACTTTGTGTACAAAATGATTCAATAGTTTAGACAGCAATATTGTATTTACAAAAATCTGTAGAGTTTGTTTATTTTTATCGTAACATCTTGTACGTAGTAGCAAATATAGATGAATATCATAAGTGCATTCCTATTAAATGGAATATTTTAATTAACTACAATTATAGATTCAATCTAGTTAATATTCTTCCAGAAATGGAAATTATCTATAGGTTTTCATACTATGTAAACGTTTTCTTTGATGTTTAAAAGAGCCTTGATTATTTTAAAATATAATTAATAATTCGATAAGATTTTTGGTTGATTAAATAAAAGGATTCCATAGCCTGGGAATTTATTAGTTTGTATACAAAATGATTATGAGGGTTTAGACAGCAATATTGTATTTACGATAGCCTGTCAAGTTTGTTTATTTTCATCATAACATATTACACTTAACAAAAAATATAGAGGAATATCATAAGTGCATTCCTATGTAATGTAATATTTTGATTAACTATAATTATAGATTCAATCGAGTTTATACTCTTCCAGAAATGGAAGTTAAGTATAACTTTTCTTATATATTATGTAAGCAATATTTAAAAAAACCTAAATTATTTTAAAATTTAACTGATAATTCGATAAGGTTTTTGGTAGACTATATGAAAGAATTCTATAAGCAGGGAACTTATTACTTTGTGTACAAAAGGATTATGGGAGTTTAAACAGCAGTATTGTATTTACAAAAGTCTGTCAAGTACAAAAGTCTGTTTATTTTTCTCATAGCATCTTGTACTTAACAGAAATCATAGAGGAATATCATAAAGGCATTCCTATTCAATGGAATATTTTACGCAACTATAATTATAGATTCAATCGAGTTAATACTCTTCCAGAAATGGAAATTATGTATAACGTTTCTTAAATATTATGTAAACATTTTTCTAATGTTTAAAAATAACCTAATTTATTTTAAAATTTAACTGATAATTCGATAAGATTTTTATAGACTATATGAAAGAATTTCATAGATAGGGAATTTATTACTTTGTGTACAAAAGGATTATGGGAGTTTAGACAGCAATACTGTATTTACAAAACTCTGTCGAGTTTGTTTATTTTTCTCATAGCATATTGTACTTAACAGAAAATGTAGAGGAATATCACAAGTGCATTCCTGTTTAATAGAATATTTTAAAAAACTATAATTATAGATTCAATCAATTGAGTTAACAGTCTTCCAGAAATAGAAATGATCTATAACCTTTTCTTAAATATTATTTAAACGTTTTCTAGAATGTTTAAAAGAACCTAGATTATTTTAAAATTTAACTGATAATTCAATATAATTTTTGAAAGTCAATAGGAAAGGATTCCATAGCCAATTATTTTATTAGTGTGTGTACAAAAGGATTATGAGGATTTAGACAACAATATTGTAATTACAAAAGTCTATCAAGATTGTTTATTTTATCGTAGTATTTTCTACTTTATAAAAGTTATGGAAGAATATTATTAGCATATTCCTATTTCATAGAAGATTTACTAACTGTAATTATTAGCTCTAAAGAAAATTCTTACAATTTAAGAAATGTTTGAAATATTTTTCAATTCCTCTTTATTTTAATTTAATGAAACACCTCCCTGTATGTTCAGCCCTTACGGAACTATTTATCCTCTCTCGTTATTGGGATTTCTGACTAATTTGTTTTCCTCATCCTTCAATGTTATTCTGTTGCTGTCTTTTATTTTATTTTTATTCAGTTATTTGTGAGTTTAGTTCTTGTACATCGATTTCTGTATATCGTTACTTTAATGTCCAAAACGCTGCTGTATAAAATAAAATGCATAATGTTTTCCTAAAATATATAAACAAATGTATTGCTTTTTTTAAAAATTCTACTCAATGATTCGACAAGATTTTGGTAGAATGTATAAAGAATCTCGTTGACAAAAAATTTATTGTTTTGTCTACAGATTTATGAGATATTAGAGAACATTATATATAAGTCTGTAACTACTGCTTATTTAGTCTAAGTTTTTTGTTGACTGTATGGAAGGATGTATATATATATATATATATATATATATATATATATATATATATATATATATATACATATATATATATATATATATATATATATATATATATATATATATATATATATATATATATATATATATGTATGTATGTATCTCTCTCTCTCTCTCTCTGTATATATATATATATATATATATATATATATATATATATATATATATATATATATATATACATGCATATATATATATGCATACAGAGAGAGAGATAGATGTCATAAATGATTAAAACTAAGATTTTTCTCCCGTTTGAAAAATAGGTTTCCAAATTCACAAATTGTTATATTTCAATATGTGACCATAGCCCACATATACCCAAACTTACTACCCAAATATTTTATAAAGTCAAATGTTACAGAAACTAAGAAATGAGTATTTCATATTTCATTTCTCTTATATGGTAGTCTAGACAGAAAAATAATTAAAAAATTGTTTATTGTTCTTTGTCGTCAAATGACCCAGCTTAAAACTTCAGTACTAAACATTTTTCTCAACAGTTCTTTATTCAGAAAAAAATGAAATTCACGGAAGAGTTCCATAGACAGGAAATTTACATGCTCTGTGTACAAAAGAAATATGAGGATTTACCCACGAATATTGTATTTACAAAAAATCATTACGTTCGTTTATATTTTCACAGTATTTTGTCCTTTATAGATAAAATAAACATGGCTTTTTAAACAAAACTCAGCTTTAATAAAATGTATTGCGAAATTGTGTTATTGTATACAATGCAGTTATGATTGGTATTAGTATAAATCTTTACATTTAGAGTTATTAACAGCTTCCCTTACAAATTGTTTTGAAAAAAAATTGCAAAAAATCATCACATTTGTTTAATTTTATTATTAAATACAATTAGATGAAACAAAACAAAATATGTAGATTTTATGTTGAATTTTTAATTTTTTACAAGTGTAAAAGTATTTAGTTTTACTATTAGTTTACCATCCCTAGTTATCTCGGAGAAATGGAGAAAATTAAATACTAGCCTTTGTATGATAGTTTCTGAAACAAGAGACAATACAAAGTGATACCTGACATTCTGTACAGTGGTATCTAGTCTCTTACTGGTTGACATCTGAAATCTGTTTAACGCCAGGACAGCATACACTGTCTCGTTAGATTTTATTTTATTTTTAGTTGCAGGAATATAATTTGAAAAATGCCTTGAAATTAACCTCAGTGGTAAAATATTAATGCTGGGTCCTCCTGATGGAGAAAGCAAGTGACCAGTCCCGCCAAAAGAACCGCGAAACCAACAAACATAACAAACTTCCAATTAAAGTTGAATATTTTCTTTCATTTCCTCCAGGGAGAATGAAAGCTTGAACTATGGTCGAATGGTTAGGATGCTGGTCTTCGGAACCGGAGTTCGTAGGTTTGAATCCCAATATGAATGGCATGGAATGGCATGGATATGGCATGGCCGTTCGGAATCAGCTTTAAACATTAGGTCCCGGTCTCATTAGCCCTCGTGTTGCAAAAAGTAGACCGTAGAGCTCCAAAACCAAAACCAAGTGAAACCATGATAAAACAAATCGCACTGACAAATTCTGCTTCGCCCGAGTTTTCTGTGTATAATAATTAAATCATACAAACGAACCGAGATAATTCGGGATAATCAGGCAAGTGGTTAATTGGGTCTTATAATTAGTTTTTCGAATAAAAAAATCACACCATTTGACAATAGAATGCAGGTCTAAACACTATTACAATACCATATTATGGTATTTATATACTTTTAGAAAAATAGCTTTCTAAAACGTTCGGTTAGTAACAAAAGATTCTATTACTTTTGTTTATTTTATTGCTCTTTAGATTTAAGAAATAAGATGTAGTTATAATGGGTATTTATGTAAATCTTTCAGTTTACAACACCAGTTGGGCCTTAAAATTAATTTTCTAGTAAAAGAAACGCAACTCCTTACTACGTAGTGAAATTCAGAAGTAAACAATATCCAAATGCCGGATTATGTTATTGACAACATATTACGATTATAAAAAAGTATACATTAAAGCATAGTTAAGCATAAAAAAGTTAAATGGACAATTTTATAAATAGTATCTATTCTAACTATCACTTGATAAATAAGAACCAAGTGAGAAAACATCAATGGTTAAGCAGTCTTTTTAAATACAAAAATCTGAACTCAACACCCATAGCTTCTTTGTACACCTATTAAATTGTACACAATATTTGTAACATTTGACATACTTCCTTGAATGTGAAATACAATTGCGCAAATTCGCAATAAAGGAGACAATTACATAGTTGTTAAATATTACATTGTTAAATATTAATGTTAATAACATCCTAATTTATTAAATCAACAAGAAGTAGAAATATTACACTCAGGAGCCAAACCATTATGACCACCTGTCAATAAAGAGTTGGCCCACCTTTAGCGCACAACATACCCAAGAGAACATCCTACAAAGCATAATACCGCCACCACCGGTCTGTGTATAACCTACTGTACATTGAGGGAGTAACTGTTCGCCTGGAAGAAGGCGTATCCTGACACGGTCATCGGCATGATGAATGACAAACCGTGATTCATCTGACCAGGCAACTCTCTCCCACAAATCCAATTACCAGTCACGATGTTTCCTTGATCAGCGTAGGCACAGTTGGCGATGACGCTTGGTCAGCAAAGGCACACGAGTGGGACGTTTGCTTCGTAGCCTCAGATTCAACAGTCTCCGATGAACAGTGTGCTCCAATACTATTCTACTAGGCCCTGCATTGTATTGGGTTGTCAGCTGAGCCACTGTCTGGCTCCGGTTTCCTTCACCATGGGAGACAGTCTCCGACGACCGTTTCTTTGATAGCGTGTGGACGTCCAAAACCATGTCATCTACTGCTGGTTTCACCGTCATTCATCCACTTTTCATAAGTACTAACAACTGCAGATCGTGAACAACCCATGAGTCGTGCAGTTTCGGAAATACTTGTTCCGAGCCTTCGAGCAATTACAATCTGCCCTCTATCAAAATCGCTTAGATCCGCAGCCTTTCCCATAACACAGAAGTGAAAGAATGATTCTTCAGACTCTCCAGCAACAATACCACTTCCACCTGATCAAGTGCCTTCCCCGTCATCCAGGCGGCTTCATTGCAAAATGTGTGGGTGGTAATAATGTTTTGGCTCTTGAGTCTAAAATAAGCAGAAATATTTAATTAGTGAATGAGTAGCACGTGTTCGATAAGAACAGTATACACTAGTTTAGAGTCATATACTTTAGTAAATATTAGTACATAATTTTAAAATTATTAAATATTTCAGTAGAGGTATTATGGAAAATTTTCGATGTACATCCCTTTTTTGTATAATATGTTAAGTTTTTTTCAACCATAACTTTTGTTATTAAAATAAAACATAGTTACTGTCGTAAACATTTGCTAGATATACAGTTTGAAAATTAATAATAAAAAATATCTTTTTCTCTTACAAAACGTATAAATTATTTTACTAAAAATAAATTTTTGCTCTATGAAAGATGTTTATTTTATGCTCAACATGGTAAATTTTTGACTTTTACACGTTTTAAATACTTATAAAATTCAAATTTTTAAGAGTAATTTTTAAAAGTTATTATTAGAAAAATCCTGAATTACCTATTGTGGTAATAATTCTATTAAACATAGATTAAATTATTAGACAACTTAGAAGGTATGTTAATAATCCCTCCTTGGTTCGCTTTTTGATTATAGTTCATAATCTAAGGAGATAGAAATACAGAATTTTAAGGCACGTTTTGCCCAGGAGAGGCCTTTGATGAGATAGAACCATTTAATATATAAAAGCTTCATTACTATAGCCTATTTTTATTGACTATAAAATAAAACATTATCTTAAGTTTTCCTAGATTATTAATAAAGGTCTAATCTAGATGATTAATAAGGAATTTTAAGTGAAACTTTACATTTTTAAAGAAATAAATATATATCCCAAGTGCAATACTAAGAAATTTCCTTTGCTTCAAATAACTTCTGAAATGTGTAAATTAGAAAGTATTTCAGTACCAAGAAAATGCTAATTATCTTTTTATTCTGTTAACCTCAATAGTATAAACACGGGCAATATACTTTATTCTAAGTAAGTTATCTAAATGTTTGAAATATTTCACTTTCTTAACAGTTTAATTTTTTTTAATTTTAAAATGTCAAAGATAATGTTTAAAGTTTTAGGTTTATGAAATAAAACAGGCATTTTCTTTAATTTAATACAAATTTTGGTTACTAAGAGGCACATTTTAAAATTTATCTTGCGGGTACTCTAATTTCCTTTTTCACATTAATTCACATATATTTTATAATTTATTTATAAAATGGTGCTACTTAAAATAACAAAAATACATAATAATTTCTAGGCTAGAGCGTAGCGTTAAAGAAACTTACAAAATAGGCTTTTAAACATAAAAAAATTCTTCTAAAACAAGCAGAGCTTTTTGTTTTATGTTGAGTACAACAAAAATGTTATAATGATGATTTTAAGACTTGAAAATACTCTGTTCCTTTAAATTGAACTCATAAAGACTGTAGCACAAATGCAATTAGATCTTAAACACAACGCCTTTTGTTCAAAAAGAAAGTACTCAATCTGCGTATTTATAGCCTATATTAACTAGAAAGGAAATTCATGCATTTCAAAAAGAGCTTACGATTAGTTTCACTTTTAGGTGTAACTTTTATAGAAGTATAACTACTATATTAAGTATACAATGCACAAAAGGATCAATAAACTAAATTTAAAATAATTTGGCATAATTCATTTTGAAAAAAAAATTTAAATTTAAATTCTAACTAGAAAAAGGTTCACTTAAATCACACTACAAACATTCGCACAGTGATAAAAATTTAAACAATTTCAAATGACATAAAGCAAAAAGGGCAAATGGAAATGTCATGATAAAGGGCTAACTGTGTTTAGATGTGTTCCAATATAGAACTTGGACACAAACAATATGAATAAAGTGTAGAACAAAAGCAAGCAGTACTCTCCTAAATATCCTTTTGACAAATTTTGTAGACATTTTTCCATGAGTAAGTGAAAAAAATTATTCTCATCTCGAAACAGTATTATATTTCAACTATGTATTATTTGTTTTGATTCTAATTTATAGACTGTTAAGAACTTCAAAAGCTGGGCTTGGGGACTAAATGGACTTTAAGGACTACAACACGAAAACAATCATTTATTAGCATTCAGTTGGAAAATACAACACACCGTGCGTACTCTGTAAACCGAGAGATCCACTTAACGACTCTCTCGTTTTGGGATTCAGTCTACCTTATACAGGGCCGAAGAAACTGCTGGAATATTCCAGAAACCGGAACCGGAAGTTGTCACGTATCGCCACACTTGGCAATATTTGGCGACACTTGGCGACTAACTTGGAGACCAAAATAGGTTGCCAAAATTATCGCCAACGAGCCGGTATCATAGAGTCCCATGCTAAATTTACGGTTCTCTAAACAGATTCGTAACAATACAATATATCTAAACTCAAAAATGCTGTTCATAAACAAGATGCTTTATTTGCATAATATGCTTTAATCAGAATACTAGCATGATTCTTAACAAATATTCAAATAAAATTTTCAACGTTGAAATTTTAATATAGTATTTCACATAAAAATATATATTTGACATAAAGACATCTTTCTTAAATTTTAGCATTCAACATAGCAACATATTTTAGCATCAAGATTTAATAATATATACAAAATTTCCAGACAGAAATCTTATCAAAATATTATTTCGTAGCAAGATAGTCGATTTTTACTACACTGTTGTAACTGTACAATGCCTGTAATGTTTACGACATGTGATATTATTCTTTTAAATACTTTATTGTTTAACTCGGAAAATAAACTTTTAACGTTATTATGTTTGTCTTTAATCAGACTACTTGTATTCTTTGTTTTCACACTTTGATATTTTTGTGCAGGGAATGCAAGTTTTACAGGTACTATATATGGACTCATTTATGTTACCATTTAGCCTGTTCTATATCAAATATTTTACTTTATTTCAAACTATTTTATAAAGTTCTTGGGGAATATAAAGCAGTTTTTGTTATAGTTTGTCAATTTTTTATAAATTGGTGGGATCATATAAGGATCAATTGAATTAAATGCTATAAATAATAATTTTAAATGTTAGCTAAATATATTTTAAATGGATAAAAGGCTTTTGTGTGGCGGTTATCTAACTTGCATATTGTAGCCAACAAATTGAAATGCACAAAAAGACAAATTTTGTCAGAAAAGCTTTTATATCATTAGACTGTTTAATCAATCAACCTTAGAAACATTTCTGTAGATTATATATTGTTTGCTTCCTCGCTTCGACACTCTTTTGCAGGAAAAGAAAGATTTACAGGCATATAAAATTTGATAATATTGTATGCTTTGTGATGAGGCGATTTAGATCAGTAATATAATTGATTAATTAATTCGAGAAGTAAAATGCTTGGGATCTAAATCTGACCTCATCACATCTTTTGTAAAGGGGAGAGGACAATAAAAATTATTTCAACGTTTTTATTTCGTTTTGTGCAGGGTTATGGGGTGGGGTTCTGATCCCAGTCCCAGATTAGAATCGCGTGTTCGTAAAGGACACTAAATAAGAATGTACCTTTGTGGAGTAATTTATGAGTCCCTAAGGGACAGTGCCCAATTTGAAGGGATAAGGTTTTTCCACGTTGGCGGTATCAAGGTGGGGTTAAGAAGACCAATAAAATTTTTACAACTATCCCGATTGGACGAACAGAAGGAAGAGAGGACAAAGATGAAAATAGTATAAAAGAAGAAAAATCTAGAAAGAGATTGAGAGGTTCGAGAGTGGAGTCGAATCGAAGGGAGCAGAGTCTAGGAGACAAGTCCGACTGTCAGTGTTCGAGGAGTCGGGTCGAGTTGAAGTTCGGAGATCGAGAGTTCGACGGCAAGTGTTCAGGACTCGAGGACAAAGTACGGGGATCAATGGAGTTGGGCCCAAGGTACACCTCAACATCTCTCAACGACCAGAGGTTTCCAGCTCATCCGCTTTTCAGTATCACCCCGAGTTATATTAGAAGGCCCCTTACCAGCGGTGATACGGAGTCCACATTGTCATCACATCAATCGAAAGGTATCTAAAAGAGCTCCCAAGCCTTGACACACCCAAAAGATCCACAAAGGTACGCATTATTATACATATTTGAAATTGAGATTGGGTCCTCTCTCACATAAAGTTAGCACATAAAGTTAGTTATACACATAAAGTTAGCTAAGTGATAGGAAATTATTATTAGCGTATCATAATTGGTGGGGCATATATTTTGATTATATTAAAAAGTAAATCGTATGAAACTTAATCTAAATCTTGTATATTAATAATGTATATATAATTGTAATAAATTGACTTATTTTTACTTTAAAGCTGTTTTCAGTCGCACTTAATTTAGCTTATTAGTTTATTTTTATTTAAGTCTGTAGTCTCTCAGAGCCTGTGGTTGAGTTTAAACTTAAAATATTTACACAATGCAACCCAAATAATATTTAGTATTTGGGACTAAAAGAAATAAACAACCAATATAAATTTGATCTTAGGTGAATACGTAATTTTAAACGAGAGCTACACAACATTGGTAGCTGGAATTTTAATTTTATCCTTGACATTTTCATCCTATATGCAATAACATTTGTAAAAATTTGTATTTTTAAAATGCCTTCATTCAGTCTTGGAGATTTAAGGTAGAATGGATATTTAGTTTTTTATGTTAGATATATAACAAACACAGATTAGGTTTTGGGGGGGCATGTTTTATAAATTTTACTTTACGAGCTTTCGGATTAGAAACCGATTTAAGTGATACTACAAGATCCCTGTCTTTGACTAGCAGAGTTTTAATACCATTTTTCATTATATTTTTAAAGGTGATAGTTCGTATTTGGAACAATTTGCAGTCCTCTAAAACCTATAAATATAAATGCCATATAAATAAAATTAATTTTGAAAACGATAAGCAGGAATGAAATCTACTTGTGTTTTCTGCTACCTCACTTGCATAAATAGTACATTTACAAACTTGTTATATCATTGAAGCGTTACAGCTTGTTTTACTTCTTTATTTTCCTGGCTCACTGTAGCAACTTTTCAACGGGAGACCCCATGTTATACGCATTGTTGACGATTTCTTTTAAAACCACCTGATTTCATCCTTGTCCTGACTTGCCTTTTCTTCACATCCATCGCTCAACGAACATGTTTGGTCATTGATTGAAGAAACCTTAGTCCATGCATGCCATACCCATGGGTAAAATAGATTAACTTTAGCTATGGTTTGGGGCAGCCTAAAAAATGTTTTTACACAGCATCAAAAACCTCTTAGGTTAGTGACAATAATAGAGGCAGCACTAATTACTACTCTTTTTCTAGTCTTTCTCATAGGAAAGAAAGCTGTATTATCTAACTGATGTCATTATTTCTATCATTTAACACAATTTCTAATCAATCTCTAATCTTATATGCAGTGTGTGCATATGTGTGTGTATGTTGCTTAGGAAATTCTTAGTATTTCAGTTCCTTTGTAGCAGTATTTAACGAGAAATTTAAAGTTCTTAAATATATAAAATATAAAATAAATAATTATATAAATTTTTAATGCCATATTATTCATAGTAGTTTAATATGAAATTCATAAATAGGAGATTTTTTACAGATAACCAAAATTTTCTTAATGTTTTTGTTCGAAATTAAAATTATCTCTTGTCGATTCCTTATGAATAGAATCTTCAGTCTACACTTTAAATTTTTCTAAAACTAAGGTCGAAAATTATTTTTTCTCTAAACAAACAGGTTCTTTTTATTTTTGTAAGAATTGCAAAAATTAAGTGCTGACAAAGAAAAATTATTTCTTTTGATTTTAATATATTGAAATTAATATTAGTTCCTTTTTATTACAGAATTTTTAATTCAAATTGTTTTGCAGGCTTGATAACACACGAATATTTATTCATATTTCTCCAGGTTATGTTTTCAATTATATATTTCATGGAATAAATCTCTTGTGCTTTTTCCTTTAACAATATCCCTTTAGGAAATTACATGCTGTTGGCTTTTTTATTAACGGAACTCTAGAATATTCTATCGTTGTCATTCTCCGTAATACAAAAGCCTCTTATAACACAAACATTTTCATACATAAAAGTATAAATAATTTCGAGAAATTGGTATTTTAACGAGCAAATTTTAATTCCCCAAACAAACATCAAACACTTTTTAGTATTACAATTATCAAGGGACTTAAAAAGCTGCTTTTCAATAAAAGAAATCTTTCCTCTTGATAGATAGTTGTATTTCGGGCAGAATTGATCGAACAAGATACTTGTTCTTTTTATGTTTATCATGTATAACAAAATAAGATCTCAGTACTCGTGTGAAGCGTGATAATATCACAGTTTGATAATTAACCTTCAAAATATTTACAAAAATAAAGACACAGCAATAAAACCAGTGACTGTGACAATGTCCAGCGTTTCAATCAAGAACAGAACCGAGCATATATAGCAGTGAGGCCTTCTAGGGTTCTCCCGATGGTGGTAGGCAGATCTCGAGTAATGCTCGTCACTACCAAGCAAGTACACGGCACAAGCACCCGGAGGGCCTCAGGCGCAATCCACGAGCGAACGCAGAAGACTGTCACTGGTAAGGAGAATTAGACGACTACTGGATGCTTAGCGGACCTCTTGATGTGGCGCTAACCACGTGACCCGAGAAGAGAGATAAGAAGATGGAGTTTTGCTCGTTGCAACTAGAGATGGGATACGGATGAACCAAATTAGGAGGACAGGAAATTTTGAGAGACGACAGACACAACCCTGAGCCTCGAGCCCATCACTCAAGAGTCATTATGACGGAACTTTGGCCCACCCTGCGGAAGCTTCGTGACTCGGCTTGCTTTAAAAAGGCCTCCTCAAGGGTTGAAAAAACTCTAACCAAACCTCACGGTAAAAAAGAAGAGAGTGAGAGGGGGAACCTTAAGCGCTGAGTAATAAATAAAGGAACCTTAAGCGCGGAGACAAATAGGAGGAGCTAAAAATGAGTAGGGGTCTCCTAGGGATTGGGGTCAACTGGGTTTGCTGCTAGAGCCAGCCCCGGGGGTCATTTCCACGATTTATGCTAACCACCTTGCAGAGTGATCATCTTTCCAAGTATGACCCAGAAACAATTAATGCCACTCTCATTTATATAAACAAGACTAACAAAATATAGACTCAAATTGACGGTGGGAACGAAACGTATTTGGCAACATAAAAGGAAAAGGTAATATAAAATTTCAAGGACAAGAAAGCCTAATAAAAATGTGTATGTTATTTAAGCATGGGGCTCTGCAACCTAAGATCCAATCGCTATTGAACGGTTAAACTTCTTCTGATATCAAAGCACAAAACAATGCATAGCAATAAAAAATATATGTCTACTAATCTCAAAGCAAAGAGGACTCTTCTAAACGAAAAAAAACTCTGCCCAGAGTGATAATATAATTGATAAGAGGAAGTGAAATTGTCGAGTTCCGACTGAGAGTTGGACACAAAGGCCAAGGTGCCAGAAAAGGTTTGTGTTTGGTTTGGTTTTGAGCGCTACGGTCTAGTTTCGCAACATGAGATCTAATGAGACTGGGAACTACTGCTTAAAGTTGATTCCGAACAGTTGAGAACATACATGCTACAGTGGGATTTGAAATCATTAACTCTGGTACTGAAGACCAGCATTTTAACTGTCCGGCCATCGTTCGAAGCTGCCAGAAAAGACGAGGTCCAAATCGCCCCATTATTTCAATTGTCCCGATATTTCCATGTGCATTTACATTTCTCATTTCTAAACTAACAGTTTTAACAATTCATCTCACTCCATCCTTCTATTTAGATCTAATAAGGTAACATTACTATTATCACCAATTTGACAAACAAAATATTTCGATTACCGACCTTAGGTACCTACTGATTATATAGAACATTATGAAGCCTACTGTTTACATAGGGGTTTTATGGAAAATCACGTAATTTGTACATGGGTTTGTTGGCGATGTTTTTGTTTTCAATGCTCCAAGTTGGTGACAGTTTGTATAAATTTGGGAGTCTGGTACATTCCAGACTGGCATATAAATCTACCACTATTCTTTCATTATGCAAAATAATAAGAAATTTAAATGTATCTACAATTTATAATATTAATTAGTGCTAATAATTTATAATGTATATACTCATGTAAATAGTATTAATTATAAGCCTAGTAATTAGAAATAATTGGACTAATTGTACCGGGACCATTTGCAAGCAGCCTAAAATTTATTAGGAAATTTATGGTTTTCAGTACTGAAAGACAGGCATGATACTTTCTTTATCACACAGCATAATTAGAAATTACTCATACACAAAATGTATATTTAATATACTATTTAATTTGTACTCCCTTTTAGTTAGCATGTTTATTAAAAATAGCAAAGCTGCATTAAAACTTTAACAATAAAAAAATTACTTAATTAAACTTTTCTTGGGAAGAGTTCCGGCGTCATGTTTAGTTCCTGGTAAATATTTGGTTTTGCAAAAGTTAAAGTAAAATCCTAAACCTAATATATCACGCCTCTTTTACTGAATATTCCGAAGGATAATTAAAAAAGATTTTCGCAGGTTTTCGGAATCCTCTTTAAAAAGTAGGTATATGCCATAGTGTTAAAGAAAAGTAAACTTAACAATTTCAATAAAACTAATTCATTCCTTTCTTTATTTCATTAGATGGTTATTAATTAATGCATAATAGCAAAACGTAAAATTAATGGAAAACTCAGTTTTTATTCCGTCCCAAACTTAAAACGTGCATTTTAATATCTGAATTAATATTTTTCAAGCTAAATCACAACGGGTTGGTAATACATCAAAAACATCGAACTGGTAAATAGGAATTTTTAAATTTAAACAATATTCTACAAAAAACAAACAGATTTTATTGAAGTAAAACGAATGTTTTCCATTGGAGAAATTTTATTTTATTATGAAATTTATGCTTAATTGAACAAAATTTTATATTTTTGGTCGTCTGTATGGCTTGCACTCTTTTAATACACACTCATTTTTGCATTGATATTTTCCCAAGTTCATTTATTACGTAACATAAATAAGTAAATATATATTTTTTAACTTTAAAATTAATACTAGCAAGACAATTGTTCAGTATTAATTTAAATATCCAAACACAAAAGCTAGTGAATTTATTCTATCGAATTTTGCTTTTGTTTAAACGAAAGAAATTTCTCATTCGATTAGTAGCGAAATAGAATCGTAATTAAACTCAATGGAGAGTTAATTAAATATTGCATTCATATTGATTTTCAATAATTCAATTAGAAAAAAAAAAGACTTTCAAAATGCAAGATCTGAACACAGCATTTCATTAGATAATTCGTTAGTCCTTGATGTCTAGAAATATGTTTCAGCCGCCACATAATAAAAAATAATGATGATTATAAGAATAAAATTTTTCGCATTTATTATAGAAACACATTTATTCAGCACATTAACTTCTGCAGTCACCCAGAAAATGACTGGAGAATATAAATTGGGATGGAGAAATATTATGAATGTTCCATTATATTGATGAAAAAACGACGAGAAAATTGAATAAAGTGGATCGATTTTGAATCGTTTTTATTTAAGGAAAAGCATACTTTTTATATTAGATACCAACAAATTATACCATAGAACTCAAAATAGAATAACATGTCAATTAATTATCCTATCATACTAAGGGGTAATCAATGCTTTAATGTTCAAAGCATATATTACTACTACTAGTAATTCTTTCACTAGTACGTGTAAATGTTCCTTAGTAACACTGTATTAAATATATATACAAAGGGTGGAAAAAACGTACTGTTAAAAAGTTTGTGTAAAAGAGTGTACTTTCTATTTCAGACCACTAATATATCTAACTGATAGTATATAATCGAGGTTATTATGTGACATAGCCTGCACATCGATCTAGGCAGTAGTAGATTTGTTTGAATAGTCCCCCTCGTAAAAATTTTTCCTTGACTATTGACAGCCACTTTGTTTCAAACTATTACACCTACCCATCTGAAGCAAATCATTGTCTTCCAAGGTACTTCATCAAAAAAGGTACTAAAGTCGATCGGAGCGACTTTTACCCGATCGGTTAGGCAGTTCTAGATTCGTTGGAATATAGTCCTCAAAAAAATCCTGAAACCAATAAAGGTAAAAGCCCTTTTGTCATATATAATTTCAGACAGTTGTTCCTCCGTTCGCATATTTCTTCCTCATAAAAATAGTCAAACTATAATCCTCAAAAGCCCTTTTGTCAGATATCGTTTTAGGCAGTTGTTCCTCCGTTTGCATTACTTTCCCATAAAAATCCTCATACTATATCTAACGAAAACTCATTTCTGCACATATTGATTTAGGCGGTTGTCGTTTCGTTTGAATATTTCCCACTGATATGTCTTGCCCTCTAGTATAAGGTGGAAAAAGACCATACGACTTAACTACCACTTTTAAATTACAAGATATTTACATCAGCGGCAGCAAAACAACCTAGCCACTTCTAACCGCCGCTCTACTAGCGGTTGGTGCTGGATATTTATACCTGTCGGGAAAGCTCCTGGCATCTTCTTCGCTCCGGAAATTTGCATTTCCCACCTGATGAAATCTGGGTATCACAGAGCAGAAGATGAGACCATGGTGAAAGTGGTTTGCATTGAAGAGTGACGCCACAGGAACATCTCCCAAGAGAGGGACGAGCTATTCAACTTTACCGCAGAATGAAACGGACCTTCTTTTATTCCTTTTTCCGTTGGGATGTCGGCTGTTGTTGTTGCTTTGGTAGGTCTGGAAAAAAAGAATTTGAAACAAATGCAGGTTTTACACGTTCGATTGTTACTGCGGTTGGTTTTCCGTTTAGGTCAATTTTGAAAGTTCGCGATAGTCTGCGAAGAACTTTATGCGGTCCTGTATAATATGGCGTTAATGGCGGCTTTACTTTATCTACTCGAAGAAATACATGCCGCTGCCTCTAACTGCTTCATCACGTCGTCGGAAGTGAATTGTTATCTTCCTTGTTACTTCTTCAAGAAAAGTAAAAGGGAAAACCTCTTGGAATAAGGTCTGAGCAATAGGGAGATTAGTTACTGAGGTCCCAGAAATCATCGGTCAGCATGTCTCTAGTCAGCTAATTGACGGTATACTGGTGAGAGATTAAGTCTCTCTGTAGATCTCTATCAGCCGCCTTTTAATTTCAGTTACTCATTTGGCCCACAGAAATCAAATAACTAAAAATATCTTTGCAAGAACAGTTTTCCAAAAGAGTTACATTTGTGCAGTACAACTAGCGCTAATTTGGAGGATGGCTAAAACTCTGTATAGTTACTGATCGCGTGAATTAGAATCACAAATTTTCTATAGCACACGAAACTCCAGAAATCAGCCTTTTAACTTTATCTTTTGATCAATCCAAAGTAATTGAAGACTTTTGTAGTAGAAACTCGAACATCAATTATATAGTCTTTGGGAAATAAATAAAAATGAATGCATCTGTAAAAATCACCTTCAAATATTACGTCAAGAAATATCATAATAGTTTTAATTCTTACAAGAAGCGAATACTTGCATTCTAATATATACAAAATTTACTTGAATTTTTTTATATTCTAAACCGATATGTAAATGGTAAAAGTAAATTTTCGTTCTGTGCGTTTTTTCCTCAGTGAATATTTAGTATGGTACCTTGTTTTAACTTTCAATTCACATTTCTCTTGTAAAACGTTTACTTCTATTATTTATCCCTTCGAATAGTTAGTGTTTTCAACGCCAAACCAGAGCTAATAAAGTATATTTAAAAAAAAACTTTCGTTTCCATTTAGAATGAACTGATTAACAAAATAAGAACTCCATTTTCACTCTAAAGGGAGCAAAAAAATCAAAAGCATTTGCGTTTCTTGAAAGATTTCGATAAAAAATTTATTCAACAATTTTTCTAGTCGATTTCTTGAAACTAGAAAAATAAACTAGAGCGTAAAGCATTCAGGTTGAAAGGTGTTTCAAAAGCAAAAAGTTAAATATTTGATTTTATGAAATTTTGCATTAAGAACTAGGATCATTTTACAGATCTGATCAAGGAAAGAAAATGTTCTTTTAATCGCTAATAAGAGTCAATATCTGAAAGCTTTTCAATACCTGCTAAGTATATTTTGATAGCGGTTAACATAAACGCTTTAGTACTCGATTTTTATAAAAACTCACTCTGCTTTTATAAGCTTTAATAGGGAATAAAAGGAATTCACGTTGATGTAAGATCTTTTTATGCTTTTGTTAACTGTTTAATTATGAATCACTAATTCGAATGAAGATTTTGACATTTTTAATTATAAATTATAATTATTGTTTAGATTAGATGTACAGAGATATAAATGTAAAACACTATTTTTTAGGGATAAAATTTGTATTTTCGTTATCTGAGTTAAAAGTATTTTTTTCATAAAGTTGATGTTTCGATAGAATTATAAGTAATGACATTTGAAATATGAGTAATTGCAAGATAATGGTTCACCATTCAGACTCTTAAATAATTCGCTTACCTAAACCTTATTATAGTCTTCTAATTTAAGTAATAAAATAATTTTAAAAGATTTTTTAGAGTTTTCTGATCGTTTTAAAACAAACCGCATGGATATACATCTATTAGAAGAGCCACAATAATAAATAGGCTTTTAGTTGTAAGTTTTTACGTTACAGCCCATTTTCTTAAAACAATGTTTTTATATTTTATACGAACTGCACAAATAGGTTTTTTAGGTTTTTATTTAATTTTTTTACGATATGTCTGTAATAATATAACTTTAAAAATGCTACTATTTTTAGACTGGAACTATATTATTTAAATGTGTTTGGGTGAGGTAAACAAAAATATAAATTTTAAACTCTATTTCTATATATATTAAACTCTATCTATACAGTTTGCATTTCCTTTATTTGTATTATATTCAGAAATAATTTTTCATGAAATTGATATTTCGATAGAATTATACGAAATATGCTGAATAGAATTATACTGAACTATGAATATACACGAATAAATATTTCACCACTCAGATTCTGAAATAATTCACTCACCTGAAATTTAAAAGATATTTCAAATTAAATTAACTAAAGAGTTTGAGAGTATATTTGAAAGTTTTTTTATCGTTTTAAAATAAACCGAGTGGAAACAGCTGTTTTGCAGTCGTTATAATCATTAGAGGAAAAAAATACATGTAGGGTTTTTAGTTATAAGTTTTTAAGTTAAATTCAAAACTATATTTTTATATTTTGTGCACACTGTACAATACTTATTTCTGGAAATATTTATTTGAAAATGTTTACGATATGTCTATAACAACTTGTTATAAAATATTTATAAAGATCATTAGTAGCGTAAAGTAGGATATTTGAATTATTAAAATTATAGCAATTCATTCGAATACTTTTTTAATATGGGATGAAATAGAAGGGTAGAGATTCTCAAAAGAATAAGAGAAAATGAAAATCGAAATGAAAAATTTCCTCCCAAAATAAAATGATATTTTGTTCTAAAAAACTTAAGTATATGCTTCATTATAAAAAGACATTTTTCGAAAAATATAGTTAATTTTATTGGAGTGAAGCATTTTGTTTCATGTGATTAAAATAAACTATCCATACAACATTATTTTAAACTTTAAAATATATTTTTTAGTTTGAAAATTTATGTATTGTATCAATAATTTCAATATGATTTAGGTGCTTAACATTTAAGTACTTTAATTTAAAAATTTGAAGACTGTTTAATATGTTCATCACAAACTTTTGCTTCGCAAACATTGCAAATTTTTGCACCTATACTTTTTTTAAATCTCAAGTATTTCGAGGATTTGCAGGAGTTACTACCATAAAAATTCAAAAACAATTGCTTAAATATTACATAACTTGAAAATATTGTGTTAAATAAATATTATTTAACGTAATTGAAAATCGATTTAAAAAAAAAAAGAGAGAGAGAGATTGTAAAAAAAATTGGTTAATATGTTATGCAATGGAACATTTTTGAAGAATAGCGTTTTTAATCAAAATAATATATATTTTCTAAAAATACATATTACTAAAAATACACTAAAATACATTTTCTAATAGATTTTAGTGTCTCATATGGTTCATGTAACAGCATTATAAATTGTCTTTATGAAATTATCATATTTCGAAAATTTTGCTTACCATTAGTAGAAGAGAATAAGAACAATTCAGTAAATATTTTCTCTTGAAGGTTAAAATACATCTTACGGCATAATACTTGGCCATTTTTTAAGAATTGTCACATCAAAGGAGGAAATCGATGTGTTCGAATCGAAACTATTCATTAAACATGTCAACTCATTGCAAATATTTTTATAACACTAGTAGAACTAACTAAAATATGCAGCCACTTTTTCTACAGAAGGCTGAAAAATACATCTCAATGTTTAAGAAATGTTTAAGATGCCGATGTTTGTTATTTGATTCAAATTTATTTAATAATTGTGTCAATTTATTGTAAATAATTTACATACCATTAATAGAACAAATTAGAAAATTCTGTAAATATTTTCTACTGCTGGTTGAAATAAGACATCTTACGTCCTAATATTTGTCTATTTTTGAGAATCATCACATCATTATAGGAAGCCAATGCCTGTTGTTCCAATCAAAATTATTCATTAAACATGTCAGTTCATTGCAAATGTTTTATATACCATTAGTAGAACTAATTAAACTATTCAGCCATTTTTTCTACTGAGGGCTGAAATATATGACATCTTACTGTGTATTTCGAAATTTTTAAAAAGCCTATGTTTGTTAGTCTATTCAGATTTATTTATTGTGTCAATTTGCTGCAAAAGTTTTGCATACTATTAGTAGGAGAAAGTAAAAAAAATCAGCAAATATTTTCTACTGAAGGTTGAAATACGACATCTTACGTCATAATGTTTGGTCATTTTCAAGAAGCATCACATCAATAAAGAACGCCAATGCCTGTTGTTCAAATCAAAATTATTTATTAAACATGTCAGTTCATTACAAATATTTTATATACCATTGGTAGAACTAACTAAAATATTCAGATATTTTATCTACTGAGGGCTGAAAACTACGACATCTCACTGCATATTTCGAAATGTTAAAGAAGCCGCTGTTTCTTAGTCTATTCAGATTTATTTATAAATTGTATCAATTTGTTGCTAAAGTTTTGCATACCATTAGTAGAAGAAATTAAAAAATTCAATGAATATTTTCTACTGAAGGTTGACATACATCTTACGACATATTTAGCCATCTTTAAGAAGAAGCACATCAATGGAGATCACCAATGCCTGTTGTTCCAATCAAAATTATTTATTAAACCTGTCAATTCATTACAACTATTTTATATACCATTAGTAGAACTAATTAAAATATTCAGATATTTTTCTACTGAGGGCTGAAAACTACGACATCTCACAGCATATTTCGAAATGTTAAAGAAGCCGATGTTTCTTAGTCTATTCAGATTTATTTATAAATTGTATCAATTTGTTGCTAAAGTTTTACATACCATTAGTAGAAGAAATCAAAAAATTCAATGAATATTTTCTACTGAAGGTTGACATACATCTTACTGCATAATATTTAATCGCTTTTAAGAAGCAGCGCATCCATGGAGAAAGCCGATGCTTGTTCTGTTCCAATCAAAATTATTTATTAAACCTGTCAATTCATTACAAAATTTTATATACCATTAGTAGAACTAATTAAAATATTCAGATATTTTTCTACTGAGGGCTGAAAACTACGACATCTCACTGCATATTTCGAAATGTTAAAGAAGCCGATGTTTCTTAGTCTATTCAGATTTATTTATAAATTGTATCAATTTGTTGCTAAAGTTTTGCATACCATTAGTAGAAGAAATTAAAAAATTCAATGAATATTTTCTACTGAAGGTTGACATACATCTTACGACATATTTAGCCATCTTTAAGAAGAAGCACATCAATGGAGATCACCAATGCCTGTTGTTCCAATCAAAATTATTTATTAAACCTGTCAATTCATTACAACTATTTTATATACCATTAGTAGAACTAATTAAAATATTCAGATATTTTTCTACTGAGGGCTGAAAACTACGACATCTCACAGCATATTTCGAAATGTTAAAGAAGTCGATGTTTGTTATTCTATTCAAATTTATTTATTACTTGTGTCAATTTGTTGCAAACGTTTTGCATACCATTAGTAGAACAAATTAAAAAATTCAATGAATATTTCTACTGAAGGTTGACATACATCTAACTGCATAATATTTAATCGTTTTTAAGAAGCAGCGCATCCATGGAGAAAGCCGATGCTTGTTCTTCTACATAGCATAAAGCCATTTATAATGTTATAAATGCATTACTAAATTTTAAATATTTTGTAATTCTGTATTTTTTTTACTTAAATTAATTACGACAAAGATTCGGTTCAACAAAAACAAACTAAGGGGGAATCATCTGTATTTTGAAATAGTATAATTTTATAAAAAAATTATTTTATTTAACCTAAACAATTATGTATAAAATATATTGAATTATAATGTGTCCTTGTTGTTCAAAAGTTCAGAAAAAAAGAATATATAAAACAAATTTTAAAGCATGGAACACCTATTATGACGATTTTATTTCTTAAAAACATTATTCCACGAAAGTTCCATTAGCACGTTTTGAACGATCAAATAATCCATATAATCTGTATCTCCTCTTCCATAATTATCTTCTCTTCCAGAACTCGCTAAATTTTAACGTAAGTACATTCTGTTCATTACTATGTCGTAAAGATTCACTCTAGTAATTTTAAACCACCTCAAATTCAGCGTCAGAAAGCGCTGTGGTTGTTATAATTGCGTTATTCACGCTGGCAGTAAAAGTATGAGACTACCTTGTTAAAATAGATTTAAAAAAATCAAAGTGCTTCAGATTTTTATAATTTATTTTTAAATGGAAGTAAAGCACAGAGGTTGATTTTATGATAAAATATTCACGTATTTCTCTTGAGATTTTAAGCAAAATAGTGATAAATGACTTGAAACATAATGCTTTTGTTGATCTCTTTTAAATGCTTTTAAGTTTGATATTTTGTACTTTATTTTTTAATTAAGATCGGATAAATATTCACCAAAAGCATATAAAATTCTAATGATTTTCAAACACACATGTACTTGTAACTTCTTTGCATCAAGCCTTCAATCTGGATTATTGGGTTTACTGAATGAAGGATGATTGTTTAAAAATGTATATGTTTTTTGTTCTAATGCTTTAAGATTATGGTTTGTGTCTTCAGTAACTGATATAATAGATAAAATATCAATATGTAAATGTTCTATTATAAAAGGAGGCGTTTGCCAATATAATTTATCAATACAATATAATAATCTTGTCTTAATTAATAATTTTGTCTAAGTAAAAGGTCTTTTTATTTCCAAGTATATCTGGTGATGTTAAATTACCTCGGATGTTCATATCAAGTAAAATAAATAATTTTATTACCTATAAATTATAGTGAAGGAAGATTTTGATTTATATGCTTTCTATAAGAATGAAGTTTCATAAATAATAAATCTAATAACTTCGCACAAATTCACCTTTTTCTTAATTTGCAAATCTGACAATAAATTGCATTATTGATTTTATATTGATTTTCTATGGGTTTTAGAATATTTACCACAAAAAATCAATTATAAACCATCATAACTTGTATTAGATTTTAATTAACCAATAGAGAAATTTCTAAGTAGTCATTTTAAATGTACAGCTACATCACAGATTATAAATCAAGATTATGAAATAATCGAAATTTCAACCAGTCAAGGAACTCATTATTGAGTAATTTATCCTTTCTGTACATTAAGAAGCGAAATGAGTAATATTATAACACACTTTATTCACAAACTAACCCTCCTTCCTGATTTAGTGCTTTCAAACTTTGTTTGGTGAATGATGCTAAAACACACCCATGTAATATAATTATGCCTATAAAAATAAAAAATAAGATGTAACTGATCACGTTGCTAGACATCAATTTTCCATCATGTATTTAGAATTAATAGGTAAACGAAAGGTGTGGTTCAAAAGTATTGCACTGATGTTGATACATGTCACTATTAATTAATGAAAAATTTAAAAGCTTTTCAATTATCTAACTAGGCCTTAGTGATATAATATAGAAAAGCAACTTCAAATTTTCCTCTATAATTAATTCCTAGTATGCTTACTCTATCTTATTATAATATTTTATGGTGCTTATATATATATATATATATATATATATATATATATATATATATATATATATAAATGAAGAAAAAGGAGAGTTAAGTTTTTAAAATGAATGAGATATTTCCTGATAAAAACTGAAGTATTTTGAAATGTTATAAATCTTTATATAAATAATTCCTATGAAAATAAACCCACACATGCATATACATTTATACATACATACACACACACACACACACACACACACATATATATATATATATATATATATATATAAATGTGTGTGTTTAATATTAAAATCCCTTTATTTACGTATTTTAATATTATTTAATAAATTTTGTTCATAAAATGAGTTCGCGGTTTGCGCGGTAATTCTGATGTTTCCCTCCAGACACGCTATAGACTCAGTTCAGCCTCTGTCTGGATTACTTTAGCCAATAATTAGCGAGTTCTCTTTAAACGTGGGTATTTTGTATCACGTGATCAATTGTGCTTAGGGATTATTCGTAGTCTTTTACCTTAGGAATCCCTACTTGAAAAGTATATGTGCGGGATCACATTGTCTGTGTGCACGAAGCTGTAAAGCTGTCTGCCTGTTGTACGGATTTCATGTTTATTACCATAAATAAACGGTGTTGTGATTTTGAATGAGTCTCGCCGATATTTTATATATATATATATATATATATATATATATATATATATATATATATATATATATATATATATATATATATATATATATATATATATATATATATATATATATATATATATATATATATATATATATATATATATATATATATATATATATATATATATATATATATATATATATATATATATATATATACATATATATATATATACATATATACATATATATATACATATATATATACATATATATATATATACACATATATATTTAAGCTTACATATATATATATAGAGAGAGAGAGTGTTGTGTGGGTATATATTGATATTTATATATTAATATATATTGATATATATGAGCTGTATTTTAACGTATATTTTCTCTTGATATAAATACACATGATATAGTTTATTGTAGACTTAAACGATTTTTCACAAGTAATCTCTATCCCTAAATAAATATTATTTATATGAAAGTGCCTTGGCTGATCCCCATTGTATAATATCACCCCTTAGCGAGTATGTTTTATACCGTTCGATGATGTATTATACAGCATAAATGCTACTTTTGTGTTTGAAAGCGATAAAAAGTGTTAGTTATTATTTTTAAGGGGTAATCACAAACTATTCCCTTTGGTTTTGGAGCGCTACGGTCTACCTTTTGCAACACGAGGCCTAATGAAATCGGGAACTGCTGCTTAAAGCCGATTCCAAATCAATATTCATGCCACAGTGGGATCCGAACCCATGAACTCCGGTTTCGAAGGCCAGCACCCTAACCATTCGGCCATCGTTCGGTACTATTCTGTTTGAGTACGTGGATGCAATATATATATATACAAATTAACGAAGGCAGATACGGGTACCGATATAAAGTCACACGAATGAAAGGAATTATTGTGGCATTCGTTTTCTTTTGATGTGTATTCTGAAGCGTTAACGATTTCAGCATCATTAACAAATGAGTCTAAATAGGACCAACATGCTATTTTGACTCATTTTTTAATGATGCTACAAACTAATAGTCATTCATCGGAAAATGATTAATTTGGAGAAACATAACTGCCGAAAACCACCCTAGTGAAATAGTATTCAAAGTTAATTGTTTGTAGCGACTCGACAGAATAGACAAAATGACCAACAGGCCATCGGCATCTAATAAAGATGACAACCAGCAAGCAGTTGATAATGCTAGTGTACGGAATTCATCCAGAAAATAAGTTTCCCTACTTAAAAGAAAAAAAGAACTCACACTTTCATGGACATTTTTATTGGCAACAAGTACAGCAATGTTTCAGCTATTTTTCAACATAGCCAACACCAGATTTGAGATACTTGTCGAATTGTGGGATCAACTTTTGTATACCTCTGTCGTAGAACTCTGACGCCTGTGAATGAAACCAGACTTCCTGTCTCAGAAGGCCCTGCACCCGTTTCCGTACCGACAGATCCAGACCGAAGAGTCAATGCATTGACTGCTGCTTTGTTTCCGGGTTCCAAGTCTCATTGCCCGTGCCGATCATGTCGAGGAACTCGTCGCCGTCATCGTGATACCGTAATAGAAACGTCAGGGCTGCTCCTAAGCGTTGAATTTTGTGTTCGGATGTCAGTTTCAACAGACCTGACAGAGCTGAAGATAAATTTCGATTGGCGCAATGCTTTGTAGATTCAAGATCACCGATCGAACCTTGCAGGCGGTGGGAGAAAGAATTAGAGTTTCCATTTCGGACCACTGCTACCCCGCTACTGGCTTGTGGACTTTTCCAGCTGGCATATGATTAATACGTCATAGATCTGTTACGCACGCGCAATTGACACGGTTAATTACGTTTACTTTAAATGGGAAAACATTGGGAAACATACATTCTGGAGAAAATATTGCATACATAATTTGAGCTCGTTCCAAAGATCTCTACATAAGCTTCGGTAGTATGGAACACATAAACAAGTACGTATTATTAGGCTCCCGTTAGGCTACCCACCAAATACCCCAGAAATTCTAACAAGAAACAAACCCGATGGTTGTTTGCCTTGAAGTACCTTATGCGTTTTAAGGTTGAAAACAACACGTTTCTAGAACACATTGTTGTAAGTGACAAATGCTGGTGCCACCACTTTATCTCGAAAAAGCTGATTATGCAGTGGCGTCAACCTTCGCCCTCTCACCACAAGCGATTCAAGTACCAATCATCTCTTCAAAAGTGATGCATTAAACTCTTCTCATATAACGGCCCATTGCTTATTGGTTTCAAGGATACAGTGTTTCCATAACTAGTAAATATTAATGTGCGACACATGAAAGGACATGAAATTAAAGAAAAACTTTTGGGAAAAATGGATAATAGAGGGATTTTGCCTCATAATAACACACGTCCCTATATCTCAAATAACATAACATGGAAGTTATATTCACTAAAAAGGAAGACGTCGAGCAACCAAATTTTAGTACCAATCTCCTCATGCTATTTTACGGCCTTGGATCTCTTATAAATTTCTTTGAATGCTCATCAGTCTCTGTCAGACACAGATATGTAGCTGTTAGTTACAGATTTGTTCAACAGCAGAAAAAGGAATTTTATCATGAGGGTAAATTTCACGGGGTGAAGCAGTAAAAGGATTACATCAATGTTCAAGGCTATTTTGCATAATTGTAATACGAAATCTGAACTGTAGTCTTCGAAACATTGCGACCACTGTGTATAATTACTTTTATACATACACACACACACACACACACACATATATATATATATATATATATATATATATATATATATATATATATACATGTCAGGTCTAAAAAAGGGGTAGCTTTAATTTACTTGAATTAAAAGCGATTTTAAAAAGAAAACTCTTTTATAATAATAAAATATATGAAAAAGACCCACGCTTGCTTAAGCTTTTGGAATCATCCGGTCAAGCGGAAGCATTGTTGAGATATTTGACGAGCTTGTAAGCAGATAAGTTTCAATCAGCGCGTGGCCATGGAACTGTGAACTCTTTCTCGTGTCTCTGCCACGTACAATGAAAATGGCGCAGGTTTTGGCTTTTAGAAGAATCGATGATTTAATAAAATTATTATCAAGAAGATTGTTTGTTATATATACATGTATATATATGTATGTATGTATATATATATATATATATATATATATATATATATATATATATATATATATATATATATATATATATATATATATATATATATGTATATATAAAATTGTCAGACCCTTATTGGTTCTGTGGTTTTATATATACAGCGTATTTTCGAGATATCGGGCAGTCTCACTTTTTCTCCTGTAATGTTCAGCAGGTTGCTGACTGGTGAATAAAAGTTTAAAATTAAAAATATTGGAGCTGAATTCTTCGTGACAATATATATCTATATGAGAGGGATGTATATGTGTGTTTGAGTGCAATGCTAGAGAATTACCGCTATCAATTATTAAATTCAAAATTTATTTCTTTAAGTCAAAATAAAGGCTTTTTATGGCATTTTGTAACACGAGCGTTGAATGCTCATTTAGCCATAATTGTGGTTAGCTTGTGTATTTCACCATAAGAAGAGTATCATCCAACAAATATTTTAAAAATACAAGGTACCGTGAGACCGGTACTTTATCACTCAAGTTCTATGCTAGATACTTGAGTGATAAAGCGGTCGTTTTGGTTTAGCTCCATTCCTTTCAAATAACAAAAAGACATATTTGATTTTAGTGTAGTCATGATTTCAGTACAAAATAAAAAAAGGTGTTTGTTCACCAACAATTGATTTCATGTCTTCCATGCTTTTTGTTTTGGACGAAGTTTGGAATTTAAGTGCATTTTATAATGATAAATATTTTGATAAAAAAAATTCCTACTCTCCTTCCACGATATGTTTATAAATTTTTCCAAAATAAATACTGCAAAATCCCACTGAGTTGTGAAACACAAACGTCGAAAAGTTCTCAAAATACCTTTCAGATATGGATATCTGCATTCCGTTTATACATATGACTTTTACACATGGCTTGCAGCAGAACAAAAATAAAATAATTCATACAATTTTTTATTCAGAATTTTCCTCACGTTTATTATTCACAAAATAAAACATCACACAAGAAAACGGAAATAAAAATAAAATTCGACTTTCATATTTGACGCAAGAGAAGGCTTATTTTATCAAAGAAGTTCTTTTTTGTGAATAGGGACTCTTTTATACGAAATTAAGGGACATTTCTCGGAATTCTTTTTAACACTTTATTTTTTTTCCTGAAATATATTCTAGACTAATGATGAAAGTTTCTCATACAAAACTACCTGTAATGATTGTTTCCTTATAAATGTGTAAGAAGACAGCATGGAATAATTTTATTCGGAAATTAATCTCTTTAAGAAAACTGTCTTTAAAGGATCCCAGAACTATAAAATGTTCAAATTATTTTATTTTTAATTTTTTTTATATAATAAATTGAAATTATTCCTGCATGGTTTGATATTATTACTTTTGCCCTCACTTAAATCGAACGAAATTTATAACAAATTAAGTATGCTTAATTCATTTAAAAAAAACATAATATTAATCAGGTATTTTTATAGCATTAAAATGATAAAAAGAATAAAATATCTCATCCGCATTAAAATGTCCTTACTTACTTTATAGCACCACGTTTTCAGGAATGTTAAATTGTTGCCTTATAAATGTGTAACAAGACAGCATGGAAGAATTTTATTTGAAAATGAACCTCTTAAAAAAAAGTGACTTTAAAAGGTCCCAGTACTATAAAATATTGAAGTTATGTAATTTTTAATTTTTTATATATTAAAGTGAAATTATTCCAGCATGGTTTGATATTATTACTCTTGACATGTCTTAAATAGAACGAAATTTATAACAAATTCAGTGTGCTTAATGGATTTTAAAAAAACATAATATTAATCAGGTATTTTTATAGCATTAAAAAGGATAAAAAGAATAAAATATCTTATCCGCATTAAAATGTCTTTACTTACTTCATAGCACCAGGTTTTTTAGGAATGTTAAATTGTTGCCTTATAAATGTGTAAGAAGACAGCATGGGAAAATTTTATTTGGAAATGAACCTCTTTAAGAAAAGTGCCTTTAAAAGGTCCCAATACTATCAAATGTTGAAATTATGTAACTTCTAATTTTTTGTATATTAAAGTGAAATTATTCCAGCATGGTTTGATATTATTACTCTTTCCCTGTCTTAAATAGAACGAAATTTATAACAAATTCAGTATGCTTAATGGATTTTAAAAAAACATAATATTAATCAGGTATTTTTATAGCATTAAAAATGTTAAATTGTTGCCTTATAAATGTATAACAAGACATCATGGAAGAATTTTATTTGGAAACTAGCAAGTTTGCCCGTGCTTCGCTACGGTGAACTTAATATATTACTTTTAAACAAAGATTTTATTTTCGTGAATAACTCTCTAAATTAGTCACAGTTCAGTTGCAGTCATTGGCATATTTATATACTTCTATCATGGGCGTATTATAACATTATTCAGTTTTTATAATCGAATTTGTCTTATATTAAATTTGCTCAAACTTTTTTATGGTAAAATATAAGTTTAACTCTAAATTACATTACTGTGTTACTACTGTACGTTGATTAGAAAAGTTAACAGATCTTGCCATATTACGTGATAGAATAGGAAGCAGAGTATTTCACAGCAACAGTGCAATTTTGGTGACATAAATAAATGTTGTCTAAAATTAAGGAAATTTATGACAAACCACATGATTTTGTATGAAACAGAAACACGCATTCATATTGACAACCATATAGATATAAAGATAACTATATAAAATGATAGGTTTTTATTTACCCATGAGAGTCACTGAAATTTGTACTTTTTGTTGTTAGAATATTGTTGATAAACATTTCATTGCAACTTAAAAATTAACCAAGAATTAAATTTAAAATTAGCTCTCATATAAAAATGCTATAATTTGAGTCACATAGAAATAAAAGTGAATCACTTTATATCTCAATTTTCAGGTCAAACCGGATGGATACTACGCAGACGATGTTTAAATAATATAAAATAAGAAATGAATAAATGAAATATTTAAAGGAATGACGTCATAATGATATAAAAATATCATTTTCACCTATGTATTATGTAACAAATTAAAAGTTTTAATCTTCTGCTTTTAACCAAGGAAAACTGCGTTTAAAACAATTACTTTGAATGACGTCACATTGCTAGAAATATTGCTTCTTTCACTTAGTTATCATGCGATAAATTTAATCGTTTGCTTTTAACCGGGGAAACTAATGCTTGGAATAGTGACATGCAATGCTCGAAAAAGGGGGAAGGAATGGATTTCGAAAGTTAAAAATTTACAAAAACCTTTCCAGGGATATACCTAAACATTTCCCAAATTTTCACAGCCATTTGATGCATGGGTTTTTGAGTCTATTGAGTACATACAGACAGACAGACACAAATTCATTTTTATATATATAGATGAACCTCTTTAAGAAAAGTGCCTTTAAAAAGTCCCAATACTATAAAATGTCTAAATTATGTAACTTTTAATTTTTTTTATATATTAAAGTGAAATTATTCCAGCATGGTTTGATATTATTACTCTTTCCCTGTCCCTGTCTTAAATAGAACGGAATTTATTACAAATTCAGTATGCTTAATGGATTTTAAAAAAACATAATATTAATCAGCTATTTTATAGCATTAAAAAGGATAAAAAAGAATAAAATATCTTGTCCATATTAAAATATCGTTACTTACTTCATAGCTTCAGTGTTTTAGGACTGTTAAATCTTGAAACATTTGAATTTCTATTCATATATTTACTGCATATTCTCTTTTAATTTTAAACATTCATATTTTAATTGAACTGGACAAATTTCTATATATAATGAGCTAAATTGAAGAAATTTTATTCACTCAACTTCTACTTTTATACATTTCTCTATATAACAGTTAATTCTTAAAAGACTCTATATTTAAATATAACTGATAGTAACTGAAAAGACATATTACATTCAGAGGCGTCAATTCTTTTTCTAAAGTAAGATCAAAAATTTTTGTCTAAAAATTCTTTTCAATTTCCTCCCATTTTATACCACAGGTTTGTAAATTAAATTTATAGTACTTTTCGTTCTGAATAACTGCAGTTTGAAAAGGTTATTGGAATAAAAAAAAATTTTATAAAGAAAAATTTGGAACTGAATAAAGATGGGCATAAAGGAAAAGGGAATGGTTTAGTTTATTTCTTATAAAAATAGGAATCCAAATATTAGAATTACATTTTACAAAATACTTTATATAATTCAGCTTATATTTATTCATTAACCGTCTAACCAGTTACTGACTTTTCAACCTAAAAGTTATGTTTGATAATAAATTAAACATTATACAAGAAAGTATCAATTCTAATCTAAAACTACTTACAAGGTCTTAAAAATAAAGAGAGATAAAATATTTCAACGTTTTTTTAACAACTTTAAAAGGTCATAGTACCCAACAAAATCTTCATTAAAACAGTCTTTTTTTATTCATCATTAAGGTTTTAATCTTTAAATATATATATATATATATATATATATATATATATATATATATATATATATATATATGTGTGTATATATATGCAAGTTTTTTACACTGGAATGTCCATTACTTTGTTACTTGCTATTACGAAGAATGTCGACCGGTAACATAAATACATACCTATGTATACAGATATGCGTAGATATGTACACATATCAACACACATATATATATATATATATGTGTGTATGTGTTGCATGTATATAAAACAAATATAAATATATGTATATAAATATGGATATATATATATATTATTTATATGTCGTGATCCAGATTTAAGGCTAATGAAAAACAGTTTTCTTGATAATAATAATTTTATTAACTCATAGTTCAATGTGAGAGCAACTTGCGCCATTTTCATTATTCGTGGCATAGCTAAGCGTGGAATAGGTGTTCATAGTTCCATGTCCACGTGCTGACTGATCTTATCTGCTTGCAAGCTCATCAAATAGCTCAAAAATGCTTCCGCCTGACCGGATGATCCCAAAAGCTTAAGCGAGCGTGGGTCTTTTTCATTTATTTTATTATTATAAAATAGTTCCCTTTTTAAAATCGTTTTTAACTCACGTAATTTCCAACTACCCCTTTTTTAGACCTGACATATATATATATATATATATATATATATATATATATATATATATATATATATATATATATATATATATATATATATATATATATATATATATATATATTATATATATTATACATTTCTTTATTTATATATGTATATATACACATGTAAACATACACATTTACATATATGTGTGTGTGTTGTCTGTATATATGCATGCATAAATATGTGAGAGTTATAATTCATTTTTATATTTTAATTTTGTTTTGAACCCAAAGTAATGAAAAATTGGTACATATTTTAATAATCGTATAACTGTAGTAAACTTCTCATTATAATATTATGAATATGTATATGCATATATATATTATATTCACATATATATGTAATCAATATTTATACACATGCATGTAATACACACATACATATATATATATATATATATATATATATATATATATATATATATATATATATATATATATGTATATATGTGTGTGTGTGCGGTTATATGAGTTGGCAGCAAAATAGGTGCAATGAGCATTATATGGTAAATAAAGATCTAGCTTTTAAAAATTCATCAAGTTTTGTTACGTCAAATACTATATTTTTTAATTACTTAATAATTATACATAAAATGAATAAAAAATTACTTTTCTGCAAAATGATTATTGAATATATATTTTAAATACTGAAATGTCCCTTCTAATTGAAGGAAAATATTTTCTTCATTCTGTAAAGATAAATTTTTAAAGGTGTCTGACGTTTTAATATTTTAACAAAATTAAAAATCTCTTAAAGAATTAGAAATATTAAAAAAAATAGTCTTTGTCATGCTATAAAGATAAATGTATTGGTTGTATTACTATAATTGAAGTTTGTAGTATAAAAAGATAATTAGATTCTATGTGATATAAAATATTGATTGTTTTACAAATTTCAAATGTTAAATTTCGGGAAAGTGTACATCTACATTTTTCACTTTGCGTGTTTAATTTATAGTTTTTGTAAATCCTATTTCTTCAAATGGCATAATTAAAACTTTCTTCTAATGCTAGTCTCTTAGTAAATAATGTATGAAAAATTTTATTCTGAACAGAAAACTTTTTATTTTATATTAAATCATAAATCAGCTGTATCTGATAATTATATGAGTATCTGATAATCATATTTCTTTCTATACAGCCAAATGTTTATTTGAATATTCTTTTAGAGAAGCTTTTAGGAAAGATTTCAGCTGTAAACATAGGTCTCTTCGAGAAAATTTTTCAAAGAATGTAAAGAATCACCTCCATTTTGGATTTTCTTTTCAAGATCCATCTTTTGTTATTATTTTGCATACTTCAGATTAATTTTGGATTTGAATTCTAAATTTTTATTTGTTATCTCACAAGAATACTACGTTTTTATGTTGTAAAATATTGACAGGGGAACATAAATGTGGACAATTTTACATCGATATCAGAATGAAAAATTTTATTCTGAACAGAAAACTTTTTATTTTATATTAAATCATAAATCATTTGTATCTGATAATCATATGAGTATCAGATAATCATATTTCTTTCTATATAGCCAAAAGTTTATTTGAATATTATTTTAGAGAAGATATTAAGAAAGATTTCAGCTGTAAAGATAGGTCTCTTCGAGACAACTTATCAAAGAATGTAAAGAATCACCTCCATTTAGGATTTTCTACTGAAGATCCATCTTTTGTTTTTATTTTGCATATTTCAAATTAACTTTGGATTTGAATTCTAAATTTGTAATTGTTATCTCACATGAATACTAAGTGTTTATGTCGTAAAATATTGACAGGGGGAGATAAATGTGGACAAGTTTACTTCGATACCAGCATATTTATGGCTTTTACGCAAATGAAGTGGCAAATTTCTTGGTAAAGACAGAAGGAAAAATTATAGAAGTATATGATAGTCATATTCCATTTAGTTATAAAGTTTGCTGAAAAACAAATTGATCATTGTCATAACGTTCCATTTACTTAATTTTAATTTCGTTCCATTTACTTTATTTTAATTCTATAAGCTTTCCTTAAAATTCCCCTGTTTGTAACTTCCCTACCATGTTTCCAATTATCATGTTTGTAAGTCGAAAACCTAATTTTTTTGTCGCTTAAGCTGCTCTTGATTTTTAATCAGATGACATCACACATACCAGGAGCTTCACTTGGCGTTCTCCTTGGCGAGCACTGCGTTGCAATACTTCCATAAATTTGCCCTTTTTATGATATGACGTATTTCCACTCCACACATTGGCATGTTTTTTACTGCTGAGCTTGGCGGTGTTCCACCGTACCGCCAAATGGAATTTTAAGGAGAAAGATAGTTCCCGCTGTGATCCCAGCAGCCACAAGCTATACAGACTGAGACTGATGGTTGACTTCCAAGCAACAAGATGTAGGAAGATGAGAACTTTCGAAGCCCTGTAAAGAAAAGGAACCGGGAATTGCGTCCTCCCTAATTTGCGTTTTCGAAGTCACTATAAGTGACATTTTTTTATTTCTTTTCTCCTTTCCTTTTTAAATTTAATTTTTATAATTGTTAATGTTCATATTTTCTATTTAACGTCTTGGTTTAAATAAATGCAATTAATTCCATAATAACTTCTCCTTTTTTTTAATGCCTATTGTGTTTCGTTTTTACTTTAAGACTTTAAGGCAAATTTAATTTAAATATTAAATATCGGGTTAGAGACATAGCGCGTACTTTCACTATACATCACTACTTATCAAATATGCTTTTTTTATTGTCTTTTCTATGGGTTTCTTTTTCAGGTACCAACCTTTTTATCTTTCACTCGAAGCGTACATCCCCATAGAACTCACCTCTTCCTCCACAATCATCAAGCTTTACCATCTAGACAAGAAAAAAGAAGAAAAGAAACACATAAAAATGAAAGTGGGTGTTAGCTGAAAGTACTTATTATGTATTTGACGATATTAAGGAAATTAAGTTTATTATATATGTCACTTTTTCATGATTTTAACTTTAGAGGCTTTTTTTTCAAATGACTACAATTTTCACCACTATGCGTGAGTTTAAAAAAAACTATTTAATCTGACTACTTAAAATTTTACATGTTTGAATATATGTTTATTATCGATAGAATAAATTAATATTTTGTGAAAATTTTAATATTTTCAATATTATTTTTTATTAAAATGTAATTCAATTTTATTTCTGTTGTCTTTTATTAATTTTGAGGTTTTTATGTTAGATTTGTAACGTAATTAATTCATTCCAAAGAGCATACATTTCTAATCAATTTAATAAGGAATTAATGTTTATATGTTTATTAGAACTTGAAATATATTCGAAAAGCAAATAATGCCACAAACATTTTTTTAAAAAATTCTGTTAAATATATTATACATTTTTTTATTCTAAAATAAAAAATATTTAATAATTGAAAATATAAAATTTGAAAATGATATTAAAAGCTAGTAAAAAAGTTTAATTGCAATAATATTATATTAAGTTATTGGTAGTTCAAATAAGAACATATTTATACTGCTAGGTAGCACACTTGACTTCCTGACACCACTCAAAGATTACCTTTGCAAACATCTTTTGCTATCAGTATCTGAATGAATTATGCAA
Organism: Pardosa pseudoannulata; assembly: GCA_032207245.1. NCBI lineage: Eukaryota > Metazoa > Arthropoda > Arachnida > Araneae > Lycosidae > Pardosa > Pardosa pseudoannulata. The sequence goes on from CM063508.1 coordinate 21,608,319, forward strand.
TTTTATTTAAGAGAGGAATGTTAATCGATAGAAAAGATATTCAAAGGCTAGAACAAGAATATTGATTTATAAATAAAAAGATTGATAGATAATTTATTCTCACTTATATTGATATGTCTTCAATGTGCTATTAAAAATTTAAAGAATGCATAAAGACTTATGGTCGTGTAATTTTCTTTATAAAGAAGGGGGTAAAAATTACACAAGTGTCTTAAATTAGGTATCTTTCTATACTGTCAAAAGTTCAATGTCAAAACCTTTCAGACAATATGTTTGGAAAGATATCAGAGAAACAAACAAAAATAAAAAAAAATTATATACAAAGATTTAAAAATTTCTTCGTGGCCAAGAAAATGATTTGTATCTAATTTTTGACTTCCTACTGATCATGTCTGTTTCTAGAAACAGAGTTTCCTATCAATATCTGAGAGAGTTGCGCTTTTCAATTATAGATAACTATTTCAATTGATGTCCTGGCTTGTACTCGGGACCTCTACAAAAGCATATTGAAAGGTTATATACAAGAATATTGATTTATAAACAATATAACTGATATATAATTTATTGTTATTAAATCTTCATTTGTCTTCAGTTATCTTTTAATCTTTGCCAAAACATGAAGACATACTTGTATAATTTTCTAGGCAAAAAAAGAGGGTGAAAATTATAAAAGCATCTGTATTCTGATTTTTTTCTGACAAAATTTTAATTTAAAACTTTTCAGGGAAGCTCTTTGGAAAAATATCAGAGAGACAGATAAAACAAATCTATAGAAAAAGATTTAAAAATATCATACAAATTTTCTGACAAAATTTTAATTTAAAACTTTTCAGAGAATCTCTTTGGAAAGATATCAGAGAGACAAATAAAATAAATCTATAGAAAAAGATTTAAAAATATCATACAAATTTTCTGACAAAATTTTAATTTAAAACTTTTCAGAGAATCTCTTTGGAAAGATATCAGAGAGACAAATAAAATAAATCTATAGAAAAAGATTTTAAAATATCTTTGTGGCCAAGGAAACTATCTGTATCTAATTTTTGTCTTCCATGTCTGTTTCTGGAAGTAGATTTTCGTACCTGAGAGAATACCTGAGAGAATTACGCCTTTTGATAAAAGAAAGTAATGCTAATTATTTCAACTAATGTTTTACACTGTAATTGATGCCTCAATAGAAAATATATTGAAAAGCTAGATAGAAGAATATTGATTTATAGAGAAGATAACTGATATATAATTTATTGTTCTTAAATCTTCAGTTGTCTCAAATTATCTTTCAATCTGCCATCGAATTTTTTTTTTTTAATTCATAAAGACATACAATTTTCTTGGCAAAAAATAGGGCTAAATTATACAAGTATTTAATAATCTCATTTCTTTCTGCCAAAAGTTTAATTTAAAATCTTTCAGGAAAGCTATTTGGAAAACTATCAGAGAGACAAAAAAAACTATAGACAAAGTTTTAAAAACTCCTACGTGGCTAAAGAAACGATCTATATATAACATTTGTCTTCCTACTCTCTCTATCTGTTTCTGAAAGCAGATTTTCCTATCAATATCTGAAAGAATAATGCATTTTTATCAAAAAAAAAGAAATGTAAATTGTTTCAATTGATGTCCTGAGCTGTAGACGAACCTCTACAGAAAATTTATTGAAAGGTTAGATAAGAATATTCATTTATAAATAAAATAAATGATATATAATTTATGGTTACTGAATCTTCATTCGAGTTCAATTGTCTTTTAGTCTGCAACTAAAAATTTTTAAAAAAAGAAGGAAGACTTAAACTGTTAACCTTTTTTAGCAAAAAAGAGGGTGAAAATTATATGTAAAAATAATGTTACGTTGGCCTAATGTTTGAGAAAGAAGAAATTAAAACTCATTGAGAAACACATGGAAAATATATCTTGATTTTAATTATTTTATGCAATTAAATAAATGCCTAAGGAATACAACTGGAATCAACTTATCATTTATAGATATCGAAGACTGCTCTCGAGTCGGCGTCGGCCCTAAAAAAACAATATGGCAAAGAAGCCGTTCACCTTCTACTCTTCTTGTAATAACCTTGTCGGCTAAAAAAAATCCAACTGCCTAGCGGAGAAAAAACAGCAGTTCACTCCAGAAAAGTGGGGTCAAAATCCCCTAAACCAATGGACACTTCTATTGGTTGGGAGAAGTCCGAAGTTTCTTTCTAGTTTAAACGGGTCCTGTTCTGGTATGTCTATGACGATGGCCAACGGGAAGAGGTAAAAACAGCTGAACCGAATGTTTATTGTTAGATTATACAATCATCTGATAATCTGATTTCTTTTTGCCAAAAGTTTAATTTAAAACCCTATAAAAAGCTGTTTGGAAGGATATTAGAGAGACAGAGATAAAAAAGAAGTTTCTAGACAAAGATTTAAAAATGCCTTCATGCCCATGGAAACAATCTGTATTTTGTTCTCCTACTGGCGCGGTCTGTCTCTGGAAGTAGATTTTCCTATTAACATCTGAGAAAGTTACGCCTTTTTATCAAAGATAGGAATGTTAACAATTTTAACTGATGTCTGAGCTGTACTCGGGACCTCCACGGAAAATAAATTAAAAGGTCAGATACAAGAATATTGATTTATAAACAAGATAACTGTTATATAGTTTATTGTTATTGAATCTTGATTTGTCTTCAGTTATCTTTTAATTTTTGCCATTGAAAATTTTTAAAATATGCATGATGAAATACTTGCATAATTTTCTTGGCAAAAAAGAGGGTAAAATTATACAAGCATCTGATAATCTGATTTCTTTCTGACAAAAGTTTAATTTAAAACCTTTCAGAGAAGATGTTTGGAAAGATATCAGAGAGACACAAATTTAAAAAATTTGTAGCAAAATAATTAAAAATTTCTTTGTGGCCAAAGAAACAATTTGTATATAACTATTGTTTTTCTATTGGTCCTGTATGTCTTAGAAAACAGATTTTTTTACCAGTATCTGTGATATTTATGCATATTTGTTAAAGAAAGAAATATTAGTTATATCAATCGATGTCCTAGACCGTACTCCAGACATCTATAGAAAAAATAGTGGAAAGTTAGACACAAGCATGTTAATTCATAGACAAGATTATTCCGGTATATTTCATTGTTATTAAATCTTAATTTATCTACATTTCTCTGTTAATCTGTCATTAATCTGTCATAAACGTATGAAGACTTACATTTGTATGCTTTTTACTTGTATAATTTTCTTTCAAATAATAATTTATTATTATTTAATCTTAATTTATATACATTTCTCTGTCAATCTGCCCTTTAACTTATAAAACGTATGAAGACTTACATTTGTACACTTTATACTTCTATAATTTTCTTTCGAATAATAAAGGGGGGGAATTATACAAACATCTAATAATCAGACTACTTTCAATTCTCCCAAGAGTTTAATTAACAGTCTTTCAGGCAGGATATTTAGAAAGCTATAAAAAAGACAAAGAAAAAGAATCTATAGAAAAAGATTTACAAATCTCTTTAGTGCCAACGTCTAATTTTTGTATTCCTTCTAGCAATTATTTCTAATCCAATCATCTTTTCTAATCAATATTTCAGAAAATTGTGCAACTTTGTTAAAGAAATGAATTTTAACTATATCAATTGATGTCCTGAACTGTACTCAAGACATCTATAAAATATTAAAAGGCTAGGCACGAGAATATTCATTTATATCCAGGATTATTGATATGTATTCTATTGTAATAAGGCTTGATTTTTCTACTGTTGTCTTGTAATCTGTCTTTGATAGTGAAAAGGCATGAAGTCGCTATATATTTACTTTATAAAATATTTTCCTTGAGATGCTAAAAATTATACAAGCATCTGATAATCAGATTATATTCCCTACTGTCAAAAGTTTAATTTAAACTTTCAGAGAAGCTATATGGAAAGCTATCACAGAGGCATAGATAAAAAATCTAGAGACAAAAATTTAAAAATCTCTTCGGTGCCAAGGTAAATATCATATCTGATTTGAATTTTGGTCATGATTAACTTTCCAAGTATCTTTTCTATTCAATGTCTATAAGAATTATGTAACTTCAAAGAAATGAACGTTGGCTATTTCAGTAGATGTTTTGTACTGCAATCAGGACATCTATAGAAGAAATGTTTTAGGTCTACACACAAGATTATTGATTTATAGATGTTATTGATATATATCTTATAAATCTTGCATTTTGATTTGTCTATAATTATATTTTAATCACTGTAAAATATTGCAAGAAGAAGGGAAAATAGTTTTATTCTAAAGTCCAAAATATACCCTCTAAATAAAAATGGCAATATGTATAAAATATATCTATTTAAATCACTTCTAAAGCAACTTTTTAAAACTTATAATATATAACTTAAAAGAACTATTAATTTACTTTGAATATTAAAACAATTTTATATAATTTATACGAATAATATATTAAATTGAAAATTAAATATTCAATACAAACAAATTAAATTCACTTTACAATTCCACTTTAGGCGTAAGCAATAAACTTTTATCTGTAATCTCTTATTACTTTCTTTTTTAGTTTAGACACTTCCTTTCTATTCATTTAACAAATTGCGATGTTTGAACAAATTTTAAATAAGCAATAAATCAGTTTCTGAATTAAAGTAAAAAGTTTAATTTACGTGTTGTTTCGATGCGCAAACTTTAAGTAAAACTTGAAAGAAAGAGACGTACTTGCATTCGTTGTTAATACAATGGAACAAAATAGATTCAAATGTTATTCTAATTTAAAAGGTATGAACAAACTCAAATATACTTGTTTAAAAATACACGAATTACATTTAAGTAAAAAGTTAAAAAAAATAAAAATTCAACATTTTTATCCAAACAACTCTGATAAAATCTGAGATTCGTACTAGTTGAAAAAACGATTTTATCTGAAAGTAAAATAACTTGTATACAATGTATACATCTAACAGTTATTTTGCATAGCATTAACATGTAGCTACATTCAGCAATGTGTTGAGTACAAAAATAATAATGTCGCCAAGTTTGCGTAACTAGAAAATTCTAGATAAAATCCTAAATCAAAAAACACACTTTAAATCTTTTGCATTCCGAAATAATTAAAATTATCTTCACACATTTGTCATTCCTTACAAAAAATCCCTTTAAATGGGCTTAAATCTTGAACTAAATTCCATTTCTCGGAGAAGAAAGAAGCTTGCACAGTCTGCTGCAACAAATTAATTTAAACGGCGACAGTATAAAATTAATGTTCTTTCGCCCATAAGTATAAAAGATATTTAAAAATTTGGTTGGATATTCATTTATAAAAGTGGGACAGGAAATCAATGTATTGAACATATTAAAGTAAATAGTTCTCGTAAAAAAATAAATTGCAGAAATTAATATTCTTTCTCATGCTTCAGAGGACATTCTATTAAAGAGCATAAGTAAATAATTTAGTTTAAGAAAAATTTTGAACAAACTAACTGCATAAATGTAATACAGATAATAATACCATTCGAAGGTGGAACACTTTTATCGGCTATATAAATTGAGAATATTAATAGCGTAGAACATAATCTGAAATTTTAAAATCGGAAAAGTTTTTTTTCGGAAAAGTGATTTTTCTATGAGGATATAAAGACATTGTTATAAGTTTGGCTTTCAAAAATACCTCGGTAATAGAGCTCCAGTAGAGTTTTAGTATACATAAATTTTTAATGGTAAATCGCAAAATTAATCTGATATGGGTTTATTGGCAATGTTAATATTTTCTCCAAATTTGTCGCCAAGTCGCCAAGTTGGTGAGGCTTCTGCCAACTTTTGGGATTGGGACGTTTTATGTTCTAGATCAGGTGTCGGCAACCTGTTTGTCCTTAAGGGCGCAATACAAAATTTGAAAATCACCGAGGTCGCATATTTTACAAATAATCAACAGGTATAAATAGACATTAAAAAAAACAGATTTTTTATAACTTTTTTTTTTGGTGGTGTCATACCTAATGATACCTAATGAAACTTGAGTGTCTTGCAACGTGTTTATAGCTGAAACTAGTTAATTTTATTTTTAAATTCTTCAAAAAGTGTATCAGCAACTTCTAACATGGCTTCTTTCCCTAATTCTCCATCTGTAAATGGTTTTTTATTCTTAGCTAGCAAATGCGATATTTTATATGACGCGATCGTTGCTGCTTTATGTTGTTTCAGTGGTTTAGTAAAAAAACTTTGCTGGTTAGTTATTGAATATTTTAAAGAAATAATTTTTTTCTTCTAATTTCAGAGTTCATTGGATAGTCACTATCAAAATTGGTATGAAAGGTCTTAAAATGCCGTTCAATATTA
>CM063508.1:21632155-21652155 GCA_032207245.1 Pardosa pseudoannulata
ATTATTTACGCAATATCTAAGTTCAGTGATAAAACTTATGAAAATAATGCAGACGATATTTAAATAATGTAAAATAAGAAATGATTAAATGAGATGGTTAAAGGAATGACGTCATAATGCTAACAATGTTATTTTTACCTATTTGTTATATGATAAATTGATAAATTTAATCTCTTGCTCTTAACCGAGGAAAACAGAGCTTAAAATAATGGCATTAAGTGCTAGAAAAGGGGAGAAGGGGTGGATGTCGAGCGTTGATAACCCTAATTCATCATTAATCCAATATGGATTATTCTATCCATTCCAGTTTTAACCGCTTCATAAATTCCAGTACAGACGGACAGATAACTTAAACTATTATTATATAGAAGATAACAAACAAATACAAATCTGAAAATTAGTAAAATGTTCGCTTAATAGTAGCGTACATGACTAAAATACAACATATAATCTAATTTATAAATGGCTTTAATTACATTTTAACACAATCCACCTTTAAAAAATATTTATTCTATTATGTGAATGAAACTTTTAAATTTATTTTTATTATGCACGAAAACTTTCCGACATCTTTTTTTCATTAATTCGAAGGGTAGCAAACATCGTCTTTAAAAGATTTTAAGTCTCTGATTTATTTCCTTAATGTGCCATATATTTCAAGAAAACAGCTATTTCGATATAATGATGCAGGCATACACTCAGCAAATGTATCTTGGGTACTCAAGAATTCTACAGGAAAATAAATATTTTTCTTATAGATTTTTTAAAAAAAATAATAATAAAAGGGAGCTTTTAAAATAAACAAGATTCATCTAAATGCTCAAATATATTGAAGTGTTGTAAATTCATATATATTTTTTCTATGAAAATAATAAACCTGATTATGATATCATAAACCGTTAAATAATATACGTGATTTTTTAACACCCACACTACATAATCCTTTAATTTAGGAAAAACATTCATATTAATTTTCTGTTCAAGTTACAAAATAATTCCTAATCTGGAAGTACACAATGACGCATGAAATTCCACGCCAGAATTCAAAATGAAGTGGCGCCGAACGCTGGCCGATTGGTTAGGGCGCTGATCGTCGGTACCGGAGTTCGTGGGTTCGAATCCCACTATGGCATGGACGTTCGTAGCCGTTCGGAATCGGCTTTAAGCAGTAGGTCCCGGTCTCATTAGCCCTCGTGTGCAAAACAGTAGACCGTAGCGCTCCAAACCAAACCAAAAATCAAAATGAAGTGAAACGGTAACCGCATATTCTCAAATCAACTTGCAATTTATTTGAATGAATAACAAGAAAGAAATAAACAGTATACATCTTCATTTTCTTAATTACCCATATTACCGTGTAATCCAGTTTAATGTCAAGATTCAACATAAACAAGATTCATCTAAATGCTCAAATATATTGAAGTGTTATAAATTCATATATATTTTTTCTACGAAAATAATAAACTTGACGATGATATCATAAACAGTTAAATCATATACGTGATTTTTTAAAACTGACCCTACGTAATCTTTAAATTTAGGAAAAACATTCAGATTAATATTTTGTTCAAGTTAAAACACATTTTTTTCTTTTTTACAAAATAGTTCCTCATCTGGAAGTACACAATGACGCATGAAATACCACTCCAGAATTCAAAATGAAGGGAAACATTAACCGCATATTCTCAAATCAATTTGCACTTTATTTGAATGAATGACAAGAAAGAAATAAACAGTATACATCTTCATTTTCTTAATTACCCATATTACAGTGTAATCCAGTTTAATGTCAAGATTCAACATAAACAAGATTCATCTAAATGCTCAAATATATTGAAGTGTTGTAAATTCATATATATTTTTTCTACGAAAATAATGAGCTTGACGATGATATCACAAATAGTTAAATAATATACATGCTTTTTTTAAAATGACCCTAAATTTAGGAAAAATATTCAGATTAATCTTTTGTTCAATTTATAACACATTTTTTTACAAAATAGTTCCTAATCTGGAAGTACACAATGATGCATGAAATACACTCCAGAATTCAAAATGAAGGGAAGCAGTAACCGCATATTCTCAAATCAACTTGCACTTTATTTGAATGAATAACAAGAAAGAAATAAACAGTATACATCTTAATTTTCTTAATTTTCTTAATTACCCATATTACCCTGTAATCCGTTTTAATGTCAAAATTCAACATAAACAAGATTCATCTAAATGCTCAAATATATTGAAGTGTTGTAAATTCATATATATTTTTTCTACGAAAATAATAAACTTGACGATGATATCATAAACAGTTAAATCATATACGTGATTTTTTAAAACTGACCTTACGTAATCTTTAAATTTAGGAAAAACATTCAGATTAATATTTTGTTCAAGTTAAAACACATTTTTTTCTTTTTTACAAAATAGTTCCTTATCTGGAAGTACACAATGACGCATGAAATTCCACTCCAGTATTCAAAATGAATGGAAACAGTAACCTCATATTCTCAAATCAACTTGCACTTTATTTGAATGAATAACAAGAAAGAAATAAACAGTATACATTTTAATTTTCTTAATTACCCATATTACCGTGTAATCCATTTTAATGTCAAGATTCAACATAAACAAGATTCATCTAAATGCTCAAATATATTGAAGTGTTGTAAATTCATATATATTTTTTCTACGAAAATAATAAGCTTGACGATGATATCACAAATAGTTAAATAATATACATGCTTTTTTAAAACTGACCCTACATAATCTTAAATTTAGGAAAAACATTCAGATTAATCTTTTGATCAAGTTAAAGACATTTTTTTCACAAAATAGTTCCCAATCTGTAAGTACACAATGACGCATGAAATACCACTCCAAAATTCAAAATGAAGGTAAACAGTAACCTCATATTCCAAATCAACTTGCACTTTATTTGAATGAATAACAAGAAAGAAATAAACAGTATACATCTTAATTTTCTTAATTACCCATATTACCGTGTAATCCATTTTAATGTCAAGATTCAACATAAACAAGATTCATCTAAATGCTCAAATATATTGAAGTGTTATAAATTCATATATATTTTTTCTACGAAAATAATAAACTTGACGATGATATCATAAACAGTTAAATAATATACGGGATTTTTTAAAACTCGCCCTACATAATCCTTAAATTAGGAAAAACATTCAGATTAATCTTTTGTTCAAGTTAAAACACAATTTATTTACATAATAATTCCTATCATGTAAGTACACATTGACGCATGAAATTCCAAGCCAGAATTCAAAATGAAGTGAAACTTTAACAGCATATTCTCATATCAACTTGCACTTTCTTTGAATGAGTAACAAGAAAGAAAAGAAGCGTATGCATGATTTTCTTAACTACTCATATTACTGTATAATTCATTTTAACGCCTAATAAATCCATTCGATTTTAAGTTTTTGTGCAAAACTCTCGTTGAAAATTGCCTTACAAACAATTTCTTATCCTTCGATTAACTAAACAATACGTACTTAAAAACTAGTAATTACTGCAGAATATTTAATACAATACTGCTTCCAATATAATATTTTATCCAATAATCATATTAAATACATTTCAACACACATCCGTCATCAAAAATAATTATTAAAATATCTTCATAAATATTTTACATTTATTCTCGAAATTTTTAAGATAGGTTTTTCTCCTTTCACTTAAATGTTATGAAACTGATCAATTTTAGGAGTTTTTAGGTCCATATTTTCTCGTCTTACATAAATTTAGTGTCATAAATTTCGAGAAAAGACGAAGAGATGTTACAAATGAGTATAATAAATAATAAACCTGTAGATACTTTCACCGTGTCATGTCATATTTCGAAAACATGCTTCAGGTATAAATTCTGCAAATTCATCATGGGTACTCAAGACTTTCGAAGCAAAAGGATTTTTTTTCTATGGTTTTAGAAAAAGAAGATAACGAAGTTTTTAAAGTAATTGAAAAAGTTAATGTCAAAAACTCGAATAGTTTGGAATGTTATAAATTCTCATATATCATTTCTTTAAGCATATAAAACGATAGGTAGCTTTGATAGGGAGAAATAAAGATATACCCAAAATCAAGGTTAAAAACAAAAATTTAAAAAACATAATCAAGCTTTTGCATAAAATTTAAGTTGTTACACTGAATATATAGTTTATAAAAATGATAAAAATTTACGGAGTAATAATTTATGAAAATTTATGACTCTGTAATGTTCACATTTTGCGATTTTTGAAAAGCTCCACACCCTACCCTTTTTTTTTCTTTTCCAAATTTATATAAATTCTGAAATCAATTTTAAACTGTGAAAGTGCTTTTTCACATAAAACATGCCTTTTAATTCTAAAAATTGCCCTTTCATTTAATAAAAAACATTTTTTAACAAATAGTTGCCGTAAATAAAAAAACTCTAAATATTTTCTTTGCTTTTTATCATATTCCGAAATAATGATTCAGGCGTATACTCAGCAAATGCATCTTGGGTACTCAAGAGTTCTACAGGAAAATAAATATTTTTCTTATAGATTTTTAAAACATTAATAGAAGGGAGCTTTTAAAATAAACAAAATTTATCTAAATGCTCAAATATTTTGAAATGTTGTAAATTCATATATATTTGTTTCTAAGAAAATAATAAACTTGACTATGATATCATAAACAGTTAAGTAATATACATGAGCTTTTAAAACTCACCGTACACTATCTTAAATTTAGGAAAAACATTAAAAGTTTAAAGTTAAAACACATTTTTTTAGAAAATAGTTCCTAATCTGGAGGTGAACAATGACGCATCAAGATCCACGCCAGAATACAAAATGAAGGGAAACGGTAACCGCATATTCTCAAATCAACTTGCACTTTATGTGAATGAATAATAAGAAAGAAATAAACAGTATACATCTTAATTTTCTTAATTACCCATATTACCGTGTAATCCATTTTAATGTCAAGATTCAACATAAACAAGATTCATCTAAATGCTCAAATATATTGAAGTGTTGTAAATTCATATATATTTTTTCTATGAAAATAATAAACTTGACGATGATATCATAAACAGTTAAATAATATGCATGATTTTTTAAAACTGACCATACATAATCTTAAATTTAGGAAAAACATTCAGATTAATCTTTTGTTCAAGTTAAAACACATTTTTTTACAAAATAATTCCTAATCAGGAAGTATACAATGACGCATCACAATCCACGCCAGAATTCAAAATGAAATGAAACGGTAACCGCATAGTCTGAAATCAGCTTGCACTTTCTTTGAATGAATAACAAGAAAGAAAAAAAGCGTGTACATGATTTTCTTACACACATATTACAGTATAATCTATTTTAATGTATCATAAATCCATTATTATTTAAGTTTATATGCAAAACACTCGTTGTAAATTGCCTTAACAACAATTTCTCATCCTTCGAATAACTAAGCAATACGAACTTAGAAACTAGTAATTACTGCATAAAATTTAATACAATACTGCTTACTATATAATATTTTATCCAATAATGATATTATATACATTTCAACACACATCCGTTATCGAAAATAATTATTAAAATATCTTCATAAATATTTTACTATTCTCGAAATTTTTAAGATAGGTTTTTCTCCTTTCACGTAAATGTTATGAAACTGATCAATTTTAGGAGTTTTTAGGTGTATATTCTCTCATCTTACATAAATTTAGTGTCATAAATTTCGAGAAAAGACGAAGAGATATTATAAATGAGTATAATAAATAATAAACCTGTAGATACTTTCACCGTGTCATGTCATATTTCGAAAACATGCTTCGGGTATAAACTCAGCAAATTCATCATGGGTACTCAAGACTTTCGAAGTAAAAGGATTTTTTTTCTATGATTTTAGAAAAAGATGATAACGAAGTTTTTAAAGTAATTGAAATAGTTAATGTCAAAAACTCGATTATTTTAAAATGTTATAAATTCTCATATATCATTTCTTTAAACATAAAAAACGATAGGTAACTTTGATAGGGAGAAATAAAGATATACCCAAAATCAAGGTTAAAAACAAAATTTTAAAAATGTAATCAAGCTTTTGCATAAAAGTTGAGTTGTTATACTGAATATATAGTTTGTGAAAATGATAAAAATTTACGGAGTCATAATTTTCATGAAAATTATGACTCCGTAGTGTTCACATTTTGGGATTTTTGAAGAGTACCTCCCCTTCCCTTTTTTTCTTTTTCAAATTTATATAAATTCTGAAATCAATTAAAAACTGGGAAAGTGCCTTTTTACATAAAACATGCCTTTTCATTCTAAAAAGTGTCCTTTTATTTAATATAAAATGCCCTTTTTTAACAAATAGTTGTCATAAATAATAAAACTCTAAATATTTTCTTTGCGTCTTATCATATTCCGAAATAATGATTCAGGCATACTCACCAAATGCATCGGGGTACTCAAGAGTTCTACAGGAAAAGGAATACTTTTCTTGAGTTCCCCACATGCCCCATTTTGAAAACTATGAGAACATTATGTCTCTGGATATGTGCGTGTATAGGCATTAAAAAATCACCTCCATAATAATAGCCTAAGTTATCTGTCCGTTTGTCCTCGAATTTATCAAGCGGTTGGACCTGGAAGGGATAGAAGAATCCATATTGGATTCATGATGAGTTAGGGTTAGCAACGTTCGACATCCACCCTTCCCCCCTTTTCTAGAACTTAATGCCATTATTTCAAGCTCTGTTTCCCCCGGTTAAGAGCAGAAGATTAACCCTCCAAGTGGAACAGATCGAGGAAAAATGTCTCCAAAAATACTCTAAAGGTTTACTGTGTCAGTGGCCAAAGTGTTCTATGATTTTTACTTCACCCATAGTCGATTAGAAAGGAATACGGGAAACCCACCCTCGTTATTATCCCTTTACTTCCGGTCATAAATAGATATATAAAGAGATATTATAAATTGTTAATGTTTAATACATATAAAGCTCTTCAAGTCTCGAAGACCATCTCATAAGAAATAATGGAATCGAAAAGTACAAATAAAAATATTTTTTGAGATACCTATTTATATTTTGTTACGAAAGTCATCCAAGATATTTAAGTGGTGCAATTAGAGATACATCTGTTACAGCAAACGAAATACTTCGAAATAGAGATTGACAAAGCCATGAAAATCTATCAGAGTCTTTGTGCCTTAGGGGGTAGGGGTGTATCCCTCAAAAAATAGTCAAAGAGGGGTGCAGTTCTTGAACAATCGACCTGACCCTCCTACCGCAAAAGTGCATGGGGGAAAAGCACTGGCAGAAATGTATATTACATCCATTTTCGGAACGTTTTTGGAGGTCGAAAATTGTACTTGACAACGGCTTTGAAGACATCATCGGTTTGGCGGAATTGTACGTGCAAACCGCTTAGAGGGTTAAGGGTCGGTCTTACCAAATTCGTTTAAAGGCTAACCGCGATTAATCTCTGTTTAAATGGAGAATTGCGTACCGCCATTGGTTGGCGCAATGGGTTAATCGCTGTTAGCTGTTAAACAACTTTGGTGACAACAGCCTTAAATTTATCACTTTATCATATAACAAATAGGTAAAAATAACATTGTTTCTAGCATTATGATGTCATTCCTTTAACCGTCTCATTTAATCATTTCCCATTTTACATTATTTAAATATCGTCTGTATTATTTTCATAAGTTTTATCACTGAACGTAGATATTGCGTTAATATTTTTCTTTTATATTTGGCTTAAATAATAGATTAGGTACATATGGGATAATTTAAATTTAATCATCGATTACTTTTTGTTGCAATGAAAATTTTATCACCGGTATTAACAGCAAATTCTATCTACCTCCAGGGAGTAGTGGCAATGTAATGTTTCAGTCCTTTACTTCTATTAATTACTGTAGCAAAAATATTGGGAAGAACTTAACGATAATTTCCACATAGCTAAGAAAACTCCGAATTATCTTTCTAAAAGAATTCGACGTGATTCTAAATTGTATTCACAGTATCGGGAGACTTTAGAGGAGTATAAAGATAAACAAATTATTGCGATAGTACCAGATAGTTCTCAACCAAAAATCAAACCTTATTTTTACCTTCCTCATAGGGTACTTTGCAATTCTGGAAAGTTAAAAATTTTACTGATCCCGTCATAGGACGGGCTGTATGCTAATTTATAAGTGAATAAGAGAATCATTTACAAATAAACACTGTCTCTGGATATGTGCGTGTGTAAGCATTAAAGAAAATGTATAAATGACTAATAGAATCATTTGCAAATACACACTATGCCTCTGGATATGTGCGTGTATAAGCATTAAAGAAAATGTAGAAATGACTAATAGAATCATTTGCAAATACACACTATGCCTCTGGATATGTGCGTGTATAAGCATTAAAGAAAATGTATAAATGACTAATAGAATCATTTGCAAATACACACTATGCCTCTGGATATGTGCGTGTATAAGCATTAAAGAAAATGTAGAAATGACTAATAGAATCATTTGCAAATACACACTATGCCTCTGGATATGTGCGTGTATAAGCATTAAAGAAAATGTAGAAATGACTAATAGAATCATTTGCAAATACACACTATGCCTCTGGATATGTGCGTGTATAAGCATTAAAGAAAATGTAGAAATGACTAATAGAATCATTTGCAAATACACACTATGCCTCTGGATATGTGCGTGTATAAGCATTAAAGAAAATGTATAAATGACTAATAGAATCATTT
The DNA here is from genome assembly GCA_032207245.1 of Pardosa pseudoannulata. NCBI lineage: Eukaryota > Metazoa > Arthropoda > Arachnida > Araneae > Lycosidae > Pardosa > Pardosa pseudoannulata. The sequence continues at coordinate 21,640,927 of CM063508.1, forward strand.
ACAAATACCCACCATGATTATATATCAATATGTCTGTATGCATTAAGACAATCATATTAAACCCTAAATGCCTGAAAAATAAAATCCTACATATAGTTTATCGGTGTATCGTACATATTATTTATAAGTTTTTGTAAATTTTAGTTTTAGATAGCTTTTTTCTGATTTGATTTTCCAAAAAGACAATGCAGAAACAAATTTGTAGATTTACGTTGTATAATTCCTTCTTATATTATTATATTTCTGTGATAAATATATACATGCGACATTAATACAAAAAATATAAACAACATAAATATAACAATACAAAAATATATACTTGCGAGAGTAGAATTCATATAGATCGAAAGTAAATATCCACAACATTAAAGAAAACTAATCTAATTTTTTAATTGTTAGAAAAAATTGAAAATGACTCATTTTAGAAACACTTTTAGTCCCATACGTTATACGTTTGATTTGCGTATTTTAAACACAGTAGCACACATGATTGTTTGTGTGTACTAAACCAATTCTATTAAACTTTAAATACACTAAAAGTAATAGATATGTAATATTAAAATCCCTTATTTACCTATTTTAATATTAATTTAATAGCTTTTGTTCATAAAGTACGTTGGGGGTTTGCACGGTAATTCCAATTTTTCCCTCCAGACAGGCTATAGACCTAATTCAGCCTCTGTCTGTAGTACTTTATCCAATAGTTTGCTCGTTCTCTTTAAACATGGGTATTTTTTATCACGTGATCAATCGTGCTTAGGGATTATTCGTAGTCTTTTTACCTGAGAAATCCCTACTTGAAAAGTGTGTGTGTGCATTATCACATTGTCTGTGTGCACGACGTTGTAAAAGTGCTTGCCTGTTGTATGGATTTCAGGTATCTCACCAGAAATAAAATGTGTTGTGCTTTTGAATGAGTCTCGCCCATATTACATATATATAAACTCAACCTTATTAAATAATATAAATATCAGATACAAGAACGTGATATTTATGCGCAATAATAATACGTAGTTATCATAATAAATATTTATCTAATGATGCTCAGCCGTATTTGGAACAATTTATGAATATATCGCTGCAAAAGTGATTAAATAATGCATGTTGTGCTATCCTATTCCAATCGCATCTCATCGAAATTCAAGATAGCACGGCCACTTTAATATCTTTGAAGATAAATCAGCCACTGCCATTATCAATTTATCTCAAAATCTGATGAAGAGAGGTTTACATATAATTCCCATGGTGGAAAATATTATAATTAAACTGGGATAGTTCCCTTTGCTTTAAAATGCTTCTCTAAACCACAAAGCAACGTAAATAAATTGCCCTTTATATATTCTATTCAATAACTAAATATTTAAGTAAGGCCAAAGTAAATATTTCATCTCTAAATTAAATCAAATAACATATCTAAACATTACGGCTAACTGCAAAGCCGTTTCTTGGAAATGCATAAAACTTTGTTTGATCATTTTAATAAATGTCATTTATTAAGAACAGTTTTCTGTTCGGGTAAGCCTCTTAGTGAATTAAGTAATGGAATAAAGAATTGGTTGCTCCTGAACAACAGATTATGCAGTTAGAATTCAAAAGCTCGGCTTTTGTTTGTACGTCAGTGTTAGAATGTGAGATTATTCCAATAGCAAATAAGAAACTCATGACTGAATTCCAATTTTGAAATAAAAGCAATTTCTTTGTGACATATAAAGTACATTTATAGTGGTTTTCTGAGGATATATTCTATGTTGAGATATACGTTAGAACAGTCTTAGAAAGGGTATTAAACAAAAGGATATAATTATTTTAATTGTATTCTGTAGCTGCATTGTGAGGTATAGACGGATTGTAACAAGTCGGCCGTTTTACCTTTTTTTCCTAAATTTAGCATATTGATAAAATTCTTAAAAGTTTCATCCTCAGAGTAATGCTCTATTCTGTTAATAATGTTTTGAAGTTCTTTTCCGAATATCAAACATCCTATGGAACAAATAAATAGGGTATCGATCAAATATTTTGTCAGCATCATTTACATTGGTCAAACATAACAGTACCTTAAATTTCACTTGAAAGTACATGATAGTTAAATTAAAAATCAGGATCTGAAACATGCTACGGTCACTCAACGTTTTTTGAATAACAATCACTTTGATTTTTCTTCTACCTGTGTTATTAAACAAGTGCCGTTCATACCTTGATCTTGGCTTCTAGAAAGCATTCCATATATTCATAAATACTCCCATGTCAGAGAACTCCTTCTAAAAGCCTTTCTGAGGTCTGAAAATCGTTTATATTATTTTATTGTAAGCACAAAAATAAATAAGTAAAATATAGAATAAACAAAAATAAAGTTGATAAAATTTCCTCCTCATTTTTTCCTTCTTTTTCATTCGATTCTTGGTTTCTTTTTGGGCCCCAAGTAGCTACCGTACCAAACCATCGGCTTCCTGCATAGTCATCTCATCCTTTCATCATGCCCACTCTATCAGAAAAGTTTACAGAACTTTGATTGATCTCAACAAAAAACTTTCTAAGATCGAATTCTAATCTGTCTTTCTAAGAAAACATCTCACTTTCATTCCTAATGGATATCTCTGGACATACGAAAATTGTAGATTTCTATCAGTAAACGTCTTCCTCTTTATTTATTTTGTGTTATGAACTCACGAATCATAATTTATCTCTACTTTTAAAATTTTTAGTTGTTACATATCTTGCTCATTGTCGTCTTATGCTTACTGAAATAAATCTCAGGATTTGCATGCAAGTCTCATACAACCCTATTCAACAACATCCTGAAGTTTTTGAAGTCTTTACGCTCAGTTTGCTTTAAAAAAACCTCTTAATACTTAACCCTTTCGTGAGCTTGCTATTGGAATGACGGGAAGACTAATTTACGCTTCGGTTTTCCGCTGTCATCTATTGTTAGATCGATTGAATAAAATTAGCAGTTTTGTTCTGAAAGTTTGGAAACGTGAAGGGAGAAATAAATGGCCCACGAAAGGGTTAAGCATTGAAAATGTAGCTACCTCAAAGCAATGAAATGGCTGCTTGTGTCATAATACCTCACTATTTGAGCCTTACTTACCTCCGGTATGCATTTTATGCTATAGCTTCATAGTAATTGTAAATATATGCTTAAATTTAGAATGCACTTACTATAAAGCTATTAATGTATGTTGCATATGTAAAAGAGTATTTCCTTTAAATTTTGATATATCTTCGTTGAAAACTCTTTTTAATTTTAATTTCTACTTTGTGTCATGTAAATTTATAAATGTGCTCCAATTTTCATATTTTTTTGTAAATTTCATACAAATGGTAATTCTAGTGATAGAAAATTAGTAACAACAGGTATGCTGTAAAACTTACAACCTAGAAATAAAAAAGCATTCCCGTTTGATAGTTTTGATACAGAAATATTCAATGTTTACAAACACATGACAACAAAAATCGTAGATAAAGAGGTTAAATCATACAGAATGAAGACAGAATGATTATTTTACCATATTACCAAATAATGATTAATGGTAATGATTATTTACCATACAGAATGATTATTTTGTTTCTTTAGATAAATATGAAATGCAGATTGATAATAGGTGTAAACATATTAGTTTTTATAAAATTCATTAGCGTTATTAGAAATTGATCAAATAATCTTTTGCTACCAATACAATCTTTTATACCTATGAAAGAATAACGATTGAAAAAGGTTTCTTTAGGAAAAATGTTAGTAAAGCAGTAAATACGATCTCCAAAGCATAAAGTTTATAAGAAAAGGCTTGAAAAGCAACTATACATCACATATTTCTTTTCTGAAATTATACTTTAAGGATTCCAAAACTAAATATCGAATGATGGCCGAATAGTTAGGGTGCTGGCTTTCGGAACCGGAGTTCGTGGGTTAGAATCCAAATATGGCATGGATGTTCGTAGCCGTTTGGAATTGGCTTTAAGCAGTAGGTCTCGGTCTCATTAGCCCTCGTGTTGCAAAAATTAGACCGTAGTATTCCAAAACCAAACCAAACCAATCCAAAAACTAAATAAAACACAGTTTAATTATTTTACGAAATATTTAAAATTTTTATTTCATACGCCATATTTAATACGCTATTTTCCAAAACTTTTAGGTGTGTATAGCATTTAACAGTTTATACACTGTATCTTTTATCAAACAGTTGAAAATAATTTTGAAAAAAACTAAGTGCTTAATCTTTCCAAACTCAGTCTTAATTTTGTCATCTCGTCAAAAATAAACGATACCGTAAACTAAAATAAAGATGAAATTTTTAATTTTAAGATGAAGTAAAATTTACGCATGAGGCAGACTTATTTCTTGATATATCCATTTATATTTACGTTTGGAAATTCAATATATCAGTATCTACTGCTAAGGAAACTAGTTTACTGAAACATGGAATGTATTTTAAAATTTTGTTACGCTTTTATTCCCCCTTATTACAGAATTTATGAGACAAGCATGTTCTAAAATCTAACTTAGCAGCTGACCAACTATCCATTTATATTTATGTTTGGAAATTCAATATATCAGTATCTACTGCTAAGGAAACTAGTTTACTGAAACATGGAAGGTATTTTAAAATTTTGTTACGCTTTTATTCCCACTTATTGCAGAATTTATGAGACAAGCATGTTCTAAAATCTAACTTAGCAGCTGACCAACTATCCATTTATATTTATGTTTGGAATTTCAATATATCAGTATCTACTGCTAAAGAAACTAGTTTACTGAAACATGGAAGGTATTTTAAAATTTTGTTACGCTTTTATTCCTGTTTATTGCAGACTTTATGAGACAAGCATGTTCTAAAATCTAACTTAGCAGCTGACCAACTATCCATTTATATTTACGTTTGGAAATTCAATATATCAGTATCTACTGCTAAGAAAACTAGTTTACTGAAACATGGAAGGTATTTTAAAATTTTGTTACGCTTTTATTCCCCCTTATTACAGAATTTATGAGACAAGCATGTTCTAAAATCTAACTTAGCAGCTGACCAACTATCCATTTATATTTATGTTTGGAATTTCAATATATCAGTATCTACTGCTAAGGAAACTAGTTTACTGAAACATGGAAGGTATTTTAAAATTTTGTTACGCTTTTATTCCCACTTATTGCAGAACTTTATGAGACAAGCATGTTCTAAAATCTAACTTAGCAACTGACCAACTATCCATTTATATTTATGTTTGGAAATTCAATGTATCAGTATCTACTGCTAAGGAAACTAGTTTTACTGAAACATGGAAGGTATTTTAAAATTTTGTTACGCTTTTATTCCCACTTATTGCAGACTTTATGAGACAAGCATGTTCTAAAATCAAACTTAGCAGCTGACCAACTATCCATTTATATTTATGTTTGGAATTTCAATATATCAGTATCTACTGCTAAGGAAACTAGTTTACTGAAACATGGAAGGTATTTTAAAATTTTGTTACGCTTTTATTCCCACTTATTGCAGAATTTATGAGACAAGCATGTTCTAAAATCTAACTTAGCAGCTGACCAACTATCCATTTATATTTATGTTTGGAATTTCAATATATCAGTATCTACTGCTAAGGAAACTAGTTTACTGAAACATGGAAGGTATTTTAAAATTTTGTTACGCTTTTATTCCCACTTATTGCAGACTTTATGAGACAAGCATGTTCTAAAATCTAACTTAGCAGCTGACCAACTATCCATTTATATTTATGTTTGGAATTTCAATATATCAGTATCTACTGCTAAGGAAACTAGTTTACTGAAACATGGAAGGTATTTTAAAATTTTGTTACGCTTTTATTCCCACTTATTGCAGAATTTATGAGACAAGCATATTCTAAAATCTAACTTAGCAACTGACCAACTATCCATTTATATTTATGTTTGGAAATTCAATATTATCAGTATCTACTGCTAAGGAAACTAGTTTACTGAAACATGGAAGGTATTTTAAAATTTTGTTACGCTTTTATTCCCACTTATTGCAGACTTTATGAGACAAGCATGTTCTAAAATCTAACTTAGCAGCTGACCAACTATCCATTTATATTTATGTTTGGAAATTCAATATATCAGTATCTACTGCTAAGGAAACTAGTTTACTGAAACATGGAAGGTATTTTAAAATTTTGTTACGCTTTTATTCCCACTTATTGCAGAGACTTTATGAGACAAGCATATTCTAAAATCTAACTTAGCAACTGACCAACTATCCATTTATATTTATGTTTGGAAATTCAATATATCAGTATCTACTGCTAAGGAAACTAGTTTACTGAAACATGGAAGGTATTTTAAAATTTTGTTACGCTTTTATTCCCACTTATTGCAGAATTTATGAGACAAGCATGTTCTAAAATCTAACTTAGCAGCTGACCAACTATCCATTTATATTTATGTTTGGAAATTCAATATATCAGTATCTACTGCTAAGGAAACTAGTTTACTGAAACATGGAAGGTATTTTAAAATTTTGTTACGCTTTTATTCCCACTTATTGCAGAATTTATGAGACAAGCATATTCTAAAATCTAACTTAGCAACTGACCAACTATCCATTTATATTTATGTTTGGAAATTCAATATATCAGTATCTACTGCTAAGGAAACTAGTTTTACTGAAACATGGAAGGTATTTTAAAATTTTGTTACGCTTTTATTCCCACTTATTGCAGACTTTATGAGACAAGCATGTTCTAAAATCTAACTTAGCAGCTGACCAACTATCCATTTATATTTATGTTTGGAATTTCAATATATCAGTATCTACTGCTAAGGAAACTAGTTTACTGAAACATGGAAGGTATTTTAAAATTTTGTTACGCTTTTATTCCCACTTATTGCAGAATTTATGAGACAAGCATATTCTAAAATCTAACTTAGCAACTGACCAACTATCCATTTATATTTATGTTTGGAAATTCAATATATCAGTATCTACTGCTAAGGAAACTAGTTTACTGAAACATGGAAGGTATTTTAAAATTTTGTTACGCTTTTATTCCCACTTATTGCAGACTTTATGAGACAAGCATGTTCTAAAATCTAACTTAGCAGCTGACCACTATCCATTTATATTTATGTTTGGAATTTCAATATATCAGTATCTACTGCTAAGGAAACTAGTTTACTGAAACATGGAAGGTATTTTAAAATTTTGTTACGCTTTTATTCCCACTTATTGCAGACTTTATGGAGACAAGCATGTTCTAAAAATCTAACTTAGCAACTGACCAACTATCCATTTATATTTATGTTTGGAAATTCAATATATCAGTATCTACTGCTAAGAGGAAACTAGTTTACTGAAACATGGAAGGTATTTTAAAATTTTGTTACGCTTTTATTCCCAACTTATTGCAGACTTTATGAGACAAGCATGGTTCTAAAATCTAACTTAGCAGCTGACCAACTATCCATTTATATTTATGTTTGGAAATTCAATATATCAGTATCTACTGCTAAGGAAACTAGTTTACTGAAACATGGAAGGTATTTTAAAAAATTTTGTTACGCTTTTATTCCCACTTATTGCAGACTTTATGAGACAAGCATGTTTCTAAAATCTAACTTAGCAACTGACCAAATATCCATTTATATTTATGTTTGGAAAATTCAATATATCAGTATCTACTGCTAAGGAAACTAGTTTACTGAAACATGGAAGGTATTTTAAAATTTTGTTACGCTTTTATTCCACTTATTGCAGACTTTATGAGACAAGCATGTTCTAAAATCTAACTTAGCAGCTGACCAACTATCCATTATATTTATGTTTGGAATTTCAATATATCAGTATCTACTGCTAAGGAAACTAGTTTACTGAAACATGGGAAGGTATTTTAAAATTTTGGTTACGCTTTTATTCCCACTTATTGCAGAATTTATGAGACAAGCATATTCTAAAATCTAACTTAGCAACTGACCAACTATCCATTTATATTTATGTTTGGAAATTCAATATATCAGTATCTACTGCTAAGGAAACTAGTTTACTGAAACATGGAAGGTATTTTAAAATTTTGTTACGCTTTTATTCCCACTTAGTGCAGAATTTATGAGACAAGCATGTTCTAAAATCTAACTTAGCAGCTGACCAACTATCCATTTATATTTATGTTTGGAAATTCAATATATCAGTATCTACTGCTAAGGAAACTAGTTTACTGAAACATGGAAGGTATTTTAAAATTTTGTTACGCTTTTATTCCCACTTATTGCAGAATTTATGAGAACAAGCATGTTCTAAAATCTAACTTAGCAACTGACCAACTATCCATTTATATTTTATGTTTGGAAATTCAATATATCAGTATCTACTGCTAAGGAAACTAGTTTACTGAAACATGGAAGGTATTTTAAAATTTTGTTACGCTTTTATTCCCACTTATTGCAGACTTTATGAGACAAGCATGTTCTAAAATCTAACTTAGCAGCTGACCAACTATCCATTTATATTTATGTTTGGAATTTCAATATATCAGTATCTACTGCTAAGGAAACTAGTTTACTGAAACATGGAAGGTATTTTAAAATTTTGTTACGCTTTTATTCCCACTTATTGCAGAATTTATGAGACAAGCATATTCTAAAATCTAACTTAGCAACTGACCAACTATCCATTTATATTTATGTTTGGAAATTCAATATATCAGTATCTACTGCTAAGGGAAACTAGTTTACTGAAACATGGAAGGTATTTTAAAATTTTGTTACGCTTTTATTCCCACTTATTGCAGACTTTATGAGACAAGCATGTTCTAAAATCTAACTTAGCAGCTGACCAACTATCCATTTATATTTATGTTTGGAATTTCAATATATCAGTATCTACTGCTAAGGAAACTAGTTTACTGAAACATGGAAGGTATTTTAAAATTTTGTTACGCTTTTATTCCCACTTTTTGCAGGACTTTATGAGACAAGCATGTTCTAAAATCTAACTTAGCAACTGACCAACTATCCATTTTATATTTATGTTTGGAAATTCAATATATCAGTATCTACTGCTAAGGAAACTAGTTTACTGAAACATGGAAGGTATTTTAAAATTTTGTTACGCTTTTATTCCCACTTATTGCAGAATTTATGAGACAAGCATGTTCTAAAATCTAACTTAGCAGCTGACCAACTATCCATTTATATTTATGTTTGGAAATTCAATATATCAGTATCTACTGCTAAGGAAACTAGTTTACTGAAACATGGAAGGTATTTTAAAAATTTTTGTTACGCTTTTATTCCCACTTATTGCAGACTTTATGAGACAAGCATGTTCTAAAATCTAACTTAGCAACTGACCAAATATCCATTTATATTTATGTTTGGAAATTCAATATATCAGTATCTACTGCTAAGGAAACTAGTTTACTGAAACATGGAAGGTATTTTAAAATTTTGTTACGCTTTTATTCCCACTTATTGCAGACTTTATGAGACAAGCATGTTCTAAAATCTAACTTAGCAGCTGACCAACTATCCATTTATATTTATGTTTGGAATTTCAATATATCAGTATCTACTGCTAAGGAAACTAGTTTTACTGAAACATGGAAGGTATTTTAAAATTTTGTTACGCTTTTATTCCCACTTATTGCAGAATTTATGAGACAAGCATGTTCTAAAATCTAACTTAGCAACTGACCAACTATCCATTTATATTTTATGTTTGGAAATTCAATATCAGTATCTACTGCTAAGGAAACTAGTTTACTGAAACATGGAAGGTATTTTAAAATTTTGTTACGCTTTTATTCCCCACTTATTGCAGACTTTATGAGACAAGCATGTTCTAAAATCTAACTTAGCAGCTGACCAACTATCCATTTATATTTATGTTTGGAAATTTCAATATATCAGTATCTACTGCTAAGGAAACTAGTTTACTGAAACATGGAAGGTATTTTAAAATTTGTTACGCTTTTATTCCTGTTTATTGCAGACTTTATGAGACAAGCATGTTCTAAAATCTAACTTAGCAGCTGACCAACTATCCATTTATATTTATGTTTGGAATTTCAATATATCAGTATCTACTGCTAAGGAAACTAGTTTACTGAAACATGGAAGGTATTTTAAAATTTTGTTACGCTTTTATTCCCACTTATTGCAGAATTTATGAGACAAGCATGTTCTAAAATCTAACTTAGCAGCTGACCAACTATCCATTTATATTTATGTTTGGAATTTCAATATATCAGTATCTACTGCTAAGGAAACTAGTTTACTGAAACATGGAAGGTATTTTAAAATTTTGTTACGCTTTTATTCCCCCTTATTACAGAATTTATGAGACAAGCATATTCTAAAATCTAACTTAGCAACTGACCAACTATCCATTTATATTTATGTTTGGAAATTCAATATATCAGTATCTACTGCTAAGGAAACTAGTTTACTGAAACATGGAAGGTATTTTAAAATTTTGTTACGCTTTTATTCCCACTTATTGCAGAATTTATGAGACAAGCATGTTCTAAAATCTAACTTAGCAGCTGACCAACTATCCATTTATATTTATGTTTGGAATTTCAATATATCAGTATCTACTGCTAAGGAAACTAGTTTACTGAAACATGGAAGGTATTTTAAAATTTTGTTACGCTTTTATTCCCACTTATTGCAGAATTTATGAGACAAGCATGTTCTAAAATCTAACTTAGCAGTTGACCAACTATCCATTTATATTTATGTTTGGAATTTCAATATATCAGTATCTACTGCTAAGGAAACTAGTTTACTGAAACATGGAAGGTATTTTAAAATTTTGTTACGCTTTTATTCCCACTTATTGCAGACTTTATGAGACAAGCATGTTCTAAAATCTAACTTAGCAGCTGACCAACTATCCATTTATATTTATGTTTGGAATTTCAATATATCAGTATCTACTGCTAAGGAAACTAGTTTACTGAAACATGGAAGGTATTTTAAAATTTTGTTACGCTTTTATTCCCACTTATTGCAGAATTTATGAGACAAGCATGTTCTAAAATCTAACTTAGCAGCTGACCAACTATCCATTTATATTTATGTTTGGAATTTCAATATATCAGTATCTACTGCTAAGGAAACTAGTTTACTGAAACATGGAAGGTATTTTAAAATTTTGTTACGCTTTTATTCCCACTTATTTCCAGAATTTATGAGACAAGCATGTTCTAAAATCTAACTTAGCAGCTGACCAACTATCCATTTATATTTATGTT
>CM063508.1:21662155-21707155 GCA_032207245.1 Pardosa pseudoannulata
GGAGATACAACACAAAATTGCTTCTACGAAATAGAGTAATCTTAATATTTTAAATATACATTATAATGTCATGCGCATGTGTCATGTATACTTTTGACGGCATTATAAAACTTTTTAAATATTTTTCTTTTTAAGACTGATAATTTGTAGAATTTTTATACGAATAATATTTCCTGTTATCAAATCTAGGGAAACACAATACAAAATTGCTGATACGGAATAGAGTCACCGTAATATTTTATATATACGTTATAATGTTATGCGTATGTGTCATGTATCCTTTTTACGGCATTATAAAACTTTAGACTAATGATTTGTAGAATCTTTATATAAATAATATTTCATGTTATCAAATCTAGGGAGATACAACACGAAGTTACTCCTACGTAGTAGAGTAAACTTAATATTTTAGATATATATTATAAAGTCATGCATATGTGTCATGTATTCTTTTGACGACATTATAAAACTGTAAAATATTTTTCCTTCATAAGAATAATTTATAGGATCTTTATATGAATAACATTTCATGTTATCAAATCAATGGAGATACAACACGAAATGGCTGCTATGGAGTAATCTTAATATTTTAAATATACATTATAATTCCATGCATATGTGTCATGTATTCTTTTGACGGCATTATAAAATTTTTTAAATATTTTTCTTTATAAGGCTAATCGTTTGTAGCATCTTAATATGAATAATATTTCATGTTATCAAATCTAGGGAGATATAACACGAAGTTACTTCTACTTTATAGAGGAATTTTAATATATTAGATATTTATCATAATGTCATGCATACGTGTCATGTATCTTTTTGGTGGCATTGTAAAACATTTTTAAAATATATTTCTTTTTCTTCACACTCATACAACATGTATTTTAACACTTTAAACATTTATAAAGCACTGTTTTTACATTTAATAGAGTTTGCGTTTACATACAAACAAATTACTTTAAAGAGAAATATTATTTCATTCAATATAAGTATCTTGCGAAATAATCGTGGTTTATTTCATAAAGAATCCCACATCATCTCCAATTAGCATAATCTGCAGACTGTGACATGGATTTAAAATTGGATCAATAATATTAAGCCTTGATATAATCTGAAAGTAATTTAACTGGAACAAGTTCAGGCCAAGAGATTCTTTAAATTTGTAAAATTGAAGACCTTAATCGATTAAGCTATTTAAGAAAGAGTCTTTTGTAATATGTTTGGGGCATAAAGTTCAAAACTACGTTAATCTTGTTTCATCGTTGACTTGATTTGTGTGACAAAAGAAATTCTGAAGTGCTTTGCTTTTATAGCATTCACGTTTGGCTGCAGGGGAAAAATAAGCTTTATTCCATTTACGTTTAAGCTGCCTTTATCCAGAAATATTTCGCTGCGATTTTTAAAAGAATCTTTTACCCCGAAGCTATTAAAAACTTTGAGAAAAAAAGTTTCTGTTTTAAGTGTTGCTATTATTGGGATAAAATATTATCTCGGGGAAAGAAATATATTCGAAAAATTTAAATCGTATTTTTATGCTGCTGAGTAATCACAAAAATCAATAAAGCTGATAATAAAATATTTTTCAATAAAATTAGATAAGTGTTTAGATGTTCCCCACAAAATATCCAAAAGAATTTGTACACTTAAATTGCTTTCAGAATATTTTATGCTTTTATAAATGTATTACTAAAAATACAATTTTAAAATAATCCAAGAAAATTTTTATAAGGAAAAGTAATTTTTTCGGATTTTTACTTTTCTTTCTCAATTTGGTAACAAAATATTGTGACCAATATGTAGAATGGGGATTTTACAATAATTACGATTCTTATAAGAAATAATCAAATACAGTAAATCTCAGGAAAAAATATTGGTTTCCGCAATAATCAGGGAGAAGAAATGTTTGCTTTTTCAAGCGAAATAATGCTACAGATTGCTTGAATAGTTCCATGCATATAATCTAGCTGGATATGATTAAAGTCTCAGTATTATATCACTGAAGATACTATCATTCTCTGGTTATCTTTATGTATTCTTTCTCAGTTTATTATCTGTTGCAAACTTAAAATTAGCTATTTGTGACTTTTTGTTGAAAACACTCTTGGAATTATTGTTTACTTCATTTCTGATGCTTCTTCCAACAACAATGCAAAAGATTCTATAATTATAAATATAAAACATGCAGAAGACACTTTATAAAAGACTTAAAAGACAAAAAGTACTCTTTCTAAGTATCAAATTGAAAACCAGTCAAATCATGGCTTAACTTGATATAAAAATTTTTAGTATTTTTCTCTATATTAATTCCTGCATTAGTTGTATAGTTTTATGGTAAATAATCATTATTATTTGGAGAGAATTAACGAAAAACCTTTTTAAGCCAAGCACACTCCGAAAAAATGTCATCTTTGACATGGTAAACACGAAAATCTATTATCTACACCAAAACTAAATCACATGCTAGATTAATCATTTCTTTGCTATAGTTTTACCAAAATACAAAACCAACCAGCAGACATTGCTATTCAGACAGAGATATTTGAATTTAGCACTCAAGTCTAAATAACTATACAACCAATCAACTAGGTTTGGTTTGATTTGGAGTGCTACGGTCTATTTTTGCAACACGAGGGCTAATGAGAATGGGACCTACAGCTTAAAGCCGATTCCGAACGGCAACGAACATCCATGCCTCAGTGGGATTCGAACCCACGAACTCTGGTACCGAAGGCCAGCCTCTCTAACCAATCGGCCATCGTTCGTCACCAATTAACTAGGAGTTAGTAATGTTGACACGCATGTAGTAACTAGGTAGTATTATATTCAAAGATTCACAGATTGAAATTTCCGTTTCAATCAACAATACAAATTTAATTTCTTTGAAGTTTTAATAAGAATTTCGTAAACAAAAATTAGAATTTATCGCTTCTGGGGTTATTCTTGTGGAAAAATAACCAAAACATTTTCTATGACGTATTGTGCCTCTGAACCAATCTTCACACGAATATATTTGCACACAAAGAATGTGGAAGTTCCTATTCTCCAATATTTGTTTTAATAGATTTTGGTAAACTATGATATTCTCGTAAACATAGAATTGAATAGATTTACACCCTGTTTATAACTGCTGACAACAAGCTGGAAGGGGAAGATAACTAACGATCGTAATCAAAATCTAAACTGTATAAAGTGAATAATTTACGCTGAATATGATGTAAATTTGTTTGTTTATTAAAACTTTACTTTTATCTATTCTTTAAAAAAAAGCTTCTGAATATTTTACTGTTTTATATGGTTCATGTAGAAAAAAAGTATGAATCATATCTTCTAACACTCTAGCGGTTCGGACTTAGTTTACCGATCTACCGATACTTCTATCGATATTTCTACCGATCTAGCGCCTAACGATGGCCGATTGGTTAGGGTGCTGGCCTTCGGTACCTGAGTTCGTCGGTTCGAATCCCGCAGTGGCATTGATGTTCGTAGCCGTTCGGTTTGGTTTGGTTTGGAGCAATACGGTATACTGTTTTGCACACGAGGACTAATGAGACCGGGACCTACAGCTTAAAGCCGATTCCGAACGGCTACAAACATCCATGCCCGTAACGGGATTTGAACCCGCGAACTCTGGTTCCGAAGAGCAGCTCTCTACCATTCGGCCATAGCTCGGATCGTAGCCTTTGGAATTGGCTTTAAGCTCTAGGTCCCGGTCTCATTAGCTGTCGTGTTGCAAAAAGTAGATCGTAGTACTCCAAACCAAAACCAAACCAAATCTACCGATCTATCGATACTTCTACCGATCTACTGGTATTTCTAGTATATTGATCCTACAGAAGAAGGTTGGGAAGCAAACGTATCCAGACACTTTCTGCTACTTGTTGGGAAAAACTATCTTGAATAATTATACGCATAGAGGATTCCTCGGCAAGACAAACATTCATCGCTAAAGACTTGCTTGATTTAAATGATTTTAAACAAATGGGCTGAAAAGCTTTACTGTCTTATCACTTTCTCATGAACATGCTGGGAAAATATATCTTGGATAATTATACGCATTAAGGATTTCTCTGCAAGTTAAACATGCATTGCTATAGATTTGATTAATTCAACCGATCTTAAACAAGTAGGTTAAAAAGCTTCCATTTTCAGTCACTTTCTCGTGAACGTGTTGGGAAAAATCTATCTTAGATAATTATACACATAAATGATTTCTCCACAAATTAAACATTCATCGCTAAAGGCTTGCTTGATTCAATCGATCTTAAACAAATAGGTTAGACCGCTTTCATGTCCAGTCACTTTCTCATGAATATGCTGAGAAAAAACTATCTTAACCTTTTACAGTCCATTGTTCCCAAAAAGGAACATAATATTAATAATATTATTTGAAATTAAATTTCATTAATATTGATACACAAAAATTAGCAAATGTAGTAAAAGGACTACATATTTTTTTAAAATAAAAGCTATATTTTTATGATTAATAGAAAAATGTATAAAAAATCATAAAAATGACCCTTTTCATCATTTTCTATAGAGCACATATTAAAAATTCACATAAATGTAAAAAAAAAACATCTAATGCTTCTAAAATCTGATTGGTATCCTTAAAACAACTTTCAAGATAATCAGAAACGTACCTGGAATAATTTATTAATTATTGATGTTCCCAATTGAACAATGGACTGTTGCCGCTATATTCGACTAAATAATTTCCTCTACTGAGAGCATTTCTTGAAAGGGGTAGGAAATGAAGAGAAATTCCCTAATTTTATGAAAGGGCATTTCAATTCTATTAGCAGTCTAGTGCGTTCGCATCTCAGATATTATTTTGAAAGGTGTTAAATGTATTTTGTCTGTGAACTACAAGCTAGAAAAGCTCTTCTAAGAATTGCACCAAGGAAAGTTGGGCCTCAACCTGGACTCAAAGTTTACCACCCTATATCACAGAGAAAAAGTGATGCCCATTTTCTTGTACAAACAACACAAGGTAGATGTGCACAGTGCACATTAAATGAAAGATTAGCTTGCAATTAGTGCAAGAAAAAATTTCATCTCCATTGATTTCCAATATATCAATGGCATTAAGTTATAAACTCATGTTTTTGATATTTGTTTAAGAAAATGTTGTTTTCATTTAAATTTATAATTTTTAAACTTTATTGATATCTGTCCTTAAATTTAAAAATAAATTTTAAATTCATATTAATTATTTTTTTATTATTTAATATTTAATATATACATCATTCTACTCAATTTGTGAATCCAGTGTATAGTCATAGTGGCCAATGTTCCCAATTGGGAGCATCATGAAAATCGTAAAATAAAATTTTTTCCCCACAATTAAATGATTAACATACCTTAACTGAAGCATTAGAAAGCAAGGTATGCAAAAAATAATCTAAAATATATCTGGATCTGAATTCGGCCTGTAAAAGGATAAATAATTATATGAATGAATGATTTCTCTGTAAATTAATCATGCATTGCTATAGATTTGCTTGATTCACCAATCTTGGTTAGAACGATTCCATGTCCAGTCACTTTCTTGCGAACAAGTTGGGAAAAACTATGTTAAATAATTATGAGCATAAATAATTTCTCTACAAGTTAAGCATTCATTGTTCCTTGATTTATCTTAACGCAATACATTTACAAGAATTTTCTTTATTCATTAATGTTTTGATGCTACTTTTATGGGGCATTGCAATGATGTATCAATTCAGTTTTCATATTTTTTCATTTCTCTAGATATACCACTGTCATCAAATTCATATTTCTTTCTTTCATAGACTTTAAATTGATCGTCTCATACTTTTTTTCAAACTGCATAATGAAGAAACCAAAATATAATAAACAATTATATACGAGTTTAAAAATTTCAAATAGATTTCTATTTATATATGTTTGTCTCTCAATGCAAATCTTGTTTACTTCTAAGCGTACGACTATAACAACAATGTTAGATTTTATTTTTACAGATTTTCTTGTTAAAAAATACTTTAAATATTTCTTGATTGTTAATATTTAAATTAAAAGTAACTTCTTTCTAAGCTACACTGCAAGAGAAACTATAGTAAAAAGAAACATTTACTGACCTTAATTAGGTTTTTAAAGAAAAAAACAATTATCTAATTTTCCAACAAAAATAAGCATCCAATTTGTTAATAAACCCTTCATCCTACTTCCTGAGTTATCGTTGATTTAAGTTAAACCAGCGGGATCTGTAAAATCAAATAATTCTTATAAAGCATTCCTATAAACGCTTTTAAAACATGGCATCATTTATTAAAATATCAAGTACCTTAATTTAAGAGTAAAAGAACATGAATTAAAAACAGATTTCATCCTAAAAATGCGTCTCTCGTAAACATATAAATATAAAATGCTAAAAGACGTACTTCAAACCTTAGATTTTTCCATTTGGGGCATTATCAGCTTTTACTAAGTACCCCATTAGAAGAATCACAGTAATTAGGGTAGAAATCTGCCCTAGTTATTTGCGACAGTACATTTTTTTTCAAACCTTTGGTTGAATATTTTAAAGGGGGAATCTTCGTGTAGCTAAATTTCATGAATATGGTAATGAGAGTAGATAACGGCAAGAGAAGGTAAACTCGAACGATGCAAGACAAGAGTCATTCGGATTTATTTTTGAAATCAAAAAATAAAAGAATGAATTTGTTTTTGTATTTTTCAGGCAAGATTTTATATAGAAACGAAAAAACCTAAAACACAATGGTGTATCTTAAAAAACACATCAATGTTTATAATATTTTTAAATTTTATTTCTTTCATTGTCTCAACATAAAGTGCAGGAATCAGAAAATAAATTCAGCTCAAATAAAATAACTCAAATACAAACTCTTCATATATGTTGCAATAATTCTTCTTAAACAGGAGAAAAATTCTTTTAAAAACAGTTTTTAGAAAAAAAATAAAAATTTATTATTTTCCAACAACACTTTTGATTTTTTACTGTTTATACAGTTCCTGGTATAGTGTGAAGGATATTTTGTAATAGCCCTCAATTTCGATTTAGAACGAAATATCTATATAATAAAAAGGGTTACTGTAAGTGAAAGCAACTCTTCTATACGTCTCCAATAAGCTCACGGACTGGGTCGAAAGACAAAAATCACAACTGTTTTCGCTGAGATGAGATAGGCCGAACTGCCACCGCCACTCGAGTAATAATTTGAGCAAATCCAAGATTTAGTGCATACCGTACACACGGGCTACAGTGCAATGTCTCTGGAAGGAATCTCTGACTGTAGGTGCTACAGGTGTCGTACGATCGCGGGATTAGCCTGTAGTAGGATTTGTAGTGAGTACTATTGCCTGAACGAGAAAGCACTTATCCGGTATCAGCTCTTGGTCGGGGAAGCAAGCCTCATAGATCAAATTCATCAAACAAAATCGCGATTATCTTCCTGAGTCCTGATTGAGGAATCACTGCAAGTTCTCTAAGATTTCAAGAAAGGACGAGTTGGAAACATACCTTGAAGTATTCCTGCCTAAATCAACGAAAAGTCGTTTCATGCTCCCCTGTCAGAGATGGTCTTGCTGCAAATCTCCTCCAGGTGGAAATACATGAATACTACTCAGACAACATGATTATCATGAGAAACGAAACTTACTTCAATGGTGAAACGAATGTGCAAATAATAATTGTAATGACGCAACATATAATTTTTTAAAAAAGAAATGTATATATAATATAATATTCGTACAACGAAGTCATACGTCTACATCAGATTTTTTTCACTAAAGATTAAGTTCCTCAATAAGATACGTGTACAACAAAATTTACTTGAATTCACTTGACTGACAGTCACGATGATCAAGGTGTTAAACTTTGCTATTCCTTCGATTTATTATGAAAAATGCTTTCCAATGAATACTGTTAGTATACGATTCCTTGATCTTTAAAAATTATTTATTACACTGATTTATATAAAGCAATATAAGATTTATTATAATTACTTACCGAACACTTACCAAAGTTTACGTCAACGAATTGACGAGATTTCACATCACTTCAAACTGTATTCATGTTTGCTGCTAACGTAAATTCACGTCCTACTACTACTGTTTCTGAATACGGCAAAGTAATCATAAGTTTAAGTTATAAAAAAAAGAAAGAAATATATAATTTGCTTCATTTTGTTCTTGTTTTATTTAATTTGTATTTTGACATTTCAGTGCTTTCATGTTTGAAATTTCAGCATTAAATTTTTATCCTTATTTTGATGATACACGTTTGCGGCTACAAGATTTAAAATTTCATTATTTTGCATTATTTACTCAGTATTAGAAGCGTAGAAATTTGCCAGTTTGTAAAAATAATGTTAGGTTGGCCTAGTGTTTGAGAAAGAAGAAATTAAAACTCATTAAGAAACACATGGAAAATAGGTCTTGATTAAATGATTTTATACAATTATTAAATAAATGCCTAAGGAATACAACTGGAATCAACTTATCATTTTTAGATATCGAAGACTGCTCTCGAGTCGGCGTCGGCTCTAAAAAACAATATGGCTAAGATTTTTTTCAAAAGGTTTAACTCACAAGCCGGAGATGCCAGCCGTTCACCTTCTGCTCTTCCGGTAACAACCTTGTCCGCTCAGAAATATCCGACTGCCTCACGGAGAAAAAACAGGAGTCCACTCCAGAACGGCGGAGGGTCAAAATCCCCCAAACCAACGGACACTTCTGTTGGTTGGGAGAAGTCCGAAGTTTCTTTCTAGTTCAAACCTGTCCTATTCTGGTATGTCTTTCACGATGACTCACGGGAAGAGGTAAAAAGAGCTGAACCGAATGTACCTTATTGTAACACAGTAGCTATTTTGTTAAGAAAAAAATGCTAATACAGGGTTAATAAATGTTAATAACATTTTTCTAAAGAGTTTGCCCAATCTACTTTCTTTTACAACATGTTCAATAATTATCCTGAATATGAAAACTGTTATATTGTAACTCTTCCTGTAATAAGGGCTTAATTTAATTCGAAACTGCTTTTGGGACTATTACTATAGTACTGTTTGAATTTACAAATGAAATTATCCGCATTTTATTTACAATTTCTAAAACAAACATGTTCTCGTAACTATATATATATATATGTATATATATATATATATATATATATGTATTACTATAATTCACTTGTTACAACAGATTCTGGGAACGGACTGCTTTGAAACTACGAACAAATGGATAATCGCGAGAATTAATTCGTTTATACAAAGTGCATAAATAGACGAAAAATCCAGTCTTCCAGCTTCTAACTTAATTACCTAAAACATTATTACCTGAAAAGGTAATCCGGTAAGAAATGAAAGACTTAAGACTTGTTAATCAACTTCGCTCTTGTCTTAACAGCATCCACTTTCAATGTATAGAACGAAAGTGTTAAAGCAGACTGTATTTACGGAAAGAGAGAATTTTGCACAAGAAAACAACGGGAAGTTGTAGCAGTAAATGTACGAACATCAAATGTTCTAACAAAATTACTATAGTAAGGATTTAGATTTGAGTTTGCTAGCAAAGAGGAAATGGGTTAGAAGTAATTCCAGTATGGTTTAGAAAACTATATTACTAAACATTGCCAAGAACTTTTGGTTTTACAAACTTGTCTCATAAAAAAAATGCTGAGGTGGGCATATCACTTTGAACTCAAAAATTCCATTTTTTGTTTTTTATATTTTTGAAGTTTTTCGACATTTCTGAATCGTTTAAAACACTGAATTATTCTAATTAGAACCTGTAAAACTATACTATATTTGACTTTTTATAGTCTTTAAAGAAACTAAAAAATATAATTTTTTGTTTTACTAAAAAGAGTTTTTTTTTAATTGCTTGCACTGTAAATAAAAAACTTTTGCACACACAAATTTCAAATTTTCACAGTCAATATACTATAAACCTACGATGATACTCTACCTATTTTTTTTCGTTTGTTTACATTATTTATTTAGTATTTTTCGTATTCGAAATGGAATTTTTAGACATTATTTAACATTTTTAAAAAATTCAAGACCCTGGTGTAAAACTTCTGGTACCTTTTTTTAAATATAAATAGGTGGACACCGATACATAGTAATTATAGTTTAAAGAAATGAAAATTATTAATAAAATTACTTTGTGTTGTAATTCTGCACACAGTATTGACAAACATTTTTAGATTTTTGAAACAAGATTTCACTTTTCTTTTATATAAAAAGTTTCGATTTTTCAGACATAAAGTATATTTAGCAAAATTAAATAAATAAAAATAAAAAAAAACTATGCTGAAAATCTCATATTTTATGACAATAATAATAAAAGATATATAGTAAAGCGAAAAATAAGTAAAAACCTTGTAAATTCGCTTAAAAGTGATATGTTACCTTAAGGAGACTTTGCACTTTCTATTACCTCCAGTTTTCATTACACCATATTTTACACGATTAATCAAAAAATAAAAGTTCTGTTACTTCAAGAATGAATGATTTTAAATTATTTCATGACATTCTAATTTCCGAAAAATTTCTTACATTGTCTTTATGCGTGATCTATGTCTTAAAATAATATAAAATACTACAAAAAAATTAATTAAAAAAATGAAACTGGCAGCCAAATTTGTTATAAAATTCAATCAAAATTATTATGAAGAAACATAGGAAAGATTCTAAATCAAAGCAACTAACACTTAAACTACAAGTTGGTACCTTCAATTACTGTCGTATACGAAACAGGAAGCAAGTAACGTGAAGATATTAATATTGTTGCACAATTTGGGGTTATCAATGATTTTGACTAACTCTCTATACTTGTGTAGAAACAAACATGTCACCAATAAGAGTAAAATCATACAAAATGTACAGGACAAAACTGACGTGATGATTGTTTAAACTAAATTGCTTTTATAGTTTGCTTATATTTTTCTTACTATTATTAGTTATTTGTATTTTTTAAAATAAAATCATTTAAATTTATAATAATTGTAAATGTGCCTTATATTGAGCAAATAAATATTTCAAATGTATACAATAAGGTATTTTTATATATATTTTTTCGTTATTTAATACGCCATAGCACCATTTTAAAGTACTGTATTAAAGACGTAAACCCATAATTAAATTGCTTGCAAGTGAATAAAACTTATTTTTAAAGATACTTTTGTCAAAGTAGGGGCTTTTAAAACTAGATTCGACGTAAATTAAACGTCTTCTCTAAAATCCAGTACATTATTGTCAGCCTGTATAATAAGTATTTCGACTTGCTTGGGTGAAATGGAATTTTAAATCCTGAACACAGAATTAAACTGGGGTAATAAAGTAAGATTCCTTTTGGAAACGACTTTTAATTAACGATAAAATTACCGTTTAACGTAAATGGATTTCAAAATAGCTCTCTTTCCATGTACGTTAGATTTACTTCCATATAAAAGAGGCATTAAGTAATAACTGTTTTTAAATCGAAAAGATCCGTTCCATATTACATGGAAATAATAAAATTTTACTCTCTTGTCACGAAAAAAAGGAGCTGTTCAAAAAGAATACTTTGAATATCTTTCCAGAATTTCATTAAAAAAAGCTTAATGTAGGCTTACTATAGTAGTTGTGTAACAGGTCAAGGACAAATACTAATTATAAAGGGCAATTTATAAAATGCCATGTTACATTTATCTTTATACGCTCAGTTGGCTTAAAATTTTTCAATTATAAAAAACATATGCAAATGTTAAAAGCCACTGTCAGTCGGCAAGGGCATTAAGTTCATGCCACTGTATATACAGTGAAACGTCTCTGAGCGTCCACCCCTCAGTACCGAGAATATTTGGCCTCTTAGAAGGGTTGGTCACTCTGAAGGGTTTTATTTACTATAAGATAATTTCTATAGTGCGTAATATAAACAAGTCTGACATATATTCCTTGTGTAAATGAAATTTTAATCTTATCTAAAGAGAAAACAGTACTTTATTTCATGCTCCTTTATATTTTTTAAAGCCTACAATTTGTTTCTGTTTGTTGTGTAGTCTTCGTACTCCTTCAAAATCAAATTCTTTTCTTTGATGACTTTGTTGATTTCCATTCTTCCGCAGTTAAATAATTCAGCTAACTTTCTTGCCATTCTCATATTCATGCAGAACTTAACCCTCTAAGTGGTTTGCACGTACAATTCCGACGGCTGTCACACACAATTTTCGACCTCCAAAAACGTTTCGAAAATAGATGTATTGTACAATTCTGACAGTGCTTTCCCCCATGGAGTTTTGAGATAGGAGGGTCAGTTCGACTGTTTATTAACTGTATCCCTCTCTGACTGACATTTATTGAGGGATGCACCCCTACTCTCCGAGGAACAAAGACGCTGAGAGCTTCTCATGGCTTTGTCAATCTCTATTTCGAAATATTTCTTTTGAGGTAACAGATATATCTCTAATTGCACCACTGAAATATCTTGGATGTCTTTAGTAAAAAAAATATAAATAATTCTCTTAAAAAATATTTTTATTCGTACTTTTAGAACAAATTATTTCTTATGTGGGGATCTTCGTGACTTGACGAGCTTTAAGTGTATTAAAAAGTAACAATCAATAATGTCTATATATCTATTTATAACCGGAAGTAGAGGGACAATAACGATAGTGGGGCAAATAGTAAAGTAAAAAATCATAGAACACTTTGGTCACTGACACAATAAAACTTTAGCGTATTTTTGGATACTTTTTTTCCCTATGTTTTCCACTCGGAGGGTTAATGCTCTGCTCGAGATTTACAAAAACGTATTTCGACATCGTTGCAACTCAGATCACTGACCAACTAATGAAATGAAACTGGCGTGAATGACATTTTTGCTGACAGAGGTGCAATTCTTCCTTAACTTTATCAATTGGAATTCCAAACAAAGGCCCTAGGACACCTTCAACGCTTGATTGTCCAGTTCTTCCCTCAGTTGCTATGGATAATGCAATAGAGATTCCCTATCTGAAGGGTGTGGGGAGAATACAAAAGAGATAACAGGTTTAATCTTTCTTAGAAGGGGGGGACCACGGGAATGGACTTCTAAAGTTATTTTATCTTATATCCGACCATAAACCTGACCTTGAGTTTTTAAACCCTGAAAATTAAAGCATGGAGTGAGTAGAATTTCCCGAAAACTGAATGGGACAATCCCACTTGGTGGCAGTTTAGAGGGGGTAGGGTGGCCGCTGATACAGGTTATTTTACCATTAGGTCTATGAGTCAAAAAATCCATGCCATAAAAAATTGGCCGTTTAGAAGGGTGACAGCTATACAGGGAAGGCCGCTCAGAGAAGTTTCACTATGTATATAAACACAGACAGTGCATATGAATTCCATAAAATTGGAGGGATATAGTAAGCATCAAGGGGAAATACAAAAAATAAAATTAATCATACATAAATTTCTCATGCATAATCCATGTATATCACACTTAATCTATAGATTTATCTCTTAATCTATTGAATTGTCATAGAGATATATTGACTTCAGTTATGACATTAAGGCTATTGCCTTGCCAATATATATATATATATATATATATATATATATATATATATATATATATATATATATATATATATATATATATATATATATATATGTGTGTGTGTGTGTGTGTATGTGTGTGTGTGTAATCCATTTTTTATAAAACTCCTTCACAAGGAGAAAGTTCAACAGCTAGCATTCATAAAGTGCAAAGATGCAGTCGGGTTTCATATTCAAGAGAACTCAGAAGTCTAATTTAAAACTTTATTTCAGAGCGGCAACACGGCACATCTGTCCTTCTGGACAATATACAATCAAAAGCCACAGAGTTCACTCTGCTCTCACACAAGTACACCCAAGAGCGCTGACAACAAGAATTTTCCCACAACAAAAACAGCTTAATAAGCGAATTGACTGCACTATCAGCAAAACGCGAAAACATGTTCCGCCAACACCTGGGAAACTGCTGTATAGACAGAAAGTTTACAGTTTTATGACAGAAAGGAATGTTAAGTGGAAAATACTCCGTTGAACACACCATATTGAGACTGGTAAAGATATTTAGATGAATTAAAATGGAAGAGAGGAGTTTTTTGAAGAAATATTAAAGTTAAATAATTTTGATATATTACATATATATATATATATATATATATATATATATATATATATATATATATATATATATATATATATATGTCAGGTCTAAAAAAGGGGTAATTGGAAATTATGTAAGTTAAAAACGATTTTAAAAAGAGAACTCTTTTATAATAATAAAATAAATGAAAAAGACCCACCCTCGCGTAAGCTTTCATGATAATCCGGTCAGGCGGAAGCAGTTTTGCTGAGCTATTTGATGTGCTTGCAAACTCATAAGTTGGATTTGGAGCGTGGACACGGAGAGGCCAACACCTTCACGCATAGCTCCGCCACGAACAATGAAAATAGCGCATGTTGCTTTCCTTAACGATGAGTTAATAAAACTTATTATTATCAAGAAGACTTTTCCATTCGCCTTATATATATATTAGTGGCATAAAATACTTATATTAGAAAATCAGAAACGAAGTGAAGAGAGTCTATTTATGCAATCTTATTTTGCAATATGGGTATTTAAATATGATGGTCATGTGCACTGACGAGCAATGAGTTGTACATTTACAAAATATACAACTCATTGGCTGCACCAACGAGGACCATCTACCTTAAAACAAAGGTTTAAGATGTTTTGGGTGTCCCCGGGTGTACAATCCACAGCAGCTCATAACATTCAATGCATTATACAGTAAAAATATAGTATAATGCATTTGAAATATTATACTGTAAAAATATCTCAAACTAACACATACAAATACAAAACAGACAAAATAACACTGAAAATACAAAAAAAGTAATAAACATAAAATTAAAAAAAAATTAAATTAAAATTTTAAAAAATACATAAAAAATAAATACAAAATCGCAGTACAGTGAAAGCTATATATTCAGATTCAGCCTTGTTACGGGGCCTGCAGATTCTCTGAATTTTCCATTAGCCAGCCGAACAGCTTGTTTAGTTTGGATGAGAGAGTTTTGTTACAAATTAGCTGATCAGCCCAGACACCCTTCAGGTCTGGTCTGAGGCGCTTGAAATGCCAATCCCTAGTGAGGGTCAGTCAAATGGGTAGTGGTCGGGCAAACCCGAGCCACCGCAAACACATCTTGTACTAGCCGAATCGGAAAGCTGGAACTGGCTAAGATAGGCCGGGAATGGGCCATGCTCGGTAAGGAAAGCTGTAAGGGCTGCATTGGAAATTAGCCTTGTGGGGTTTACTTTCGGGTAGTACGCGTAGACAGGCCTAAATAAGACTCTAAAATCATCCCAAGAAGTGGTGCAAAAGGAAGATCACACTATTTGATTTCATCTTTGCAATCTTTAAAACGTCGCCAAAAAATTTACCCACACGGTTACTAAACTGGACTTCTACCGTAATTTGAGAGTCATATGTTCACGCGAGACCATAATATGAAAGTGATTTATTCAGTTCCGAAATATATGATTTGTGAAAATATAATTGGAGAACGTTACTCGGTACTTGTTTTGGTAATTTATTACAGAAATAAAAATAATTTTTGACCGATCGTTACAAAAGGAGTGAGAGAATCGAATGAGATAAAAGTCACGACATCCTGTAATCGTCAATTTGGATAGTCGAAGGTCATTTGCACATCTCAGTTTCATTGGAGGTGTCGTTTACAGATAATCAATAAAAATAGGACGAGGTAAAATAGAATGCATGCTTAAAAATATGTATCACTCATAACGGATAAGATATAAGATCATGATGATTTACAAGAGCTTTTATGGGTTATAATCTTTTATTACTCATGCAAACTCTTATAAATAAAACTGTACTTTTAGGTACATTTTTATTTCTCGTATTAACATATATATCCAATTTTTAAATAATCCATTTATTTCAAATGTACTTAGGTTACACATTTGTTAGATCAAATAGTGAATCTTAAATCTGACACTATTTTAAACATCATTTAATCTGATATTAGTTTGGTTTAATATCTAACAATTTCAAATCTATTTAGTCTTGAAGTAACAAAAGAACTTCCAAAAGGGAAGAATGTCTTTAAAACATCTAGGGTTTTGTGTTTACTCTTAATCAATAAAAAACAGGATGTGGTAAAATAGAATTCCCGATTAAAATATGTATCCCTCATCACGGGATAGGATATGAGCTCAGGATGATTTAGATGAGTTTGCACGAATCCCAATCTTTTATTACTTATGCAAATTCTTCTAAAAAGGATTGTTGTATTTCTATTATAACACTTATATCCTGATTTTAAATAATCCATTTATTTTAAATATTCTTAGATTAGGCATTTGTTATATATATATATCATATTCAAATAGTGAATCTCAAATATAAGATTTTAAACATCATTAAATCTGGAATTAGTTTATTTATAACATCTACCATTTCGAAAGTTGTTTAGTCTTCAAGGGACAAGGCAACTTCTAATATGGCAAAATACCCTTAAAAGATCCTTCTAAGTGTTCATTTTCATAAAAAGTGAAATGTTTACTCTGGAATAATTATTTTTTTTTCAATAACCTATTTTTGTTGCACTTTCTTATGTCAGACATGATTTTTCATTTCAGTTTGGTAATTTTAAAATTATTAAAAAATTAAAACTGTACTAGGCACTATTTTTCCCTTAATTTTTTTCAATATTTATAAACATTGTATGTTTTAGTGTTTGCCGTTAAACTGGGGAATATTTTTTTTAAACATTAAACATTTTGCTATCGTATTACAAACAGTAAAACAATGAAAAAGATTTAATATATGGTGTAAAAGTAAATTTTTCATTTATATGTCAAAATGTGGGATCATAAAATTCTACAGACTGGCATTTCATATTCCAAACAAATAATTTTTCAATGCGTTTCAAGGTATCCATATCAGAATTAACGCTACATAAACAGTCCATATTTGAAGTTGTAGATTTAAATACAGATATCCTGTAGGTTATGACATTTTTACCCATGCTTTAGCTTTAGCTTAAACTTTTTAGTCATTTGTATGTTGTGATACTCTTTATGTACAGGATGTATATCTTTACATTTGTTTTTACACTTAATTATAAATTTGGAAATGAATCACGGACCTACAACTAAATGGTACTTGTGCCATATGCATTGGATAGATTAAGAATGCACCGATGCAACTCAAGGAGGGATTAGATCTCTGAATTACATGCCCATTAGTAATAGATAGTGAGATCATATTCATATTGAAGCATGTGATAAACCAAGAAAACCTCATGCAACTTACCATTTGGTTCGTCCGGATAGTTTTGACTTCTCCAGAATAGCCTTATTCTCGCCGTATTGCTTCCTGAATATACGACAGGGGATAAATCCTCATTTATACATAGGGAACAGCTATGTACAAATGAG
Source organism: Pardosa pseudoannulata (assembly GCA_032207245.1). NCBI lineage: Eukaryota > Metazoa > Arthropoda > Arachnida > Araneae > Lycosidae > Pardosa > Pardosa pseudoannulata. Next base: position 21,679,619 of record CM063508.1, read on the forward strand.
TACGTTGACTCATTTGTACATAGTACGTTGTATTTGTACATGTAAATGGGTACGTTGTCTTAATTTTGATTTTTATCTGCAAAAAGATAACATGTTAAGTTTATCTTTTTACAGCTTGCTCAATATAACCAACCAGGAATAAAACATATAATGGGAAAGTAAAACTTTTAAAAATATATTTTCACTTTCAAACTTAGATAACGAAAACGTCTTATGAAAACAAAATGATTAGGTTAATAGTTCAACAATTTCAGCTGAAGGAGTGATTACCTCCCGAAATTACCTACCCATTATTAATAGATAGTGATGTCATATTCATAATGCTCATATAATAAACCAACCAAACCTCATGCAAATTACCTACTTGTTTCATCCGTATAGTTTAAACTTTCTAGAACAGTCTTCACTTCGCCAAATTTCATTCTGAATATACGACAGGCGATAGATCCCCATTTATACATTTGGAGAAGCTATCTGCAAATGGGTATTTTGACTTACTTTTGCTTTTTAGTTGCAAGAAAAAAGATAACATGTTAGGGTTACCATTTTCAGCTTGATCAATATAACCAACCAGGAATAAAACATAAAATGGGAAAGTAAAATTTTATAAAATATATTTTCACTTTCAAACTTGGATAACGAAATCGTCTTCCGAAAATAAAATGATTAGATTAATGTTTCAACAATTTCAGCTGAAGGAGTGATTATCTCCTGGAATTATCTACCCATTATTAATTAATAGAGAAGTAATATTCATATTGAGCATATGATAAACCAAGAAAACCTGATGCAAATTACCCTTTCGGTTCATCCGAGTAGTTTAAACTTTCTAGAACAGTCTTCACTTCACCGAATTTCATCCTGAATATACGACAGGGGATAGATCCACATTTATACAAAAAGAGAATCTATGTACAAATGGGTACTTTGACTTTTGCTTTTTAGCTGCAAGCAAAAAGATAACATGTTAGGGTTATCATTTTGCAGCTTGCTCAATATAACCAACCAGGAATAAAAAAATATAATGGGAAAGTAAAACTTTTAAAAATATATTTTCACTTTTAAACTTAGATAACGAAAACGTCTTCCGAAAATAAAATCTTTAGCACAAAGATTAACATTGCATTCCAACCTGCAATAAAAATAGCTTAATTTTTCACGAGACTAGAAATTCATTAAATTTAAAGCTCAGGTTTACGTAATGAATTTTCGCTCTTTTAAAATAAAGTAAAACTATCTTTAGGGAGCATATTTCCTTTTGTGTTATTTTCACTTGCAAGAATTTATGCAGTTCAAAAAGGATTTTTTTGCTTCGAAAAACTTTTTTGTTGTTAAAGACTTAAATAAAACAATGATTTCCTGAAAGAAATAAAAATACCTTTTATTCATCGCTTAAAGAAATAAAAAAGAGCAAGAAACCAAACTTTGCATTCCAGCCGCATGTTTTTGAAGTTCCAGATTACTTAAGGAATTTTATTTAGAAAAGAAAGTTAGAAGATAAGTAGAAAATATCTGGGGTATAAGTCAGTGCGTATGTAGCTAAGGTTGAGAAAACGTGCTATAAAATATTAAACAAAAATAGAGACTTCAATTCAAATTTTAAAAAATATTAAAGCATTTTGTGTAACATATTAACACGTTGACGGACACTTGCATCTATAGCCGTCAAAGCGAAGTTCACTATGTGACATGACGGCAATAGCCGTCCAAAACGAAACGGTCGTTTTTAGACACTACGGCTATAACGGCACAAATGTGCATTTACTGGCGTACAAGTAGAAGCCTAGTGTCATGTTTTGGAAGCATGTTTTTAGGTTGAATTTCGTTTTCTACCTGTTACACGACTTGCTGCTTCAGTATGCACGTGGTTGTGAAGAGAATAGTGCGATCGTGTTTTCTCTTGAATTTATTTTTTTTCCTTTTATTTATTTTTGTTTGATTCTGAACTAACATTTCGTGTAAAACTCCCAAAAATACTTTTTTGTACACAAAAAATTACTTATTTTAGTCATTAAACCTGTCATTTACGTTTTTAAATTTTTGCTGTTATAGCCGCCATCGTTCCATGACTTAGTGTCTAGAATCCGCTTGCGCCATGACGGTTATAGCTGCAACCTAATTAAAGTTGCTGAATTAATAAAAATTAGTTTATTTAAGCAGAAAGAGTAAAACTATACTTCTAATATTCTAAAAATTACAAAAAAAATATAGTGTTAATTTTCGAAATACACCTTATTCCAACTGTCCGTCAATGTGTTAATAATAAAATATACCCTGGAAAACTGTTGTCAGTTTTTTGTTAAGATATTGTTAATTAATATGAAACCTACAGCATAGAATTGATTCTTTGAACACTTACAAATACCTATGGAAGCAATGGCATGGGAACCTATGCGTCAGCGTTGAACCCATTCGACCATCATGGCTTTTATATTGTAACATTGTGTAACATCACAAAAGGACTTATTGCATTAAGGAATTTCAGAGCCATTTAACGGCAACTGAGCTTCACTTTCCTCTGTATATGAAGAAGCAAAAAAAAAGAAACTAAGAGAGGAGAGTTTTCTTCCGGTCATTCATTTTTCTGACGTTTTTCTTCTAGTTGACAAGACCCATTCCCCCCTGCATGGCTGTTAGGATTGATCGTGAATAGGATATAGTCTTTCTTTCATTCGGCATACGATAGCAGATTCCTTGACTAAGAATCTACTTTTTATGAAGGAATTGCTGTAAGAGCTAATCTAATTTTGCTGCATGAAGCAAATTAAATATTTGTATGAAAATCCCCTTCCACCATTCCTCATGTGATGCGTGATTTGTTCCTTCACCAGCAAGAGCACCTGAATCCCCATTTTGTGTTCCAAATTCATTTTCAGTAACTTACTATAAACCTAATGCATTTCTGTGTTTTATTCTCTAAACCTTAATCCTCTTTTGAGTTTCTGAGACATCTCTAAAAAATTTAACACATCCTTCGCATGGTGCACATCTTGTTTCTTGCAATGCTAAAATAAACATCGATGTTGCTTGTTTCAAGTTACATTTATGATAACTTATGAACTTCCTTGCAAATATTCTTTAACTATCTGTAAAAATAATCAAGAAATAAAGGATTAGAAAGTCAAACTGATTCTTTTTACATTTCATTCGTGATTATCTCTTACTTTAGCCACACATATTTAAAGCCAGGAGTTAAATGAATAAATGACAAACAAGTGTTCAAATAAATAAATAACAACAATTTCTTAACTAAAAGCTTTCAGATTTTCTCAAAATTCAATGAGTTATAGTGCTGTAATTTTCAAATAATTAAATTTATTAAATGTACTATTTTATATAATAGATGTGTCACTTAAGATTCTTCACGTTAGCATAAAAATAATGTTGATAAAAGGATTTCTGTTCTGGGAAGCTTTAAATAGATAAGGTACCGTCTTCTAGGGTAAAACCTATTAACCAGGCTCTCCACCCATTGTTATAAAACTCGTTAGAAGTACTATAAGAATTAGGTTAATTAATGACACAGCACTCCAGCAGTCTCTCGTCTGATATGCATATGCAAACACTTTTGATACACCTATTGATTTCTGAATAGTAGCATTCTTCAAACGATACACTACAAATTTTCATTAAATTTTAATAATTAGTTCACAGTTTACAGTGATTTTATTGATTCCAGTTTTTTAAAACAATAGCTAAAAAAGAATTTCTTGTATTGATTAACATTATTTTTATACGGAAAAATACGCTTAAATCCAAACAACGGTTTGGTAAGCATTATGGAAACTGCACCATGAATATCATCTTACAAACACCGATGATGTTGGACGTTTGGGTCATTCGAAATTGACAGTTGTTCCAGAAAGCATAAATAAAGTCCACAAAATAGTTTTTTAAAAAAGTGGAATTGAGTGAGATGGCTGCCTGACACTTTAAAGATACCAAAACTTTGACCAAGCGTCAGATGGTTCCCAAGTGATTACCGCACTTGCTCAAATCGCACCAAAAACCAAGTGATGCTTCAGAACACAGTTTAAATCTGTTCAACCGAGAGATAAAGTACCGGGTGACCATAATTAAACTGACAGTGCTCAAAGTGTTCTGTAGCGAGATCTATTTGCGACAATGACGTTACATTTTGTAGGAAGATTAAACAAAACGGGGGACGAAGGATTCCGCGAAAAAACAAATTAGTTCTAAAAGTCACAGCTAGGGGAATATTTGGCGCTGTGTTATAGAAAATACAAATGCAAATTAATACAGAATAAAATTACCTTTTATTATGCACATTTTATGATTTAGTTCAAGTGCAATATGGCAATACTTTTAAAAAGCGTAAAATCTACATAAACACCGATAAAGTCTCGTGATCTGCAATATCACTATGCTAAGAAGAAGATGTTCTTTATTCAAATTTCACGTAACATCAATTGGCACAGTGCAATTGGTAATTTCCGTATCGATTTGTTAACACTCTATTTTCTATTACACATCCCCAAATATTCCCCTAGCGGTGACTTTTGGTAATTTGGTTTTTCTAATTTGTTTTTTCGCTGAATCCTTCGTATCTGGTCTTGTTTAATCTTCCTACAAAATGTGGCTTCATTCTCGCAAATAGATCGCGCTACAGAACACTGTGAGCACTGACAGTTTAATTATGGCCACCCGCTATTTCTTGCATTGTCATATCATGATGGATGAAATATGGATATCAACTTACAAACACCGATGACGTTGTACGTTCATGTAGTTCAAAATTATCAGTTCTTGCAGAAAACATAAAAAACCAAAGTATTTTGAAAGAAAGTGAAATTGAGTGAGATAGCTGACACCTTAAAGATATCAAAAGTTAAGTGTCTGTACAATTTTACACAAAACTTTGGCCACACATAAGATGCTTCCCAAGTGAGTGCCGCATTTGCTCATATCGACCCAAAACCACATGTCGATGATTTAGAGTGCAGTTTAAATCAGTTCAACCACGCGATGAAAGATTTCTTGCTTCGTCTTGTGACGATGGGTGAAACATGGATCCACTACTAGTCATTTTAATCTAAAAGATAGTCAACTAAGAGGACAGCAACCGGTGAATGTGTCCAAAAGCGATGAATATCTCAAAAGTGAAGTAGCAAGACATCGGTATTTTGAAAAGCGCATGGAACTTTAATCATCGACTATCTTGAGAAACATAGCTAATATTATATGGCATGATTAGATCTATTAAGTGTAGAAACAAGAAATAAAAGTCTCACATGCAAAAGAAAAAAAAATGTTGTATCACCAAGATAAGGCCTCTTGTCAAAAGTCAGTAAAAACGATGGTTAGATTCAGTAAATTCCTTTTGGAATTGCTCTCACATAAACGCTCGTTTCAGATCTGGCTCCCAGCAGCTATTGGCTTCATATAGACATAATATTTAGATGCTTCGGTATAGAAATTTGGCTCAAACGGGAAAATGATTACCGAAACTGATGCCTATATTAAGAGCGAAGTCAAATCGTTTCACATCAAAGTATTCGAAAAGGTAGAGAAGAGTTAGAATGAATGTAATACTGTTGAAGGGTATGTTAAACGGATAAATTCAAATTGCTATTAAAAAAAATTTGTTCTCCTTATTTAGACTGGAAACTCTTTGAGTAATGTTTTACTTTGTCTATTCTTAATAATGTCTATTCTTAATCTAAGCTATAAAAATAATCACGCTTACATAAATATAGTATATTTCTAAAAATAAATTTAAGTCAAAGTACATTGACTTAAATAATTGACATTTACATGATATATAGAAAGAAAATATCTAGCAAATAAGAAGTATTCAAAAAGCTTCTTTAAACATTAATGTAATACTACTACTAAGTAGTTTTAATAACCTTAAAAAGCTTAGAAATACTTTTGTAAAATCTTTAAAAAAAGATTAAACACTTACATTAAACATGTATAAAAAAAGAAAAAGGACATGAGATTTAGCTTAAAATACAAACTGGCATATGTTGACCAATATACAATGAGTAAAAAATTTTGTTTAAAGAATTCTGCCAGGGTCAATCAAAAGAAAGCTGCAAATGCTTTATTACATTGATATACAATATTCCAAAGCTACCTGCCAATCTGTAGCAGCAGCGTCGTATATATACCACATTCGGGCAGCATCACTTCACTTCCTTTGGAATGCCTTCATTCTCAACACAGTGTCCTCTTAAGAAAACCTAAACTGGTGTACTTTTGATCATCACCATAACGTTCTTTAAGGGACCAAAAAACCTCAGCTATCTCAAAGACCTTGCGTGGCTTTCTGTCTTTTGATGGCTATTACGAGGACGTTATATGGCTCATAGTCCCCACGACATCCATTTCTGAACGTGAAAAGGACGTCGTATTAATATCTATGTGAAAATATGGACATTTTGGACGTCGACGGGATGTTTTATGGAATTTGTGTGTTATGTCGGGTGTATTCAGATAAAAAATATCAGAGAACATGTTGTAAAATTTTGAATGACAATGAATAGTAAAAATTAAATTTAAAACTTTAATTTCAATTAAAAATAATTTCACCAAATTACTTTCAAGTAATATGAGATTCCTTATGTTAACATGGTATTTAAAAAATCTAATGTAATCACCACATGATTTCTTTCTTTGTACATCTATAAAATTATACACCTTTTTTATTGTAAAATGCGTTATCAAATTAATAATTCTCGTATTGCTTTAAAGGTTGAAAATGCATTCTCAAGATCACGATATTGTGTAAATAGATCTAAAGAACTGCTATCTAACAAGGATAATCAGCATTTATATATGTTCTATTAAATTTTTTCGTTATATAAATATTCAATACAAATTGAAAATTTTCACGAATAATATATATATTTACTTTTTATGATGAAATAATAATACAAAAAAAAAATAAAATAATTCCTGGCAAAAAAAACTTTGTTATTAGTTTTGCTTCTTTAGAAATGGTCTAAAAAACATTGTTCGAATTTCATATAAATAAGTCGATATTTTCTATGAACTTATTTTATGTAACCCAGCCACCGTTATTGAACACGGTGAATCTTCGGCTGGTTCTTGTCGTGTAGCTCTCGTTTATATTTAGGTATTAACCTGTGATCAAATGTGGTTGTTTATTTCTTTTAGTCCCAAAGACTAAACATTATTTCGGTTGCGTTGTGTAGATTTTTATGTTTTTATCCAACCACAGGCTCTGAGAGACTACAGACATAAAATAAAAATAAACTAATACGCTAAATTAAGAACGACTGAAACAGCTTTAAAGTAAAAATAAGTCAATTTATTGCAATTATATATACATACATTATTAATATACAAGATTCAGATTAAGTTTCATACGATTTACTTTTAATATAATCAGAATAGGTGCCACGCTAATTAAGATATGATAATAATACTTTCCTACCACTTAGCTAATTATATGTATGTAGGAGAGAGGACCCAATCTCAATTTCAAATATGTATAATAATGCGTACCTTTGTGGATCTTTTAGGTGTGCCAAGGCTGTACTCTTGGGAGCTCTTGTAAATACCTTTCGATTGACGTGATGATAATGTGGATTCCTTATTACCGCAGGTATGGGGCCTTTTAATATAACTCGGGGTGATACTGAAAAGTGGATGAGCTGGAAACTTCTGGTCGTTCAGAGATGTCGAGGTGTTCCTTGGGCCCAACTCCTTTGATTCCCGTACTCTGTCCTAGAGTCTTGAACACTGATAGTCGGACTTGTCTCCTCGACTCGACTGCTCTGCTCCCTTCGATTCGACTCCACTCTCCAACCTCTCCTCCTTTATTTCTAGACTTTTCTTCTTTTATATCAATTTCATCTTTGTCCCCTCTTCCTTCTGTTCGTCCAATCGGTATATTTGTAAAAATTTCATTGGTCTCCTTAACCCCGCCTTGAAACCGCCAACTTGGAAAAACCTTGCCCCTTCAAATTGGGCACTGACCCTTGGGGACTCATAAATAACTCCACAAAGGTACATCCTTATTTAGTGTCATGGATGGAGACGGGATTCTAATCTGGGACTGGGATCAGAATTCCGCCCTAGAATCCCGCACAGGACGAAAAAAAACGTTAAAATAATTTTATGGTCCACTACCCTTTACAAAAGATGTGATGAGGTGAGATTTAGATCCCGAGCATTTTACTTCTCGAATTAATTAATTATATTACTCATCTAAATCGCCTCATCAAAGTTCGATCCCACAAACCTCGAGTTATGATTTCGATGCCTTTGCCTAGACAGCGTAACGTAAGATTTTAAAACCCTTTAGACCGATTAAATTGGTAACCAACTTTTGTTCAAATAATATATAAACATTTTATTCCTTTATTGAAAATAGTAAGTTTAGTATAATTCCTTTTCTGAGTTTGCTATATTCTAACCCAGAGTAAATTTGTTTCAAAAATTTTTTACCTGCAAATAAATTTACATGTAAGAAAATAACTTTAAAAACTAGGGATTTCCTAATCCTGATAAGATAATGAAAGCAATTTGTGTTATAATTAACTTGTTATCGCAAAGGAGGCACAGAATTTTTTAACATTAAGTTTAACAGTAAGAGACAACGAGGGCTCTAGTGTTGTTAAATAAGGTACCTTAGAGATATACGAAGAAATGAGGCAAGAATTAAAAAAAAACCGGAACGGTATGCTGACAAAGCCATAAAATGGATAAAATCTCGGGTATAAAGATTAATTATGCCATACGCATCAAATATTATTCGCAATAAATTGTAGTCTCATTAAGCAATATCAAAAATATATTTAAATATTAAGTCACCTTTGCCTTAAACACGAATTTCAAAATTTAAGATTAATTTTGAGTTCTATGTATCCGGGCAAAGGAGAGAAGTATTATATTTTAAAAAAACCGAACGATATGAAGACAAACCGTGAAATGGATGAAATCTGGAGTATAAGTATTAATTAAGCCATACACATCAAATATCATTCTCAAGAAATTGTAGTCTCATTAAGCAAGGCAAGAAATATAGTAAATATATTTAAAACAGCTTTGCATTAAACATGTATTTGAGATTAATTTTTAATTCTATTTATCCGGCCAAATGAGAGAAGATTTAAAAAAATAACCCAAACGGAATGCCGACAAACCGTAAAATAGATAAAATCTTGGGTATAAACATTAATTTAAGCCATACGCATAAAATATCATTCGCAATAAATTGTAGTTTCATCAAGCAATGCAAGAGATATATTGAAATATATTTAAATACCTTTTACCTTAAACATGAATTTCTAAATTAAAGATTTATTTTTAATTTTATTTTTATTATAAAGTATTCGTGGAATTGTCATCTAAAAAGATTTAAAAATTTATTTAAATAATTTTATTCTGCAGTAAAATGTTCTCATTTCTTAAAGCACCATTTTCATAAAGCATTTAGTTCAAACTAAAAAGGGTTTCATATACATTTATATTTTCACCGACATATATAGAGCATTCATATACATATTATACATTTATAGTGCTGTCACATCCATTTTTATTTAAAAATATGTTTGTATGTTTAAGAATATACATTAATGCCATACAAGGAAAATAAACATATAAAACTGAAGATCCTAGTATTGCTATTAAACTTTGTATTACATAACCACAGTAGACGAGAAATATCGTAGAATCTTTTAAGAACGCATGCGTAATATATATTTTTTCTATTCGAATTCTATTACTTAAATTCTTCTATTCTATTACTTAAATTCTACTTCTATTTATTTATTTGCTGTTGAATTGCTGTTGAATTTGACTACTTCAAAATTTATTTATATAATTTTATTTAATACTTAGTAATTTAATCAGCTTTTTCGACCAAAAATTTTGATTTTGGTAACTGATAATCATTTTTAAACTACTTAAATTCTAGTTCTATTTATTGATTTACTATTTCATATGACTACTTTAAAATTTATGTTATTTTATTTAATATTTAGTAACTTAATGTGTTCTTTCTATCAAATTTTAATTCTTACAAATGATAATCATTTGTAAAATTACATAAATTCTTGTTCTATTGATTGATTCCCTATTTCATATGACTACTTCATAATTTTATTTATGTTATTTTATTTAATATTTAGTAACTTAATATGTTCTTTCTATCAAATTTTAATTCTGACAAATGATAATCATTTGTAAAATCACATAAATTCTAGTTCTATTGATTGATTCCCTATTTCATATGACTACTTCAAAATTTTATTTATGATATTTTATTTGATATTTAGTAATTTAATCTGTTCTTTCTATCTAAAATTCTGATTCGGACTAATTATAATAATTTGTAAAATTACTTAAATTCTAGTTCTATTGATTGATTCCCTATTTCATATGACTACTTCAAAATTTTATTTATGATATTTTATTCAATATTTAGTAATTTCATCTGCTCTTTGTATCAAAAGTTCTGATTCTGACTAATTATAATAATTTGTAAAATTACTTAAATTCTAGTTCTATTGATGAATTTTCTATTTCATATGACTACTTAAAAAAATTATTTATATTATTTTATTTAATATTTAGTAACTTAATCTGATCTTCCTAACAAAAATTCTTATTCTGACAAATAATAATCATTTGTAAGATTACTTAAATTCTAGTTCTATTTATTGATATTTCTTTGATTACTTCAAAATTTTACTTACGTTATTTTATTTAATATTTAGTAACTTAATCTGATCTTCCTACCAAAAACTCTGATTCTTACAAATGATAATCGTTTGTAGAAAAGGGAAATAATACGAATTTTAAAAACGAACTTCAGTTGTTTCAATACACTGTAATCTAAAACTCAAAAGACATGTCAAACATTCTAATTTTCTTAATATACCTCATCATTTTTCCTTTAAATTCTATTTTAAAGAACTTTAATATCGATAGATTTTATTCAGAACCACACATATAAATTTCTTATAAAACATATTCTACACTTATTATGATTAAATAATTATGCCATTGCTTTTCTAAAGCACTTACTTTGACAAGCAAAGCAATATTTTTTGTTCTTAACTTCCATAGTTATAGACACCTGTCATATGTGCTTAATGGATTGCTATCACGACAGCTAGTTTTATTTTTCAGCATTTCTTTAGCGTTCAAAAAGAGTTTCATCTGTTAAACATAAAAGACAGGAAAGTAATTATATGCTAACGTCGGAAACACTTCGGAGTAATTGCAAATGTAGATTCAAATACTTGTGAAGATTTGTTTTAACAAGTAAAGATTTAAAATTCTGGTAATTGGCAATAAGTTAGATGGTGGGTATTTTCTTTTTCGAATAATTGTATTTGAAGTAAAAAAAAGAAACCTGCGCACTTGCCTGATTTTTTATTCAAGTTTTAAATGGTAATCTAATGTCATTCTGCCTTTAGCAGTTTAAAATGTGGAGTTGGAGGAAAAAAATATCTAGGTTTATTCTGTTTTTATTCATCATTAGGAGATACTCATAAAAATTGCATGATATAGGCAAGTAATGAGTAAAAAAGAAAGTCTGTAATCAGATAAAAGTCATCAGCAAAATGGTTGAGGCTTCAAATCAATTTTGGGTAATCGTTAAAATCATAAATCGATATCGTTAAGTCTAGGTTTTAAGACATCATCGAAATCTCATGGCTGAAAAGATACACGCTACTAAAAAAAGGAAGCTCTAAGATGTACTTGAAGAAAAAAGAACGAAAAGGTTAGTATCCAAACAAAAGAATTTAGGCGTCAAATATACATTGTTACTACCAAGAAAGTTTGAAGGTGATACAATACGTATAGAGCTACTAGAACTTCATTAAAACAGCCTAAATTTGATTTGACATAAAATGAAGTTATGCACTACATAGAATAAAATTTTTTAAGATGATAAATAAAGTTCTAACTTCAAAAAATGATCTAGTTTACTTATACTTTAACATAAAAACATAAAACATGCACATCCAGTGAAAAAGGTGAAAATCCACTTAGCTGCAACATAGCTTTTGGAATTTTTAAATTAGAAAAAAGTTTTTTTTATATGAAATAAAAAGATATGTTTTTCTGAAAAACTCAGTTATATTAAAAAAAGCAGTATATTTTATATATCAAACAAAATGTCGTAGCATTATAAAGGCTATTATTAAAAGTTTTGAATTTCTTTTAGAAGATACTTATAAAAGTTTCAAGATATGGGCAAGTAGTGAATAAAAAATAAAGTCTGTAATCGTAAATATGTGAGACGCAAGATAATTTATGCTTCTAATCAATTTAAAGTAATCTTTAATATTACAGAATGAAAGTACGAAGCGCATCCAGAAAGTAAGTTTCCCGATGTTTTCCTCTTTAAAGTAAATGTAATTAGCCGTATGAATTGCGCGTGCGTAACATATCTATGACGAATCAATCATATGCCAGATAGACAGGTCCTGACTCCTGCAAGTAGCATGGTAACAGTGGTCCAAAATGGAAGCTCTAATTCCTTCTCCCGCCGCCTGCATATGGTTCTTGAATGCACAAAGATATAAACAAAGATTTGTGCAAAGATATGCACAAAGGCAATATGATCTTGAATGCACAAAGCATTGAGTGAATTGAAATTCATCATCAGCTCTGTCAGGTCTATGAGCCGAAACTGACACCCGAACACAAAATTCAACGAGGAGCAACACTGACATTTCTGCTACGGTATCACAATGACGACGCCGAGTTCTTCGACAGGATCGTCACAGGCAATGAAACTTAGATTTCGCACTTTACCCCGGAAACCAAGCATCTGTCAATGAATTGACGTCATAGTGGATCTTCTGTCAGGACCAAATTCAAACAGACGCTGTCGGTACGGAAAAGGATATGCACAGTGTTTTGGAACAGGAAGTTGGTTCCATTCACAGGCGGTAGAGTTCTACGACAGAGGGATACAAAAGTTGATCCACAATAGACAAGTGTCTCAGTGGTGGCTATGTTGAAAAATAGCTGAAACATTGATGTACTTGTTACCAATAAATATGTTCCAGAAAGTGTGAGTTCTTTTTTTTTTCTTTTAAGTAGGGAAACTTACTTTCTGAATGCGCCTCGTACTTAGTTGTATTTTAAAAACATCAATGTTATCTCTTGGTTCAAATGATGCCTATTACTGAAAAGAAAAGAAAAAATTAAAGAAAGAGAGAAACAAGAATTGATTATGTAACCAATAAAACACGTAGAGAAATGTACCTTTTTATTAAAGGAAGTTTTAAGAGAAAACATTACTGAAACTCAAGATTCATTAGCAGAATGTCTTCATAATCACAACCTATTTTCAATTCAATATAAAATTAAAAGTCATGATACGTTTAAAATAAAAATTTTCCCGAATCATCAATAAAGACCTTATTTCATAAAACTTATTTTTATATAAAAAAAACAGAAACCATGTTTGTTTTATTTTTCATCTTTTAGCAGCAGTATTTGAATGACATCAATCGCTAGAGTGAAAACACTTCGCGAAAGCATGCAAAAAGAAACTTACCAAGCGGTCATCGGATGTCTTTATGATAGATTGTGGAAGGCTAGAGAGCAGTTTCATGTCCTTCTGTCTAAATAAATTTTAACTGCTATTTATTTTTTGTTTTAAATTAATATTATTTTTTGTAGTTGTTTGTTGTACATGTTTTTTTTTTTTGTATTAAAAAATAGGAAGCATGTTTGTTTTATTTTTTATCTTTTAGCAGCAGTATTTGAATGCATCACTCGCCAGAGTGAAAACACTTCGCGAAAGCATGCAAGGAGAAACAAGGGACATGTAACGACAGAGTAGAAACAACTACAATAAATAATATTAATTTAAAACAAAAAAAAATAAATAGCAGTTAAAATTTATTTAGACAGAAGAGCCTATAACTGCTCTGTAGCTTTCCAGAATCTATCATAGAGACTTCCGATGACCGCTGGGCATTCTTCAAGATGTTTGGCGTCCATTACAGTATTACTTTTGCATAGGTGACACGGTTTGGGTAAACCAGAGAAGGCACTCTCGAAGATTAAAACCCGAATGATCTCGCGCTATTCAGCAAGTAAACCTTCTTTCAGGAGTAACCGTCTGTGTTATCAATACTTACGTCTCTTTTAATTGTTATTGACAAGTCTTGTCGTAGTGACGTCACAGTGTGGGAACTTCTGCTCTAAAGAATTGTACATACTCGATCTCTTGGTCGAACTAATGTTTAAGGTCATTTGTAGCTATCTGTTTAGTAGAAAATATAATCTAGAACATAATACGAAATTAACTGTAAGCATTATCATGTACCTCAAGTATATAATTTACAATAAATTTTTAAAAATCCATACTTGAAAACAAATTCAAATCACAACTTAAAAGAGGAATATAGAAACTGAATCTGAGAAGTCTTATGTAAAGCAGTTTTTCTGACAAGGCTTGGAGATCATTTCTTTCGAATGCGTGTTTGCATTATATTTACGCCACCTTCCCTTTTTCCTATGTCTATATTAATTGGTTGGGGTAAGAGTGCATCTCGAATCTGTTCAAATAACCATCATGGCATTAATAACCAGTTTCAAGCCTGAATGCATCAACTGCGTGCCATCTTGGAAACTCTGGTATCGTTTCAAGAGTTTCTTGCCAGGTTTTGTTCCTTTATTCAGAAAGCTTATTCTGAAAGATCTTCAGCAGGGTATTTAAAATTATTCTTTTTATTGCCGAATAAGGGATCATCCTCTTTGAAAATTCGATATATTCTTTCCCTTTTTCGCAAGAAAATCGGCCATTTTGCTTTTACATATATCACAATGAGAGAGATTCCACTGTAGAACAATAATGTAAATCATCGAGAAAGGTTAAAAGTCCATTTACTTCAACAAAGCTTTTGAAATTTTTAAATAAGAAAATAGTTTTTTATATGAAATGAAAACTAATTATATTTTCTTTTTCTGTGAAACTCAATAATATTAATAGGAGTGATATATTTTATTTTACAGCATGAAAAAGGCTTTTTAATTTTCAATTCCTTGGCAAATATAATTTTCTTTAATCTTTAAAATTTTAGGTTTACAGAATTAAAACTATACAGAGTTCAATTTAATATAAAAGTTTTGGTGTATAATAGTCTTTTATCAAAAATCGACTTACGGGAAAGTAGAGTTAAATTTTTAATTTGTTGTATATTTTTACACCATTCTTTAAACTATGCTTCCTGGAATGGCAAAATTGATTTCATATTATAAAATTGCTATATCATTATTAAAGCTATATCATTATTAAAGTACTTGTGAGGAATTAGTTCTAAAAGGAACAAAAATTTTTAAATATGATAAATTTAATAAAAGCTGTTATGAATATCCTATTATGTTTCGATGCTCCCTTTGATATTTTAGTTCTATAGATTATAACAGATATTTTATTCCACTTTAGTATAAAGATTTCGTTTATATTAGACATTTTTATGTCTATTTTAAAAACATACTCTTTTAAAAATGCAATAACTAATTTTATTTTATAAAATTTTATTAAAACTAGATATTATCAAATTACTTCTAAGAATTCACTTTAAAACAAGCAAAATATTTTATTTTATGATTAACTGAACTAAAGACTGTGAGGAGAAATATTTTATATCACGAAAGATAATACGTTCCCTTAATTTAAGATTATAATGGTTAAGAAAGATTAGAGAAATACTGTCATATTTTCATATAAAATTAAATATTGGATTACCTAAACAATGAATTTTAAATCTACTAAAAGATGTATATGTTCTAATAGCCCACGCACCAAAACATTTTCAATCACTCTGAATTTAAGGAAATAAATATCTTATTTACGTATGTCTAGATGTTAAATAAATATAACTTCCTACGTACAAACTCAGGAGGACAAGGTATCTTAAATATCTATTTTTAAAAAGATCAATTTTCAACAGTATTATTTTAGGGGTAATAATAATGATGTTAAACAAGATATCTACTATATAAAAAATATATAAGAAAAGAGTTTTCGTGAAATTTCAAACCAGTTTCAAACAAGTTTAACAATCCAAGACTAATCATTGAAAATATTCGTAGTGCACTACATATTAGTCCAATTATTTTCAGATTTTTGCTGTTTATTGAGGAATTATAACAAAACAAAACTGAGTATCAAATTCATTTTGAGTTAAGTACAACTTATATAAAGCAATCATTTATACCTGTGAAATGTTTTAGCCTGTTTTTTTCATAGCATGACATACACTGTAACTCGACATATAAAAAAGCATTTATAAAAAGTATGCTTATCTGTTTAGCAAATAGATAAATAAAGTTCCAAAATTTGAGAGAGATTAAAAATAATGTAAAGCATCTGGAACATTCGAAATTGCTAATAAAAAACAAAATAATTCAACTGTAAAATTTAAATTATTCAATTTATAAAGCGTAAATATATGAGGAAAAAACGAGTATAAATAAAACAAAAAAAATTATTTGTATCTAAAATTTTAATTACAGCATGAAATGTACACGTAATGTAACTTTTTCTGAACTTGAAAATCTCTTTTTTATTTGTGGTCGAATTCTAAGAATTTGAAGTTCTCTGGTCCCCTAAAGAAATTATAAATGGAAAAGGAAGAAACATGGACTGCGATCATAAATATAGATTATCAGTGAATACATCTATCAAAAATGTTAATATCGAATTTTATATAAAAACACCACAACCAAATCAGTTGTTTGAAATACAGCGAAAGCGAATATTTAAATAAAAAACGGCCAGGTTTAATTAAAGTGAGCTTTTCTTATGTCTTTGAACATGTACTATCCTCGATTAATATGAAACCAACACTTCAAATAGGAGAACGCAATTCTCCCACATTTCTTTTATGTATTTGTTCACTCAAGAAGTATGTACTTAACTCAAATGAGTTATGGCCCGTTTGAATGTCTAGCATTATGTTTTCTCATAATAAATCCAGCACTTCAAACAGAGGAACTTAACGCTCCTACATTTCGATTATACATATTTTCATAACTTAATTCAAGAAGTATATACTATATTACTTAACTCAAAGGAGTGAGGATCCGTATGAATGTTTAGCATTATGCTTTCTTATAATGAAATCAGCACTTTAAACAGGGTAACGCAATGCTTCCAATTTTCGTGTATGTATATTTTCATAACTAATCTCAAGACGTATTACTTAACTCAAAGAAGTTAAGGTCCTAGTATTATGCTTTCTCATAATGAATCCAGTACTTCAAACAGGGGAACTTAACGCTCCTACATTTCGATTACGTATATTTTTTTCTAACTTAACTCAAGAAGTACGTACTTAACTCAAAGGAGTTACTGCCCGTTTGAATGTCTAGCGTTATGTTTCCTCATAATGAGTCTAGCACTTTAACCAAGGGCACGTAACGCACCTACATTCCGTTTATGTATATTTTTATAACTTAAATCAAGAAGTATATACTTAAATAAAAGGAGTAAAGGTCCGTATGAATGTTTAGCATTATGCTTTCTCATAATTAATTAAGTACTTCAAACAGAGAAACATAACGCTTCTACTTTTCGTATATGTATATTTTCGTAACTAAACTGAAGAAGTATTACTTAACTCAAAGAAGTTAAGGTCCGTATGAATCTCTAGCACTATGCTTTCTCATAATATCTCCAGCACTTCAAACAGGAGAACTTAACTCTCCTACATTTCGATTATGTATATTTTCCTAACTTAACTCAAGAAGTATGCACTTAACTCAAAGAAGTTTAAGTTCGTACAAATGTCTGGCATTAGAGTTTTCTCATGATGAATCCAGCAAACAAGAGATCGTAATGCTCCCACATTTTGTTTATGTATACTTTAATAACTGAACTCAAGAAGTAATACTGAACTCTAAGAAGTTAAGGTCTGTGTGAGCATTATGCCTTCTCATAGATTAACTCTGTCTGAAAGAAAATTCTGTCCTTCCGTTATATTTTCCGGGTGAGAATAGTTCCACTTTCTCTCCATATTGTAATACAACGAGAATCAATTTGTAGACTAAAAATGGAAGTCCTCACTGATCGATCCATGCTTAGGTTCCTCGATAAATACAAAATTAAATTAATAAAAGAGAAACTTATAACAGGCTATTTAGGGGCATGTAGTTATACATTCTAAGAAAAACAGCTCATTTTCTTCTAAAAGACTGTTTTCTGAATATTCTCAGATTTAAATTTATTTTAGATAAACTATATAATTTAAGCACATTTTTAACGTGCTTGATTTTTTTTTTTAATGAAAAACTGAATTAGTAAACAGTTAGATTAAATGCTTTTAATATGTTTACGTATTGTTCACATAAATTTTTGAAAAGAAATTATTTTTTTATTTTCACTTTGTGTTCTCTTTTTAAATAGAAATGTCTTCTTTTAACGCGGAAGTAATCTAAGTATTGTAAAGAACTAACTTTATTACACTAGTTTACTTAAATTTTCATGAATTCTAAAACTGATTATGTTAAAGTTAATGCGTCTTATATCTATACAGCCTCGTCGCAATATAACGGTTAAAAATTTTGGGTGTAACTTCCATTCAGATGCTAATGAGCGCAATTTAAAAGTTTCCGTTTTAGACTGAAGGCATTCAGGGCTCGAAGTCAAAGCGCTTTTGAGGCCGGTCGGCTCAATTAAGAAATCATTTAAAAGATAATGTAAGGCACTTAATTCAACCATTAATTATAAACGTTCAAAGACACGTGCAGTGACTTCTGCGTACTGAGACTCGATTAAATATTAAAATTTTGTGTATTTCATTTCGTTAATCACGGCAGAATTTCAAAAGCACTCGCCTTAAAGCTGTAAAACTGATATCTTTTCTAGCTCTGAAAAGTTAACAGTTTTCGTAACAGTGCATCATAAAAGCCCTGTTGTACTGTAAAATTTAAGAGATCTCCTTTTTCAAACTATCACATTTTCTGTGCGGCTTTATTTACTAAATACTTTCATTTTTATAAAATTACAATATACTTTAAAACATTATAAATGTTTTTTCTATCTCTTATATATGCATATATATGTATATACGTATATGTATTTGTATATACATGCATATATATGTCTAAGTAATAATTTATTTCCTCTAGTCACAATAATTATGTATCCCCTATTGTTTTTACTTGCCCGGCCTGCTGTGCAAGGGGAAATCTAATCAGCTAGCAGTAATAACGATGAAATCTGGCTGCATTGAAAAGAATGGCACGAGTTTAATTAAAACTTTATTTTAGAGCTGCTAAAACGGACATCTTTACTAGTCAACGACGGACAATAGAAAGAAACGAAAATCACTCTGTTAGAACAGAGGTGCACCCAAGAGCGAAGACAGAAAGAATTTTCTCAAGGTAGAAGAAACTTACTCAGCGAATTAAGTGTTAATATCAGGCAAAAAACGGAGCCATTTGCCGTCGACATCTGGAAAACATGTTAAATAGACAGAAAATTTAAATCTATAGGATAGAAAGCTTTAGGGAATGTATCAAAAGAATTTTAAGTCGAGATCGCTCCTTTGATTAAGACATTTAGAGGCTGGGAAAATGATTTTAAAGAATCAGAATGGGAGAGGGGAGGTTTTCTAGGAAATATCAAAGTTAAATAATTTTGATATATTACATGTATATATTTATTTACATATATATACATATATACACACACATGTATATATATGTGCGTGTATGTGTGTTTGTTTATGCATATATGTAAAGGGTGTCTGTAAACCCTTTTCTGATAATTTTTTCCTTAAAATAGGATTAAAAATTAATATTTATACTAATTTTTTCATATATAGTGACTCACCTAAAACTTAAATACTGTATTATAAAGTGTCAAAACTTTGTAAAACTGGTTTTTCGTTTATCTTACGAATCTCAAAAACTCAATGTTTGAGATAAGGTTTCACGAAAATAAATAAGTAGGTCTAATTACAGTTTGAATTAAAGAGGTATTTGAGTAGACTACACAGTAGTTACCTTAATAATTATTCGACTAAATCAAAATACAACTCAAATTACATTATAAATGCATTTAAAGTTTATTATGTCTAACTTTGTTTTGCATAAAATTTAAAATCACATGAAACCTTATTTAGTACTTTTACCATTATTTTGTTTGTTTTCTGCCCTCTGATTAACTCCTAAGTAATTTAGAGAGAAGATATTTTTTCAATTTTCACTGGCATCAATTTAAGAAACGTATTGAATCTTACTTCATGTAAATAACATGTATTTCATCTCCCTTTCTGGAGGAGATTATGTCGCAAATATAATTTAGATACCATAAACAAATCTGGGAACAAAAGTTGGATTCAAGATTTGTTTCTAGTATAAGAAAAAAAAGATTGCAGCGCTTAGATTTTGCATAATATATACTTTAGATTCGATATTCATTCTAAAAGGTGAGTGTACTGATGTACTTTCCCACGATGGACAGCACCTGCAGACAGAGCTGTGGAGTAAATTTCTATGAAGAATTTAGACGCAGCTGTTGAATTCGAATTTTAATGAGGACCCCTGCGGAGGAGTTATAGCTGATGAATTGGCACAAGAGTAACGATCAAGTCCAGGCAGGGATGCAGCCGGGATATATGGGGGCAGGTGTTAGACAATAATGTCAACTTTCACTAAAGGAGTCCTTTTAATGACCCACCTGCACACCTGAAGTGGGTGCAGATGTAGGAAAATGTCACCAACAAGTGACTGGAAAAGAGAAAAAAGGACGTTGAACCGAGGTATAAAGTTTCTGAAAAAAAAAGTGAGAAAAGCAGTCGAGGTCGGGAGTGTCTAGAGAACGGATGCATCCAGATCCCGTGAGCAAGCCAGAGAGCCCGGGACAGCAATATTTTATCGATTCCGCATCCATGTGACTGTCACGCCAGCACCGACTTGCAGCCTGCCTAGCTCCCCACACTGCTTTCCTGTGTAGAGGTTTCCGCTAACCGCACAGACGTCAGAAGCCGACGTTTCGGTAGAACAACCGATTAGGCTGACGCCACTGCAACTGAAACTGTCTCTTCCTATGGTCACGTGATCGACTCTCCCGGGAAAGCCTACCTTGAGCGTATAAAAGCCGGCTGACTGCTGTTCTACCTGCTCTTCTCCTCTCTCGCCATGTACACACAACTTCATCCCCATGTCTCTACGTCGAGATAATTGTGTTTAAGTTTTATGTTTTCTGAAATTTATTATTTGGTTTGTTCATTAAAATATTTGTTGAGTTGAGAATGTTTCTTTTCAAAAATACAGTAAGTAGCTAAATTGGTGACCCGTACGTGATCTAACACGCAACCTTCTAATCTGGAGTCAGTAATTACTTAAGGTAAACCGACTTAATATTCCTGATTGTTCCCTAGATCTAATATTTTAATAAGGAATATCATTTTAAAATATTGATGAATAGCAAAACAAAATAATTGCGGGTCATACCATAAATTAATCAAGTCTTAATCTGTAAATAATGTACATAATAAATGCTGTAGATTAAATATAAGGCATTTTCCTTTAATTCCATAGCGTATATTTTATTGTTTCCCCTTTGAGAACGAACACTGATGTTTAGGTTGTAAGTACATTACAACAGTGAGAAAACGTTTATTTCTTATACAGCACGTTCCCAAAACTTCTTTTAAAATCTATTCTATAAAATGTCTAGCAACAACATTGTTTGGTTAAAAAGGGAAAGTAAATAACACGTCTGTCAGTTCTCATTAGTTAAGATGAAAATAAAGGATTTCTTCTAAATATTTCTCCAGATCTTTAGTTCTGAGTTACATAATTTTGTCTACTGTGACAGTATGAGAGTTACACTGCAAACAAATCTTGGCAATTAAAAATACAGGCTGTTTCTCCTGATTGATAGATGAATATTATTTTCACTGGTTACACATTTATATTAGAAAAATTTCAAAAGATTATAAAATTGTTTTCAGGCTTACAGCAAGAAACCCAAAAATTCATTAAATTTTATAAAATAATGAATTAAAAACGATAGAATTGAAAACAAAAAGTATATAAGTCTTAGCGACAGTTTGAATTAATTAATTATTCGAGTAGACTACACACCAATTACATTAATGATTTTTCAACGAAATAAAGTTTATATTATAGGCATTATATATTTGAAATTCATTATATGTAACTTTG
This sequence comes from Pardosa pseudoannulata, assembly GCA_032207245.1. NCBI lineage: Eukaryota > Metazoa > Arthropoda > Arachnida > Araneae > Lycosidae > Pardosa > Pardosa pseudoannulata. Next base: position 21,701,771 of record CM063508.1, read on the forward strand.
TTTTGTATAAAGTATAAAATCATATGATCCTTTTTAATTTAAATTTAATATCTTTATCCACATTTTTTCTGCTCTCTCATTAATTCCTGGGTACATTCAGTAGAACATATATTTTTGATTTTCTAGAATATGTCTTTAAAAAACACGTGGAAATATATTCCATGTAAAGAACATGCACTTTTTTCTATTTTCCATAGAAGATTATGCCTCGATTGTATGTACGGTACAACACAAAAATCTGAGAATCAAGGTCGGTATAAAGATTTGTTCTGAGATTTTAAACATGTACTTCTCATACAATATTCGCTCAGAAATGTGAAGAAATGCTCACTCTCTACACAACACGTGTTTCCAAACATTCTTTTCAAATTTATTCTAGTATTGTGAAAACTATCTAGGAACAAAACTATTCGGTTATTAAGACAAAGTAAATATATTTCAGTTTGAAATTCCTGTTTTATATTATCACTATTTCTTTTTGAGTAAATTCTATTTTCGTGTCTTTTTAGGAACACATCTATCGAATAAAGAAAATTTATCTATATTTATGGTTGTAACTATATATGTATACACTATGTAGGCATAGGAAATGTAACAGAGTTCAACTTTTTTTGTTTAACATATTCCCGTTATAAATTATTTGAGAACCAATTCTTAGAATGAAACGATATGGCTATACGTGCCAGAAAGCAGTTCCTCAGATGTGTCCAGAGGATAATCATATGTCTAGACCAGTGGTTGGCAAACTTATAAGCCAAAGAGCCAAATATGAGCATTACAACTATTTTTTAAAAAATTGGGAGCCAAATGTGCTTGCTTAGTAAACTTTTATTCCACTAAATAAGTAGTACACTAAATAAAACTAAATTTCATACTTAATGAATATTTATTAATGCGAACATTGTTCTTGCATCTCCTTGGAAAGTTTGAGTAAGTCAGGTTTGTATGCTGTTGATTTTAATTTTAGGCACAATTCTAAATTATCAATAAAATCATCGAAAAATGTATTCCAAATTTTGTACCGGAACCACAAACATATATAGCAGGTGTAATAAAATCGTATAAAAATACCTGTATGATGTGCAGCTATATTGAAAAATACAACTTTTTAATAAGACAACGACAGACAATGTAGATAAGACAAAACTGTTCACACTAAAACTACTGGTCTGTGATGCCAATTTGTAGCCCCCACTACTTTAGAAAATATGGGAGCACATGCTTGTGGTACCATTGTATTATACCGGAGTACGCCGAAAACAGACGAACAATTTCAGCCGGTAGCTCGTACATGGTCTGTGTTTAAGTATACGAAAACTAATAAAATTAAATTCGATGTTCGTTACGTATTTTTACAACAAACATAAAATTTTAATTACCTATCTATCTTTTAACTTAAACAAAAAATTATACATGTTTTCGATTTATAGAAGAATTTTAATCTATCAAAATAAGATGTAAATTTTTTCTTATTAAATTTTCTTTTCAAAGAAAATATTATTGCGCCTTCCGTGGATATTTGTGCCAGAGCCGCATTTAAGAAGCTAAGGAGCCCCATGAGGCTCTGGAGCCGCACTTAGCCGACCACTGCTCTAGACGAAAGGTTTTTATATTTAACTCATTGCACTCTATGATTTAAAGTTAATGTTTTAACTACCGCAATATTTGGGACAATACAATGTAAAGAGTTAAAACTTAGTAGATTAATTCTGTCGTTTTGAATAATTTCGCATTTTAATGTTAACTAATACGAAATTTATTGGCAAAATATTCTGATGAGCTTATTTATTATTTTAGTAACCAAATAATTATATATTCAATTAATTAGGGTGGAAAGCATTGAAAGTCTGAGAACTTCATTATTGTAAACCAGGATTCTAATTCATATGAACCATCTTTTAACTTTAGACACTGATGTTTCAAATTTCAAATGTTATAAAATTATTTTAATACAGTATATAAATAAAATGTAAAGATATTGTAACAATTAAGACAAAAATATAAAGAAGAACTATAAGTAAGACGCAAGAAATGCAACACAATAGCAAACAGAAATATATAAATATTCAGATGTTTCGATAATACACTCATGTCCATAAATTAAGGATAATTCAGAATCACACAGAAATTGAGCTCTAAAATAAAAATTTCACCTGTAGAATTATCACACACATCTTGAAAAAGAATATGCAAATGGCAGGAAACCACCAGATGGCGCGGATAGTACGTCACAATGACGAGAGTGTATGAAAGGGGTATATAAGGAATGGTAGCAAAGAAGTAAAATTGTTCACAAGCGCTTTAAAAGCCTTTCAGTGCAATAACCGCATAGTTATGGCACAAAGGAAGCATTGGGATGATTTTTTACGTGGTAGATTTATCGGACGACTGGAATGTGGACGTACCCAGCTGGAAGTATCCGAGGAACTTAGAATCGAGCAGAGTGTCATCTCCAGGCTTTGGCAACGATTCAAACATGATGGTAATGTGAGTAGATGTTACAGCACAGGTCGCCCCCAATTTACTACGCCGAATGATGACCGGTATTTGGCAGTTACTGCCAAAAGAAACAGACGGAGCAGAGTATCAGACCTGTCTCGTCAGCTCTCTTCAGCTACCGGTACGACAGTTTCAACAGACGCTTAGGGAACATTGGTCTATATGCTCGTAGGCCTGTCAGATGTGTTCCCCTTACCACAACTCACTGTCGCCTGCGATTATGCTGGGCTAGAGAGCATGCATTGTGGACACCGCAACAGTGGTCTTGTGTGATGTTTTCCGACGAGTCCAGGTTCAGTTTACATTCTGCTTCTCGCCGAACTTTCATATGGAGAGCGTCAGGTACCCGTTACCACCAAGAGAACACCATTGAACGACACCGTTACGGTGGTGCAGGATGGCTCGTTTGGGGAGGAATTATTCTTGGTTCCAGAACTGACCTGCATGTTCAGAGTGTAACGATGACAGGCCACATCTATCGGGATGTCATTCTGGAACAACATGTATGTTTGTTTCGGGGCGCCATGGGTCCTGAATTTCTGTATATGGATGAGAACGCCCGACCTCACCCTGCAAACATTGTAGACGAATGCCTTCAATCGGAGGATATCACCCGTATGGATTGGCCAGCATACTCACTGGACTTGAATCCAATAGAGCATGTGTGGGACATGCTTGGCCGACGAATTGCAGCCCCCTCCCAACTGTCTATCGGAACTTCGGAGGGCATTGCTTGATGAGTGGTGTAATTTTCCCCAAGATCAGATTGATAATCTGATACTCAGCATGCGTAGGCGTTGTAACGCTTGTATTGCATCGTCCGGGAGACATACTCCGTATTAACCATGTTATACTGTTTTCTGTAAAAAGGTTCTTTTTTGAAATTTGTTCCAGGGAGTAAAAATCGCAATTTTTATTATGTCAAACGCAATTATGTCAAACATATAGCATCTTTTTTGCTCTTTACCTTTTGTTTAATAAATAGACTTTACAAATAAATCAAATTTGTTTTGATTTTGTCTCTTTCATTTCCTGAACTTCATTATCCTTAATTTATGGACATGAGTGTAGTAAAAACGTTGTTGATATAATCAAAAACTTAAAAATCAATAGAATTCACACTCATTTTGAAAATCTGTTTAATAGATTACCACATTAATGAATTAGATTATGCCCTAGTTTCACTTCTTAATTTGGTTTCGGATGAAATGAACTTCGATTTTTATTTAAAACTGTCTGTAAATTTTGTGTTTACAGTAATTACATATACAAAGGAGGTTATTTTTGTTAATGATTAAAGATATTGGAATTGGTACATTCTACTCTAGTTTCACTGAAAACCTATTCTATTTTGATAACCTATTCTGCTAGCACAGAAAATGAATTGAATTTATATTTTCATTTTTCCTTTAGAATTTAAATAGAAACAAAAGTAGATATCGATTTTTACTTACATTGACATACTACTTGTTGTTGTTGTTTTATGCCACTTAGTCAAACAAAGCACGATTGAGCCATATGCTACTCGTCTTTTAAGGTAAAGAGGTTCGCCTTTCGTTTTAACGAGCACATCAAGGGTGAAAGTATGACTTCTTGCTCAAGGGAGTCTTTGTGATTTAGAAGCAGAGACAAAGCAAGAAGACCCATAGACTTAGCCTGTCACTTCCCACAGGTATTGATTGAGAACTTGGAGGACACTGTGACCACTAACCTATTTTACATGCCCCAGTCACCTTTAACGAACACGGCGGATCTTAGGCAGGCTCAGGCTCCGAACCCTCAACCCTCCAGTTACAAGAACGTTTCCTTTGCCGAATGAGCTACCGAGGCTCGGTTTGTGTTGTAGTCTTATATATACATACATATATACATACATACATATATACACACACACACATATATATATATATATACAGGTTTATTATTTATTATACTCATTTGTAATATCTCTTCATCTTTCCTCGAAATTTAAGGCACTAAATTTATATAAAACGAGAGATTGACAAGTTGGAGGACATTGTGAATACGAACATATTTTATGTGTCCCATTCACCTTTAAAGAACACGGCAGATAGTAGACTGGCTCGGGCTACGAACCCCCAACCCTCCAGTTGCAAGAGCGTTGTCTATGCCGACCGAGCTACCGCGACTCAGAAGTACTACTTATCTAAGCCATTTATTTAAAATTATACACTCTTTTAGATATTAAATCCTCTGAAACTCAAGAAAATACTTTGAGAATTCCAATAGTGTACGCAGTTTAATAATAAATTTATTTTTAAAAAATCTCCAACGTTTTGACTAAGAAATATATATCTAAGTACTGTACCTGGACCATTTTGAAATTTCTGACTCAGTACAATAATCATCCATTAGGAAAATATTATCTATGAAAATGTTAAACAGGGGTGTGCTGTGGTGTAGTACATTGCTGTTGTTATTTCAAAGCCATTAATAACCTTGTTTGCTTTATATCGTCTTTAATTATAGTAAAATGCCACTGATCTATATTACAGTATTCAAATATAGAACAAAAAACAAAGAAATATGCTAAAAAACCTAAAAAATTAAAAAGTAAAAGAAGGACTCCACGTACTACACCTGAAAGAAAAAACTGCCAAAGTCCACTCTTTTCCTTCCTTCTGAACTACTCCAGCAACCCTATACATTCTCCATTATCCTGTGCTGATGCGTTCGTTGTTTCATTGTCCTATGCACAATGCGTCCTTTCTCGGCTATGTGCAGAAGGACCGGGACACCAAGGATGGCACTGAATCGCCTCCTGGAGACCAATCACAACTCTCCAAAACTTGGTGAACTTTAAGTGCAATCGTTTTCACACCACACGCTTCCTGGAGTCGCGAAAAAATACTTGAGCATGCAACC
>CM063508.1:21712155-21714655 GCA_032207245.1 Pardosa pseudoannulata
ATTATGCAGTTTTAGTGTAATATTTTCTTATAACATTATATCTACAATTCATGAAATTAACTCATAAATGTAGGAAATAGTCTATTTTATAAGTAATAGATAGTCGAATGGATTTTACATAAAGAGGTACACCAAGATGAGGAAATTGTGTTATTTTTCAATGTTTCTACTGAATAAAAATGACTTTCATATTGTTATATATAATGTGTACAATTCACCTCTTGTTTATATGTTGTTTGGTGGGAATTTATATTAAAGAAACAAAATATAATATTCGTCATTACATACCAGTTCTAAAAGTGTTTTATCTGGATTTTGTCCCTGTAATATTACAAGACACTTTCAAGTGGTTTACTTAGCGAATATTTTGTAAGCCCAGAAACATCTGGTTACTTTGTAGCATTCAAGTTTCAGGTGACTTTCTCATTTCCCGTGTCTTCCAATTTGTATTTTAGCTTGACTTTCCTCTGTACATTTCTAAAATAGTCTTATCTGGATTTTTTCACAGTAATTTGAAACACGACCTGGTTGTTGCTTATTATTAGATGTCACTCCAAACATTTTGTAAGCTCAGAAACATCTGGTTAATTTATAAAATTCTAGTTGCAGATGACTTTCTTTTTAACCGCCTCTTCAAATTTGTGATATAGCCTTATTTTCCTCTAAACAAGAGCAATTTTACTTTAAAGAATGGGGTGTCACTTTAAACATAATAGTGCCTAATACAGTTAAAATATCATAAACCACTCTTTATATTTTTCCGTAGTAATAGAAGGTAAAACTTATGATAGTATGGTATAAATTTATTCTTTTTTTATCGTGTTATTTTTTACTCTTATAATTCTAATGATCTATTTAGATTATTTATATAAAACAGAGCTGCGGTTCTTTATATGTATACGTATGTTTTATAAAATTCAGATTATTTTTCTTAGAGCGGCCAAATTTTCGGCAGATGTTCTTTGATGCGACCTAATGTTCACTGCCGATAAAAAAAATGCTTCTTCTGCTCATCACGTTATATTATAGTACTTGCTGCTTAGCACCCAGCCTTCGGTCTGGGTAAGTATGTTTCCTAGTATAATTTTAGAACAACTACTATAGATAAAAGTAGTAATAAAAATATTAGAACAACCTTTTATGCTGCAAATTGCCGATGAATATAAGTTTATTAACAATAAATAGTGTAGCGGAGAGAGTGGGAGTGGGATTTGTAACCTTCCTTAATGAATTCCTGATCAAGGATCTGAGGTCATCCACCGGGCCTCGAGTCCCAAATTACGACATGAATGTATACTGCAATTCTTATGGAAGGTTAGAAAGCCTACACCACCTCCGAGATATATATAAGTGTAAGAATTGCTTCTTTAATGAAAGTAAAAGGGGAAGATCCAACACTTTTTTTACTTATCCCTTGTTAATAGTACTTAATTCCATTTTTATTGAAATAAGTACTATTAACTTATTAATTTTTGAAGGCACCAATATTTGAAAGAAAATGACCCCAACCCCTTTCAAATATTAATAAATCATTTCCATTCATGTGTCCATGATTAATATGGGATTTCGAAAGTGTATTTCATGAAATTGTAAGTATGTTTCTATTACTCAGTTGATACCACTAAACATTTGCTGCAGTGCAATGTCTAAGACGTGCTTTGGCGATATATTTTCTTTTGCGATATTCTGAATAATTGATGGCATAGTTCAATTTCAGATTTCCTCTGATCATAAGTTGTGAGTAATTGTATCGGGCACTCTGCGAATAAATTCATAATTTAAAGTTTTTATTGAAAAACACTGACTGCCTGAAATTGATTGTAGTTCAATTTACACAAAAAAAAATTATTTCTATAAGGTTTTTAAACTGTTATACCTGCAGAAGAGATTTTGTAAACCAGATATTAAATTGCACACTTAAATTTTATTTCCGAAAGTTGTTTGTTCAAATGTATACTTCGAAGCTTTGTTATGTACAATTAGTTTAAATTTGGGAATTAATATTGAAAATTTGTAATAGATTTTTAAATTGTCTACTTTTTTTACTTTTAGTTTGCTAAATTTGTTTAATTAAGTTTGTTACTTTTAAGTTTGTCATTTTACAATTGCTGTTATAATCCCAGATTAGTAGGTTGGTCATATGGCAACATTTACAAACGTTTACCATAATAAAAACTTTTGCTATATATAAAAAGTATATTACTAAAAAATGCGAAAAATAGATGTGTTGACACGATATACTTACTAAAACAGAGCTAAAAGAAAAATGTTAATTTCTGTACAGTTCCCAAAACAGGTAACTGGTTTCAAAAAGGAATAATAAATGTTGTCAAATTTTGGTAAGAATTACTTTCTTAAATAACTCCCAAAAATATTTTTGGATGTTAACTGAATAACGGTTATTAAAATTGTTGATAGTCAATGGATCATAATCCAGGAGTGTTATTTTTTATATTTTATGCCGTGAAAACTATTATGTAATTTGTAATTAGACAATTGT
>CM063508.1:21719655-21774655 GCA_032207245.1 Pardosa pseudoannulata
GGAACTGTTGTAGAGAAGTCTTATTACGTGATGAGCAAGCTACCGTTTTACAAAATGAATGTGAAGGCAATTTCCCAGTTAAGGGCTAAAAACAACAGTTGCAGCTGAACGTGTAGCCCTTATAAATGATGGGAACTGCTGCAGAGAAAACACGAAGTCTTATTACGTAAGGAGTAAGCTACCGTTTTACAAAATGAATGTAAAGCTAATTTCCCAGTTAAGGTCTAAAACAACAGTTGCATCTGAACGATTATCACTTGTAAGAGAGGGAACTGCTGCAGAAAAAACTCCAAGTCTTATTACGTGAGGAGTGAGGAACCGCTTTACAAAATTAATTTCTAAAGACTATATTTATTTCTATTTTTGAAGAAGGGAAAGGAAATTTCAGATTGCTTTTTGTATAATATTGTACCTTTCTTTCTTTAACAAAAATTTACTTTCACATAAAACAGGCGTTTTACTAGTATCGAAATTCGAACGTTTTTAGATTTTATTACCCTAAGAATATAAGCAATTTTGAAAATAATATCACTCATTATTATAAAGGGAAAAACTCAGGAAATATAATCTAAAAAAGAAAAGAATTATAGTTGGCAATATTCAGCAATTTACTACCCGAAGAGTTTTTACCAGATCCTTTAAAGACAACAAATGTACCTACAAATAAATATTTTACTCGCGTGACATTAGTGCTAAATGCTTTGTCAAACCATAACCGCATTAGTAATGAAATAAATCGGAGTTTAAAAAACTTGAATGAAAAATGTCACAATGAAATTCAAAATTAAAGAAATATACCAAATTAAAATTGGTAAAATGAAATAAATCAAGTAAATATTGTCAAAAAAGAGCAAATTATATTATCAAAAGATATTTCTTAAACGCCATCAGATAATTTCAAGATACTTAAGCAAATATTCGGTGTTATGATGTCTTTGGGAAACTTATTGACTTAAATTTATGTAACTTTGTTCACACATTCAATAAAAATAGCTAAACACTTATAAATAATTATTAATAAAATATTACAATTTTAAGAAAATAATTCTTATTTAAAACAAATAAAAATTACATTTTAAATATTTTTTAAATACTCTGTTGATTTCTAAAATGGTTCTTGCTAGCTAATTGGGCGTTTTTCTGTTATTTTTGCACTATTATAAACTTAAAAGTGTATTTCGAACATACATGGGTTTTGTTTAATATATAGAATAAATAGATAATTTATATGAAATATTTTTACTTTTGAACGTAGAATTTTCAGGAAACATTCGGACTTCAGAAATTTGCAATCAGTCTTAATAATATAAAGTAGAAATTTAGAACAGATACTTTGGTTTATTTTAATATATATTAGCAATGTCTCTTAAACATTTTGTAAGAAACTATGAAAAATGTCAAGAAGCATTCTAAAAATCAATAAAAATTCTATAAAAAATGAAGTATGCAAAAAAGTTAATTGATTTAAAGAAAAAAATTTAATGAGATTAATTTACTTATGCTTCAATTTATGTGTGCAAATTTTGAAAATTGAGTTAATAATTTATAAAAATACTTCGTAATGTCCTCAATTCCCTTTAATGGTCTTGATTATTTTAGCAGGTAATTAAAATCAAAATCTAGCAAATGATACCAAAGCAGAGTCACTGAACTGAATTTATAACTAAAATTGTATCTCTACACGCTTTTGACCTCTGAGCAATTTGACCTGCCAAAAATCTAGTTAACATGAATTTTCATACAAAATTTCACCATGATTAGTACAATCAATATATAGTGAACATACAAACACACATATATGCAAAGGTTTTCATATGCATGGATGAAATGAAAAATTTTAAGATTTTTAAAGTAATTTCAGGTTATTAACTTACATTGCCATAGTCTATAAGCATAAGTAAAAGTAATACAATAAAGCTTATGAAGAGAATTTTTATAATTATATTTTTATTCTACCTAAAACCAATTATTTACATGCATAAAGAAAAAATTAATTTATCTATAGAAAGTTTAAAAAGTAATTTCAGATTTTGTAATTATATTGCTATAACGTGTAAACTTATTTAAAAGCTAAAAACATATAAAGAACATTTGTACAATTTTAATCTACCAAAAAAAATTATTTCTTTACATAGATAAAGAAAAAATTAATTTATAAAGAGGAAGTTTAGAAAGTACTTTTATATCACGTAACAGTATTGCCATAACCTTTAAGAGTTATTAAAAGTATTATAATAACGATATAAACAACATTATTACATAAATTATTAATATACATAGATAAAGAATAAAATTATTTATCTAAAGGGAAATCAAAAAGTATAGATTATGTACTTATATTAATATAACATTTAAGAGTAATCAAAAAAATTATAACAAACCATATAAAGAACATTTTTAGAGTGTGATTTTAAACATTCCAAAACAAATTGTTTATACATAAAGAAAAAATTAATTTATCAAAAGGGAATTTAAAAGTATAAATTACGTATTTACATTACTAATCAAAAGTATTATAATAAAGAATTTAAAGAATTTTTTTACATTTGTTTTTAATTTGTCCAAAACAAATTATTTATATATAGATAAAGAAAAATTTATTTATCAAAGGGGAATTTTAAAAGTACAAATTATGTATTTATATCAACACAACGTTTCAACCTAATCTAAAGTATTATAATAAAGAATATAAAAGACATTCTTACAATTTATTTTTTATTCTATCCAAAACAAATTATTTATATGCCTAGATAAAGAAAAATTAATTTATGAAAAGTGAATTAAAAAAATAATTTGAGATTATGTAATTATATTATCATAATGTTTAAGGTATCCGTCTACGTTAAAAACCTAATTTTTTGCCAAAAATCATAATTTTTTTTTAATTTCTCTATTGTAAAATTTCAACTTTTAAAATTCTAAATCTGTTTTTGTTTTGTTTCTACGGCATTTTAAAGAAAAGTTACAGCTAGTTAAACATCAGTGACAGCTGTCAAAACAAAACGGAAGTAGCGACTTCGGAACCGGAAGTTGTGAATTTCTTGGAAGCATTTTTTGGACAAAAAATTTTAATTTTTTAATGAAGATTAGTTTAAACATTTTTTAGTATTTTTAATAATTAGCAACTTGGCAATTAGAAAGTTATGACGCAAGAAAGTGGGGAGAATTTTAAACATGTATTTTAATTTTCTTAATAGTTAAAGTTGCTTTCATAAACTTCAAATGCGTTTTTCTCAGAACGGCATTTTTAATAAAATGTTGAAACTTAAAATATAATTTCTCAAAAAGTTCTTAAAATATTTTTTTGAAAATTATTATGATTGCTTTTGATAGTATCTACTAGTAAATGACTTAAAAGCTTTAAATTTGGATATTTTTAATGATGTTACACTCATAGTTAGATGTAAAGATAAAGAAAATTCGTTAAAAATTCAATGTGTATGATTTTACATGCCAAAATGAAGAACCAAAATGTTTTACCAAATGTAAATTAAGCAAAGATTTTAGGTGATTTACTAGTCCAGTGTATAAGAAATCTGTTGCATCAAAAATATTGAAATAATTTAATTCATTAAAAAATTAGACGTTTTAAAAATACCCGATTTTTTTACTGAATTTTCCTCATTTATTAGAAATTTTATAAAAATTTGTCCAAGAATAAATTTTTTAAGTGCAATTCTCTATGATAATATAAAAAATAAATCTAAAAATGTAAAAACATGAACTAGTTCTTACGTTCAAAGAAAACAGTTCTCCGAACTGTAAAATAAAGAAAAGAATATAGAAAAAGAAAAAATTTATTTATTTAAAGGGAATTTAATATGTATAAATTATATACTTATATTAACACAACGTTTACACATAATCAAAAGTATTATAATAAAGTATATAAAAAACATTTTTACAATTTATTTTTCAATCTATCCAAAACAAACTATTTATAAACACAGATAAACAAAATATTTATTTATGAAAATAAAATTAAACACATATTTTCAGATTATGCAATTCTACTATCATAACGATTAGGCTTAAATAAAAGTAAAATAAAAAAACATATAAAGAGCATTTTTACAATTTAATTCTTAATCTATCCACAAAAAATTATTTATATGCATAGATAAAGAAAAAATTAATTTATCAAAAGGGAATTCAAAAAGTACAAATTATGTACTTATATTAACAAAACGTTTCAACCTAATCAAAAGAATTTAAAGCATATAAAAAACATTTTTACAGTTTATTTTTTAATCTATCCAAAATAAATTATTTATATACATCGGTAAAGGAAAAAATAATATACGGAAAGGGAATTAAAAAATAATTTCAGATTATGTAATTATATTATCATAACGTTTAAGCATAAATAAAAGTAATATAATTAATCATATAAAGAGCGTATTTACAATTTAATTCTTAATCTATCCAAAACAAATTAGTTATATACATAGATAAAGAAAAAATTAATTTATTTAAATGGAATTTAAAATGTACAAATGATGTATTTATATTAACACAGCATTAAAACATAAACAAAAGTATTATAGTAAAGTATATAAAAAAATTTTTACAATTTATTTTTTAATCTATCCAAAATAAATTATTTATATACATCGATAAAAATAATTTAATATTTGAAAAGGGAATTAAAAAATTAATTTTTAGATCATGTAATTATATTACATAACGTTTCATCATAAATAAAAGTAATATTGTGAAGCATATAAAGAGCGTTTTTACAATTTAATTATTAATCTATCCAAAAGAAATTATTTATATACATAGATAAAAGAAAATAATTTATGAGAAGGGAATTAAAAAACTAATTTCAGTTTATGTAACTTTATTATCAAAACGTTTCAGCATAAATAAAAGTAAAAAAGCATTTAAAGACCATTTTTACAGTTTATTTTTTAATCTATCCAAAACAAATTATTTATAAAAATAGGTAAAGAAAAAAAATATTTATGAAAAGAGAATTGAAAACATATTTTCAGATTATGTAATTGTATTAGAATAACGATTATGCGTAAATAAAAGTAGTATAAAAAAGAATATAATGAGCATTTTTACAATTTAATTCTTAATCTATCCACAAGAAATTATTTATATACATAGATAAAAAAATTAATTTATCAAAAGGGAATTCAAAAAGTACAAATTATGAACTTATATCAACAAAACGTTTCAACCTAATCATAAGTATTATAAGGCAAATATAAAACATTTTTGCAGCTTATTTTTTAATCTATCCAAAACAAATTATTTATATACATCGATAAAGGAAAAACTAATATATGAAACGGGATTTAAAAAAATAATTCAGATTATGTAATTATATTATCATAACGTTTAAGCATGAATAAAAGTAATATAAAAAAGCATATAAGAGCATTTTTACAATTTAATTTTTAATCTATCCAAAAAAAACTATTCATATATTATATATATATTTCTTTAAAAATTTATTTATAAAGAAAATATTAATTTATCAAAAGATAATTAAAAAAAGTACAAATTATATACTTATATTAACACAGCGATTCAACCTAATCAAAAATATTATAAAGCATATAAAAATCATTTTAATAGTTTATTTTTTAATCTATTCAAAACAAATTATTTATATGCATAGATAGAAAAAACTTAATATTTGAAAAGGGAATTAAAAAATTAATTTTTAAATTATGTAATTATATTACATAACGTTTAATCATAAATAAAAGTAATATAATAAAGCATATAATGAGCGTTTATACAATTTAGTTCTTAACCTATCCAAAACAAATTATTTATATACATAGATAAAAAAAATTAATTTATGAAAAGTGAATTAAAAAAATAATTTCAGATTATGCAATTATATTATCATAATGCTTAAGCATAAATAAAAGTAATATAATAAAGCATATAAAGAGCGTTTTTACAATTTAATTCTTCATCTATCCAAAACAAATTATTTATATACATAGATAAAGAAAAAATTAATTTATTTAAAGGCCATTTAAAATGTACAAATTATGTACTTATATTAACACAACGTTCAAATATAATCAAAAGTATTATAATAAAGTATATAAAAACATTTTTACAATTTATATTTTAATCTATCCAAAACATAATATTTATAAACAGAGATAAAAAAATTATTTACGAAAAGAGAATTTAAAAAATATTTTCTGTTTATGTAATATTATCATACCATTAGGCATAAATAAAAGTAATATAATAAAGCATACAAAACGCGTTTTTACAATTTAATTCTTAATCTATCTAAAACAAATTATTTATATACATAGATAAAGAAAAAATTAATTTAAAGGATACAAAATTTAAAATGTACAAATTATGTACTTATATTAACAAAACGTTTCAACCTAATCAAAAGGATTATAAAGCATATAAAAACATTTTAATAGTTTATTTTTTAATCTATCCAAAACCAATTATTTATATACATCGATAAAGAAAAAAATTAAAATATGAAAAGGAATTAAAAATTTAATTTCAGATTACGTAATTATATTATCATAACGTTTAAGCATAAATAAAAGTAATATAATAAAGCATATAAAGAGCGTTACTACAACTGCAATTTAATTCTTAATCTATCCGGACCAAATTATTTATATAGATAGATAAAAAAAATTAATTTATGAAAAGGGAATTAAAAAATAATATCAGATTATGTAATTATATTATAAAAACGTTTAAGAATAAATAAAAGTAAAAAAAACATTTAAAGAGCCGTTTTTACAGTTTAATTTTTAATCTACCCAAAACAAAGTATTTATCTTACCCTGTTCTTGCTACTGTATCTATTGCATTATCCTTATTTACATTGGTCTTTGAGAGATAAATTGGGTAAAAATAAACTTCTCATATCTTGTAAATGTTATCTGCCGAACCTTTCTAGTTTTCTTCTTTCATCTGAAAATAAGATAAAATAACTTCAAAGTCGTATCAAATAAGCTTATTCTTCGTAAGCGTTTTGCTGACAGTGTGGATTTGAACATTTTTTTTATCTAGCATTTTCTCTAGAGAATCAGTACGTCACATTTGTGGAATGTACTTTTTTTTTCAAATCTATTTTCTTGTCATGAATATTTTATATTTTCTTTTGGATATTTTGAAGGAAAAAAATTTTAAGTCACTTCCTTTGAAGTAAAAACTACTGAATAACTTTCAACTCGTGCTGTGAACTTCAATTTTGATTCCAAATTTATACATTCTTCGAAATACCTTTATTTAGCACGAAGATTTTTTTTAACTGTTCTCTTTGTAAGCAAATGGAGAAAGGCTCAACTAGATATTATAATAGAGCTATATACAAATTTCAACATTTTGCTACTAACCGTTTTCCTCTACAGCATCGTTATATGTTATATTGAAGTTTTCTTTATATAGAATGCAGATTGTAATTCGAACTGGAACTACAAATTATAATAGTCCTAAATACAATAGTTCAATATTTCACGACTAATCGTATTTGTTTTAATTTCTACAGCATTAATTTACGTTATAATGAAACTCTTCGTTACACAGAAAGCAGATTGCAATCAAAACCGGAGGTACACAACTACATATTATAACCTTCCTAAATACAATGTTCAATGTATGGTAATGTTAAGTAATAAAATATAATATATTTGCATACGTTTATGCTAATGTAGTTTTCCTTATTCTCTAATAAAGTATGGAGTATGTAGATTTTCCTCACTCGCCTTTGGAATCGGCTGCTAAACAACTTGCAGTTAGCAGCTAGTGTGGGTCACTTCAGTAGTAAATACAGTGTTAAATATATGATAATTTTGCATAATAAAAACGATATATTTGCGTACTTTTATGCTAATGTAGTTTGTTTTATTCTCTAATAAAATATGTAGTATGTAGATTTTCCTCACTTGTCCTTGGCTGCTAAAAATCTTTTAGTTAGCAGCTAGTGTGGGTCACTACAGTCTAAAATACAATGTTAAATGTATGATAATGTGTAATAAAAAAAAGATATATTTGCATATTTTTATACGGATGTAGTTTGCATTATTCTCTAATAAAGTATGGAGTATGGAGATTTTCCTCACTCTCCTTTCGAATTGGCTGCTAAACAACTTGTTAGCAGCTAGTGTGGGTCACTTCAGTTGTAAATACAATGTTAAATGTATGGTAATGTTGTGTTATAAAAAATTATATATATGCATATTTTCATACTAATGTAGTTTGCATTATTCTATAATAAAGTATGGAGTATGTAGATTTTCCGTACTCGTTTTTGGACTTGTCTGCTAAAAGCCTTGTAGTCAGCAGCTAGTGTGAGACACTCCAGTCCTAAATACGATGATAAATGTATGGTAATGTTAAGTAATAAAAATTTATAAATTTGCATACTTTTATGCTAACGTAGTTTTCATTATTTTCTAATAAAGTATGGAGATGTAGATTTTCCTCACTCGCCTTTGGTGTTGGCTGGTAAAAACCTTTTAGTTAGCAGCTAGTGTGGGTCACTACAGTCGTAAATACGACATTAAATGTATGGTAAATTTTGTAATAAAAAATTATATATTTGCATACATTCATTCTAATGCAGTTTGCATTATTCTCTAATAAAGTATGTAAGATGTAGATTTTCTCCACTAGCCCTTGGCACTGGCTGCTAAAAACCTTGCAATTAGCAAAGAGTGTGGGTCATTTTAGTCCTAAATACAATGTTAAATGTATGGTAATGTTTTGTGATAAAGTATAATGTCACTTCAAACCTAAATATAATACTTCAAAATTTCATGACTAATCGTTTTTGAGTTATGCCCTACAGCATTAATATACGTTATATTGAAACTTTCCGTTGTAATGATTACAAACTGAATTCAAACGATGACATGCAAAAGAAGATATTATAAAATTCAAATTCAAATCCTATGGCTAGTCATTTTTTAATTATCTTTCACAGAGCCAACATACATTATATTCAAAATTTTTCCATACATAAATAAAAGGGGCAATCAAAGGGAAAAGTGCGCAAGTAGACGATGTAGTAGTAAATATAAGCTCACGTACTTCACAACTTTTGGAGATGTACGAAGGGTGTGATGTGTAGTTAAATAATTATGATTCTTTTCATTTTTAAGAACGTTAAAAAAAAGGAAATAAATAGCAAAAGAAAAAATTTCCACCACGAATGACACATTATATTTATAGTCCAAGCAAACGCCATGATATGCAGTTTTTATTACTATTATTAAAAAACATCCAATTCAGAATTGTACTTGTGTACTAATATAGTTGCATGGAGTTATTCCTTTTGGGAGGTTCATGATAAAGCGTTCGCTGTAAAGAATGGAATCATAGGCGTGCTATAAAAAGTTTGGGAATCACTGGTTTATGTACTGGTATAATTTGTGAATGTACGAGTAATCCATATTAATAGGGGTGGCCAAATACTTCGTACGAAAACGACTGAAGCATTCAAATCGGCCTTGCATATATACATATATATATATATATATATATATATATATATATATATATATATATATATATATATATATATATATATATATATATATATATATATATATATATATATATATATATATATATATATATATATATATATATATATATATATATATATACATATATATATGTATATGTATATATATATATATATATATATATATATGTATATATATATATATATATATATATATATATATATATATATATATATATATATATATATATATATATATATATATATATATATATATATATGTGTGTGTGTGTGTGTGTGTGTGTGTGTGTGTGTATATACATAGATACACAAGATTTTAGATAAATTGATATATATGTATTATCAATAAAATATTTTACAATAACTCTTACTACTTGATCAACTGCTTTCAATATTCGGAGCGGATCTAGGCTTTCAATGCAAATTTCAAATATCCTTCCATAGTTTCATCGGTAGCATAGAATAAATATTTAATAGCAGAACACTTCCGAATATATCAAATTCAACATGAAATTACTTTCATAAAGGGACTCCAAAAACACAATATATTAATATTGTATGTACTGGAAAGTTAAATATTCCGCAGTCAGATCGAAATCATGCCAAATCTTCGAACAGAAGTAGAAAGTCACCTGAAAGCTCCCGAGCAGTCACTTATTGCTAACCACTCTGCATTTAAGTTATACTGAATGTGATAAATGCTTTCAGTCCTTTGATGCTGTTCAGAATGTCGATTTTCCTACTTCGGGGACCAACTGGAGTATTCGTAATTAGCAAGTTTAACAGAATGGTGCCTCGCGGTGTATTTAATAGACAGAAAGTTGCAAATAATTTTACTGTGAGAACTGTTTCAGAAGAATAAAGCTGTTATAAATAATTGTCATGCATATCACTTCAAATTACTTTGAACGTTCTGTCATGAATTGTTACCAAGAGATATTTATGAAAATGATACTCATCGAACAGTCTCAATGGACTGAGTAATAGTCCAATTCTTAAACGTCATTTTAAATGTTTAAATTATAAGGGATCTTGTGCTTTCTGGTGACTTTATTACATGATTAAGGATGTTTAAAACATCGCGCTGTGGAAAGTGAGTCGATGTTAATGAAATCGTCGTAAGAATGAAAGTAAGGCGTCGTAAGAATCGTCCTAAATATGGAAATAAATAGCAAAATATAATTCCCACTAGTAATGACGCATTATTTTTGATAGTTCAAGCAACGCTAGGATGTACAGCTTATGTTTTTTATATTTTGTTTTTATTATTATTATTAAAAAAACATCCAGTTTAAAATTGTAGTTGTGTTGTATTATAGTTGCATGGTGTTAGTACTTTTAGGGATCCATGTTCAAGAATTCGCTGTAATAAATGGAATTATACTGGGAATTATATTTGGAATTTACTGAATCAATTCTGTTGTGGAACTGAATGTACAGTGAGTGGTGAATATACAGTGGTACAGAAGTTTTCCGCTCAAAACATTCTATTTTGTGGTCTCGGTTTTATTCATTTATCTATGATAGTAAGTTTTCTCTACTTTTAATTTTATAAACTTTATTATTACTTTCTTAAAATTATTTTTATTTTTTAAACTTAATATATTATAGTACATAACTTACAATTTTACACATTTTGTCTAATAGTTAATCTTCTCGTATACGGAAGTTTTGGTTCTAAACATTTAAGCATGTACTGTGGTACCCGTTTAAGAAGTTTTCCCACTTAAGAATATTCTATTTCTGTAGTCCCAAATTTATTTATAGATCTATGATACTAAGTTTTCTCTACTTTTATTTTTGTAAACTTTATTATTACTTTCTTAAAATTATTTTTATTTTTTAAACTTAATATATTATAGGATGTAACTTATAATTTTACACATTTTGTCTAATTGTTAATCTTCTCGTTTAAGAAGTTTTGGTTCTAAACAGTTAAGCATGTACTGTGGTACCCGTTTAAGAAGTTTTTCCTCTTAAGGCATTCTATTGCTGTAGTCCCAAATTTATTTATAGATCTATGATAGTAAGTTTTCTCTACTTTTAATTTTGTAAACTTTATGTTTACTTTCTTAAAACTATTTTTATTTTTTAAACTTAATATATTATAGTACATAACTTTTAATTTAATATATTTTCTCTAATAGTTAATCTTCTAGTTTAAGAAATTTTGGTTCTAAACTTTTAAGCATGTACTATGGTACCCGTTTAAGAAGTTTTCCCGTTTAAGACATTCTGTTTCTGTAGTCCCAAATTTATTTATAGATCTATAATATTTATAGATCTATAATAGTAAGTTTTCTCTAATTTACGTTTAATTGTATAAACTTAATATCTTATTATTATCTTAAAATTATTTTTATTTTTTTAAACTTAATATATTATATTACATAACTTTATACTTATAATTTTACATATTTTCTTTAACAATCAATCTTTTCGTTTAAGAAGATTTGGTTCTAAACATTTAAGCATATACTGTGATACCCTTTTAAGAAGTTTTTCCCTTTAAGACATTCTATTTCTGTAGTCCCAAATTTATTTATAGATCTATAATAATAAGTTTCCTCTACTTTACGTTTAATTTTATAAATTTAATACATTATTATTATCTTAGAGTTATTTTTATTTTTTTAAACTTAATACATTATAGTACCTTTATACTTATAATTTTACATATTTTCTTTAACAGTCAATCTTTTCGTTTAAGAAGTTTTGGCTCTAAACATTGAATGTACATTGGTATCCGCTTAAGAAGTTTCCATTCAATACGTACTACTGTTTAAGACGTGCTGTTCGTATCATCTCAATTTTTTCACTTATCTATAATAGTAAATTTTCTCGTTTGAGAAGTTTTAATTTTAAATGTTTAATCAATTAAGAAAGTTTTGTCATCTAAACAGCACTTTGTATTCAATTCTAGTGATTAATTTTTTATTTCAGACAAGATGTTTAGTTTGTCTGGATCCAATTTTATTCATATATCGATAACAGTTAATTTTTTCGTGTAAGAAGTTTTAAACATTTTATAGCTTAAAAAGTTTTTTTTTCATCTAAACCTCCCTTTGTTTTTTATGATGAGGACTTATTAATATTTTACTTGAGACTTAATATATATATATATATATATATATATATATATATATATATGATTTTCATGAAATAGTGATAAACATATATAATTGAGTCCATTTAAGGAGATTTCCAGTTGTGTGGTATCAGTTTTATTCATATATCTATAATAGTAAATTTTCTCGTTTAAGAACTTTTAGTTTTAAACATTTTTCTGATTAAGAAGTTTTATGTCTTCTAATATACCCTTTCAATTTCGGTTTGGTTTGGTTTGAAGCGCTACGGTCTACTTTTTTGCAACACGAGGGCTAATGAGACTGGCACCTTCTGTTTAAATCCTATTCCGAATGTATACGAACATCCATGCTAGAGTGGGATTCGAACTCACGAACTCCGATAAGGAAGATCAGCGTCCTAAACATTCGGCCATCGTTCGGATCCCTCCTAAATTCATTCAGAGTTTTAAATAATATTTTACGACAAGAAATACAAAAGACATATTTGAGGAAAGATTGAATAATAAAGAAAAGCAATTGACAATATTTCTTTATATTAACATTTGTTATAAATTAGGATAATTTTGGAGATTCTGTTTGTAAGGAATTACATGAACAATCTTTCATAAGAAAAGTCGATTTGCTTCTATTCTAGAACCGAGGCGTGGGGTGAATTATGGATTATAACAGCAGTTCTGTAATAAAGAAATAAATTACAAATTCTTAGCAATTAAAAAATTTAAGGTACATTAACATAATGTATATTATTTCTAGTCTTTTGTAGTCTATATCTGAACCTAATACGCTTCTTAACATTAAAACGATTCGACCATTCTTAAATACGTTTAATATTTTAGTTGTTTTTACAACCAACAATTCTTAGGAATTAAAAATATTAAAGTAAATTAATATAATATATATTATTTCTATCTTCCTGTAGTCTATATCTGCATATAATATTTTCTTAATATTAAAACATTTCAAATTACTCCTCAGTAAGTTGAATATTTTAGTTATTTTCACATGCATGAAACCTTGGGAATTAAAAATATTAAGGTTAATTAACATAATGTGTATTATTTCTAGTTCCCTGTAATCTATATCTGAATATAATATTTTCTTATTATTAAAACATTCCAAATTCAATACGTTGAGTATTTTAGTTATTTTCAAAGTATGAATTTTTAGGAATTAAAATATTAAGGTAAATTAATATAATATATATTATTTCTAGCTTCCTGTATTCTATATCTGCATATAATATTTTCTTAATATTAAAACGTTTCAAATTATATACTTAGAACATTTTAGTTATTTTCAAAGTATGAATTTTTAGGAATTAAAAATATTAAGGTAAATTAATATAATATATATTATTTCTAGTTTCCTATAGTCTATATCTGCATATAATATTTTCTTAATATTAAAACATTTCAAATTACTCCTCAGTACGTTGAGTATTTTAGTTATTTTCAAAGTATGAATTTTTAGGAATTAAAATATTAAAGTAAATTAATATAATATATATATTATTTCTAGCTTCCTGTATTCTATATCTGCATATAATATTTTCTTAATATTAAAACATTTCAAATTACTCTTCAATACGTTTAATATTCTAGTTGTTTTTACAAGCATGAATTCTTAGGAATTAAAAATATTAAGGTAAATCAATATAATGTATATTACTTCTAGTTTCCTCTAGTCTATATCTGCATATAATATTTTCTTGATATTAAAACATTTCAAGTTATTCTTGAACATGTTTAATAGTTTAGTTACTTTGAAAATGTACATAATACATTCAATAAAATTATTAATCAATTATTAATTGTAAAATTGCTCTCTATATCTGTGAGAACAAATTTAGAGGTAAAAAAAGAATTATCTATAAAATTTACATTAAAATATTTTTCATGATATATTTCCTAAGTTTCTCTCCTTAAGATACTGCCAACGCTTTAAATGCTTTAATTTTTTAGTCCCTTGTAAAACTTATCAAGCGGGTATAACTATATTTCATTTCAGACTAGAGGTATAACTAATATATTTCTAAACTAAAACTCAATTTCTCTACATCAAAATCTCTGGCTCTGACTCACTCTTCATTAAACAACTTTCTTAAAATTCAAAACCACATGTCTGAGTAAATATTTGCAGAGAAAGTTAAACATTGATCTCATCAGAGAATTCAATGCCCTTGATAAAAGACGAACATTTTAATTACAGAGAGAAGCAGAGAGAGTAATACCATTTTTGTTATTGTTATTATTCCTGTCCTCATTGTCGTTTAAAATATTCAACGTCCCTAAAGTCAACAACACGTGAAAAGAAAGTCACTATTTACAACGATCGCTTTAATCCTGTATTTTCTTAAATATATTTACGATTATAAAATTAAAATTAAAATTATTATTAAAAGATATTGTTAAAAATTTAAAAAAAAATAAGTAATAATAAATAATAAATAATTAAATAAATGATTAATAAATATATAATTTATAATATATAATAAATAAATAATTTTTTATTATTTATTTTATTTAATGCAGAGAAAGTTAAACATTGATTACATCAGATAATTCAATGCCCTTGATAAAAGACAAACATTTTAATTCCAGAACGAAGCAGAGAGAGTGATACAAATTTTGTTATTGTTATTATTCCTGTCCTCATTATCGCTTGAAATATTCTACGTCACTAAAGTCAACAAGACGTGAAAAGAAAGTCACTATTTACAACTGCCGCTTTAATCCTGTATTTTCTTAAATATATTTACGATTATAAAATTTAAATTATTATTAAAAGATATAGTTAGAAAATTTAAATAAAAATAAATAATAATAAATAATTAAATAAATGATTAATAAATAAATAATTTATAATATATAATATATAAATAATTTTTTATTATTTATTTTATTTAATGCAGAGAAAGTTAAACGTTGATTACATCAGATAATTCACTGCCCTTGATAAAAGACAAACATTTTAATTGCAGAACGAAGCAGAGAGAGTGATATCATTTTTGTTATTGTTATTATTCCTGTCCTCATTGTCGTTTAAAATATTCTACGTCCCTAAAGTCAACAAGACGTGAAAAGAAAGTCACTATTTACAACGATCGCTTTAATCCTGTATTTTCTTAAATATATTTACGATTATAAAATTAAAATTAAAATTATTATTAAAAGATATTGTTAAGAAATAAAATAAAAAATAAGTAATAATAGATAATTAAATAAATGATTAATAAATAAATAATTTATAATATATAATAAATAAATAATTTATAATATATAATAAATAAATAATTTTTTATTATTTATTTTATTTAATGCAGAGAAAGTTAAACATTGATTACATCAGATAATTCAATGCCCTTGATAAAAAAACAAACATTTTAATTACAGAAAGAAGCAGAGAGAGTGATACCATTTTTGTTATTGTTATTATTCCTGTCCTCATTGTCGTTTGAAACATTCGACGTCCCTAAAGTCAACAAGGAGTGAAAAGAAAGTCACTATTTACAGCGATTGCTTTAATATTGTACTTTCTTAAATATATTTACGATTATAAAATTAAAATTAAAATTATTATTAAAAGATATTGTTAAAAATAAAATAAATAAATAATTAAATAAATGATAAAAAATAAATAATTTATAATATATAATAAATAAATAATTTTTTATTATTTATTTTATTTAATGAAGAGAAAATTAAACGTTGATTACATCAGATAATTCACTGCCCTTGATAAAAGACAAACATTTTAATTGCAGAACGAAGCAGAGTGATATCATTTTTGAAATATTCTACGTCACTAAAGTCAACAAGACGTGAAAAGAAAGTCATTATTTACAACGGCCGCTTTAATCTTGCATTTTCTTAAATATATTTACGATTATAAAATTAAAATTAAAATTATTATTAAAAGATATTGTTAAGAAATAAAATAAAAAATAAGTAATAATAGATAATTAAATAAATGATTAATAAATAAATAATTTATAATATATAATAAATAATTTTTTATTATTTATTTTTAAAATATTATTAAAAAATAAAATAAAAATAGATAATTATAAATAATTAAAGAATTATAAATAATCAAATTAATAATTAATAAATAAATAATTCATAATTGATAATAAATAATAATTTTTTAAACTACTTTTATTAAAATTATTTTTATTTTAAAACTATTTTTTTTATTTACAGTTATTTGTATATACAGTTTGACATTTTATTATTAAAATTCACACATAAAAAGAATTTAGAAAAATACACGCACATCAAGTTTGAGTGGACATGGTACTTTCCAAGCCCGAAAAATTTTCAGCATTAAAACCTTTTTTTCAATTCATCATAATAAAAATTTGGTTGCTTTTAGAATGCATTTTTTACAAGTTCTTTATTAACGTTTAAAATTTTACTTAATTTCTCATTTTAAGTTGTATGTTTTTAAGAACAAATACAACCCAAATGAAAAAGTAAAATTTATTTTCTTGAAAGATAAATTTTAATTTTAAAATGTTAGAATTAGAATTAGAAACTAAATTGGCATGCATTCTGTAAACTAAAATTGTAAAGGTACGTGATGTCTTAAAATATCTATGAAAATCAAAAACTGTTAAGAAATTTAAATTAAAAACTATCGGCTGTAATAAAATATATATAATGCATTGCTCGAATTAACCTCTTCTCTGTAAGGGCTTTTTTTAATTCCCAAGCTAAAAAAGAATTTTTAATCGATGATGATTAATATTGCTCTATTCTGAATCCCGAAAAGCAAAATAATTTTGATAATAAGCAGTTTTTAGCCTTGGCGTTCTGCACTAGTGTTTCTCTATGTGATGGCCCGTTCATTGATTTCCAGATTTCCCTACAATTAATTCCATATTTAAATTTTAAAAAATACTTTCTGATTCTATATTTATCAAACATATTACTTTGAAGTACTTAAGATAAATATCTGTATGAAAAGGTTTATTATAAATACGTAAAATTGTTTGTGAAAAGGATTCTGTAATCTTGCCTTGAAAACATCTTTACACCGTTTCTTATTGCCGGAATCTAAAAACGATTTTGATATAATTCAAAATTTATTTGCTTGATATCTTAATCAAAATAAAGATTGTAGTCATGATTATTGGAAACATACTAAATTGTTTCTTCAGTATAAGTTCTAAAAAATTTCCCTCTATTTGTGTAAAATTCATATGGCCCAGTGTAAATTTTCACATCATACCTTTGTAAAGGCTCTTATCTCTTTCAGTGCAGGAAACAGTACCAAAATATAATGAAACGTATCAGTAATGACTGAACCACCATATGTGCAAAAACTTCATATGGCCGAGAGTCAATTTTTACATCATACCGTGTACACAAGTAACTTGTAAAGTCTCTTATGTCTTTCAGTGCAGGAAACAGTACCGAAATAAAATGAACCGTATCAGTAACGACGGCTCCACCATGTATACGCATATCCATACCGCGTATCCATATAGTCCAGAGTAATTTTTAACATCATACCGCGTGCACAAGCACCTTGTAAAGGGTCTTATCTCTTTCAATACTGGAAATAGCACCGAAATATAAAGAAACGTATCAGTAACGACTGATCAACTTTAAACTATGTAATTTTGCACTTAGTTGCATAACATGCAACATGACTGTACGGGCATATCATACACGACGCAGGCTAGAATAGGTTAATATAATTTTAATTCACAGAATAAAATAGATAATTAGCGTTATATAATTCGTATAATTTGTATCAATAATTAGTTTTTAAGTTTCATTTTTTTAAAGTTATTTTACAGGTAAGTCGATAATTATTTTGTTTTTTTGTTGGTGTACATATTTTTTGTTTATTTTAATACATTACTCTACATTACAAAACTTAATCATTTTTAAAAAGTTAAAGACTTCATAATGATCTATGAAATAGTTTATTCTAGGCAGAGCAGAACTTTTTATTTTTTAGTCAATCAAAAATAAGTCGTTATAATGAAGACATTTTGTCTGAAATGGTACTATATACTCTTAAAGGCACACATTACCTCTAAATATTTTTAAAAAGATTTTTTTCTTATTTTGCCTTATTAGATCTTTTATAATTATCATCGCATATACATCGAATTGTCAACATTTATTCTCTATTCGTATTTAATTAGTTTTACTGAATTTTCTTCGTTTCTAAAAAGTAAAATTTTTCTAATAAATTTTTAAAATATCAGATCTTGTTTCAAAAAACTTTTTTTGCTTTGTTGTAAAAAATAATTATTAAGTATAATTTTTCATGCTTAAATTTTTAAAAAACATCAAAAACATTTTAAAAACACACTTTTTAAAAATATTTTTTAAAAAACTTTTTTAAAAATATCATAAACATCAGAGGATTTAATTTTCGATAAAGTTAAAATAATGTTTATAAATTCTATTTCAAATGCTATAAATATGCAAAAGAAAACAAAGAAAATTCAATAATGCATTTACTGTGAAAATTTAAAATCAATATGTACAAAACTTTTATTTAGAGTAAATCAAAAAATCATTATTTTGAATAAAATGAATTAAATTTTAAAACTTTTTATATTTTTTTCATTATAGTTTTCTTGAAAGCTATGGTATTAAGAGAAAATATTTTATAATTTTTCAGGTTCTAATTCGAATGTTTCGGTAAATTGTGTTTCAAAAGATTAAAAAATGTCCAGATATTTTTAAAATGTAAAAAATAAAGAACAAATTTTTTAAGGTTAAAGATGATGTGATCTCTTAAACGAACCTTCTACAAAATATGGACGTTAATCATTCCCGAAACTAGAAGTATCTGATCAAATTTAGGATTTTGTTTTTACTAAAAATCAGTAGTTTGCATTTGTATTCTCAATGCATTTAAATCATGCAGAAGATAAAGCATTATTCGTGCGGAATGGGCAAAAAAAGCTGTAGTGAAGTTTTATATAATAATAAATCTTTGAAAGACTGTAAAAAAAAGTTTTTGCTGTTAAAAGTCATTTTCTGTGTGGGCAGAAACAGACATAAAAACTGTTTGAGAAGCATTTTTAAATATGATAAAAATTTCTTAAATGTTAAAACACTCTACTTTAAAAATGGGCTTCTCAGGAATATATTTTATGTCTTTTGTTTATTTATTACATATAAAAAAACTGCTGAATCATATTAAATTTGTTTACGGAAAACAGACATGCGAAACGTGTATAACATTATGATGCTAATTAGTTTATTTCAAAGCAGAAAACATTTTAATTTAAAATAATATATTCATAAAGTATTGAAGAACTTACGTTATAAAATTTGTTCTGTAAAGAAAAATTTAATCGAAGAATTATATATTCATTTAATTTTTAAAGAGTATTTGTTTACGCAGTAATTAGAATTTACTTAAATGATATAAAATTCGTAAAACTTTTTACAATTAAGGCAATAATAATTTTATTTCTAAATCATTGTTTTTACCACCTAAGAATTCTGCAACTGATTATGAATACGTCTGCTAATATTTAATTATGTTTTATGGTGTTTTGGGTGAATATTAAGATATTGTTAGTCTAATAAAAAAATATTCATATCTATGCACTCTTAGTTTAAAGTAGTATAGAGATATATCAATAATATCTAGTAATATGGGGATATATCTCGATATTAAAAATTCTGATTACTCTAATATATACTTACATATCCACAGGGCATGTGGACATTATGAAGAAACTAGTCAAATTGCATTCAGGGGTGGTTGAAAAGAATATTTAAAGATTTCTTGTTCGTATGTACAGACGTAATAATTAAATTAATCAAAAAGGGTTCAAGCATGTGCAAAATGGTTATTTCCTTTGAAATAGAAAAACTGAAAGATTTGGTTTCACATAATAACAGAGTACCCCCGCCAACTTGGCGATAAATCTCTAAGAATGGTAGCCCGACATTTTCTCCAGATCTCGCTGTGTTCAAACAATCTGTATCTATATTTTGATTTGTATTACATTAGTATCCATTTCTCCTTGTGCAACCCTTTTCTTATATATTAAATAATCATAATGCTTAAAAAATAGATATAGGGAATCTTTAATGGTTCCCTATGGCTAATTTTTAATAATTTGGTGCTGTTGGCTTTGTAAACTGTTGAGGGATTAATTACTCATAAATATAAATACCCAAAAGTCGCCAAAAAAATGCAAGAAATAAAATGTTCGAATGGAATACATTTGTGTTTTAGTAAACATGGCAAATAATTTCACCAAAGTTTGCTAAAAAGTACCCTATTTTTAAGTATTACCAAAGATTTCATGATTAAAGTACTCCTGTAAATCAGACAAAGAAGTAAAACCAAAAACCCTTTTCTTATATATTAAATAATCTTAATGTTTAAAAAATAGATATAGGGAATCTTTAATGGCTCCCTATAGCTAATTTTAATAATTTGGTGCTGTTGGCTTTGTAAACTGTTGAGGAATTAATTACTCATAAATATAAATACCCAAAAGTCGCCAAAATATGCAAGAAATAAAATGTTCGAATGGAATACATTTGTGTTTTAGTAAACATGGCAAATAATTTCACCAAAATTTGCTAAAGAGTACTCTATGTTTAAGTATTACCAAAGATTTCATGATTAAAGTACTCTTGTAAATCAGACAAAGAAGTAAAACCAAAAACCATTTTCTTATATATTAAATAATCTTAATGCTTAAAAAATAGATATAGGGAATCGTTAATGGCTCCCTATAGCTAATTTTTAATAATTTGGTGCTGTTGGCTTTGTAAACTGTTGAGGGATTAATTACTCATAAAAATAAAAACCCAAAAGTCGCCAAAAAATGCAAGAAATAAAATGTTCGAATGGAATACATTTGTGTTTTAGTAAATATGGCAAATAATTTCACCAAAGTTTGCCAAAGAGTACCCTATTTTTAAGTATTACCAAAGATTTCATGATTAAAGTACTCCTGTAAATCAGACAAAGAAGTATAACCAAAACCTTTTTTTGCCTGCACCAATATGTAAATGTATTAAAATATAATAAATGTTATACACCGCTACAAGTCCATAATCTCCGGCTAATTTATTCATATTAAACGAAGTCCAATAAAAGAATTGCAAAAGAATATAAAGAGCTCAATTTTTAACCCTGCAATATGTTAAATTGCGTGTTTAAACATGATAAAAACTCTTTAAATACGACGTAAATGGAAAAAAATTAGAATTTCTTTCTAGATCTTAAAGGGGAAAAAATGATGCGATGATTTTTTAAATAAAAGTTACTAAAGAGATATGAGATAGTCGATGTCTTTGGGGCATGGTGTTGTTCATTAATCATTCATTTAAATCGATAATCTAAATTTATCTTTCGAACAATACGCTTCATTTGAATTAAACGTTAACTTCTATTGTGTTGTCACATACTTTTTTCCAATTTATTAAAATAAATGGCTTTCTCAAAATTAAATTCCACTGAATGCATTAATGGTAAGAGTTTTTGGTATAACAGATTGTTATGGAAAGGCTGGAGTTAATACATCTGATACATGAATAAATTGCGCTGTAACTACTAATACTAGTTAAATCTTTGAAACTATTATAAGAACTTTTAACTGTCAAGGCTCTTTTTTTTGTATCTAGACTTAATTCATGACCATTTTCTTACAGTTAGAGCATCACACGATGAAAAAAAAACTTATACGGATTTTTTAATTTAAAACGGGATACAGTAATTAAAATAATTTTTGGTAACACGAATTGTTCTTGTAAATGTGAGATTTTGTACACATGTAAATTGATACATAACTTAATAAATCCCATTAAACACTTAATGGGACAAAATAAACTACAGAATTTTAAATATTAAGAGTCTAACGATAAAAAAAACTACTACGGATTTTTTAATTGAAAAGAACGAGATATAGTATTCTACAATAATATTTTGTATTACAGATTGCTTTTGTAAATGTGAGACTCTGTACACATGTATACGGATGCATAAATAAATCAATCCCATTAAACACTTAATTTGACATAATAAACTAGAGAATTTCAAATTTAGATTCTGCACCGATAAAAAAAACTATTATGGAATTTTAAATTGAAGCGAATCAGATATAGTATTCTACAATAATATTTTGTATTAAGGATTAGTTTTGTAAATGTGAGACTTTGTACACATGTTAACAAATGCATAACTAAATCAATCCCATTAAACCTTTAATGGGACATATTGAACTAGAGAATTTCAAATTTAGATTCTGAGCCGATAAAAAAAAACTTTTGTGGATTTTTTAATTGAAGAGAATAGTAAGGTTTTGGATAGCTACGGTCTACTTTTTGCAACACGAGGGGTAATGAGACCGGGACCTACTGCTTAAAGCCGATTCCAAACGGCTACTAACATCCATGCCATAGTGGGATTTGAACCCACGAACTCCGGTTCCGAAGTCCAGCACCCTAACCATTCGGCTATAGTTCGGCAATTGAAGAGAATAAGATATAGTATTCTGCAATAATATTTTGTAAAACGAATTGTTTTTGTAAATGTGAGACCGTGTACACATGTAAACCGATATATAACTAAACAATCCCATTAACCACTTAATGGGACATAATAAACTAGGAGTTGAAAATTATTTAGGAAAACAGTTTATCTTTTCTTAAAAATAAAATTTAAAAACTGCTGTGTTTAAAATAAAACATTAATAAAGATCCAAATTTAAAATAATAAAGATTTAGTGTTTTATATGAAGTGATATTTAAAAAAATATACAATATAACACCAGATCCACCTACCCGCAAAATAATTTTTCAAATTTATAAAATTATAAACATGTTTATAAATCAAATAGAAGCTAATTATCATTTTCATTCTATGAACTTAAGTTATATTAATATAAGAAATATAATTTATTTTCTAGAACGAAAAATGCTATTTTATTTTTTTTATTTTCAATTTCTTAATATTTTAAAATATTTTTTTAATTTTCAAATGTAAGATTCCTTTAAATTTGGGGGTTACAGAATGAAAACCGATATTTTACTTTAATTTGATATAAAAATTAAATTACAAATGTATCTATTTTAAATGTTATCTTTCAGGTAGGTGACTTTAATTTCTTCCATTTTATGGTATTGTAAAAGTATTCTAACTTTGAGAAATCGAAACTTAATGATAAGACTAAATAATTATTTTAAAGCTTTTCAGTTATATTGTAAAGAGAAACAAAATTTATTTTCAACTCGAAAATTGCTAATTTATTTTGGACTATTTCTAATATTTTAATTTTTTTTATTTTAAAATGCAAGAGACCTTTAGATTTTAAGCTTACAAAATGAAACAGATATTTTACTTCAGTTGGATACACAAATTTAGTTACTAATATATATATATATATATATATATATATATATATATAATATATATATATATATATATATATATATATATATATATATAATTTAAAAGTTATGTAAGGTTAATTTAATCTCTTTCTTTAAGTGTATATTTTTATTCTGTTGTAAAATATATACTTCTTGAAATGATAAGACGAAATAATTATTCTAAAGCTTTTACATTATATTATTAAGAAAAGCAAAATTTATAGTCTGGCATGAAATATGCTATTTTATTTTTTTATTTTAAATTTCTTAATATTTAAAGAAAAATTTAATGTAAGATACCTTTAAATTTTGAGTTTACAAAATGAAAGACATTTTACTTTAATTAGATATAAAATTTCGTGACTAATGTACATATTTCAAAAGTTACCTTGGGGTAGATGAATTTAATTTCTTTTGAAGTTTTTATGCAACTGTAAAAAATATACTACTTGGAATGATAAGGTTAAATAATTATTTTAAAGCTAAAATGTTATTAAATTTTCTATAACTTTTAGTTATAGAGAAAATATATTATTTTACGATGGATAGTAATAAAAGCAGTTGGAAAACTTTAAGCCTTGTACTGGTAAATCCTTAAATCAGATCAATGTTATTTTAATTTTTTGTACGTTTTTTCAGTTTTATTTTCAGTTTTTATATTAATTTTCTCTTATAATAATTCTAAATTTATTTTGAAGATATTTTGGTACCATTTTGCTAGTTTATTGAATAGTTAATTTATTAAAATAGTTAATTTATAAGAATTACGAGGATCAAAAATATATTATTTTACGATGAATCGTAATAAAAGCAGTTGCACGGAAAACTTTAAGCCTTGAAAAGTACTTGTAAATCCTTAAATCAGATCATTGTTATTTTAATTTTTTTGTACATTTTTTCATTTTTATTTTCAGTTTTTATATTAATTTTCTCTTTTAATAATTTTAAATTTATTTTGAAGATATTTTGGTACCATTTTGCTAGTTTATTGAATAGTTAATTTATAAGAATTGCTTCTATGTTTATAAGTCGATTTTTATTTTACCGAGTTTTATTCTAAACTAGCATATAGCCCGTCATATGACAGTATCAGTAAAATTTTTAATTTTCCACAATTGCAAAGTACCCTATGAGGTACTTTGCAGTTCAATGAAAATAAAAAAAAATGGTTTGTTTTCTGGCTGAGAATTATTTTGAAACAAAGTATTACCTTAAGAAAATTATTTACGTAATATCTAAGTTCAGTGATAAAACGTATGGAAATAATGCAGAAGATATTTAAATAAATCTAAAATAAATGATTAACTGAGATGGTTAAAGGAATGACGTCATAATGCTAGAAAAAAATTGTTATTTTTACCTATTTTTTATGTGATAAATTGATACATTTAATTGCCTGTTCTTAAAATGGGGCTTGATATAATAATGGTAATACGTGAATTTAATATAATAAAAATCATAAAAATTTGAAAAATTGTAGCAATTTATTTTAAAAATAATAAAACAACTTTAGGAATAAGAATTCAAAAGAAAGAACAAAAATTATTAAATTAATTAGATATTTAGAAAAATTCGGCTACGTCGGGGGTAGAACCATCAACCCAAGAAATACGACAATCAAACGGGCAGAAACTGTACCCCACGTGCCAGCTTACTCGTGGGGAAGGAGATGGTTATATAAGGGTAAAGTAAAAACAGTCCAGAAATTTAAATATTGCGCTCCGCCTTCACCATCCTATCAATAATGAATTTAGTATAAAATAAGAGGGAGAATAAGGCTTGAAATAATAGCATTAAATGCTCGAAAAGGGGGGGGGGAATGAGGTGGATTTCGAATTCACTTTGAATTTTGCTAACCCTAACTCATAAAAAATCCAATATGGATGCTGTATCCATTCTAGGTACAACCGCTTCATAAATTCACAGACAGACAACTTAGGCTATTATTATATAGGGGATTTAAACTCAGATTTAATAATACAAATAAAGTTAAATTTAAAAAGAAGTCTACTTGAAAAGATAAATGTAATTAATTTCATCAAGCTCAATTTATATGTGTAAAGGGGGAATAATTTGCAAAATTGCTATGCATCTTTCGGTGTCTCCATTAAATACCCAAATAATTAATTTTTTTTAAACAAAGTAGTTTACTATTAGTGTTTTTTGGGCTCTTTAACGGCTAAGCACAATTAACTATAGGCTCCAACTAATATTTGTAACCAATTCTCGTTTTAACAGATATTAATTGCTGTTAGCCGTAGAACGACTTTCGTGAAACCGGTCTTAAGTGTGTAAACGTATAAAAAACACATTTTTGATAATAATTAATGTATTTTTAATTTTTTAAGATCCTTGTACATTATTTTATATTTAGTACTCTTGCACTTGCAAAAATACTTTGATATTTCAGTATATTATCTATCTTGATAATATAAATATTTTGGACTACTAAGAATGTAAAAATAAATGTTATTAACTTAGTTATTTAACAATTTATACTTGTACAAAAAGAATCATTTACAAAAACACTATAATGTCTGTATTCCCTGAATGTATCCGACTATAGTTAATATCTGGCACCATTCGTTATTTTAGAGTTTTTAATTAATTTCTTTTTTAATAAACTTTTAATAATTTCAGTGTTTAGGAGTTTGTAAGAAGACAGCGTCCTATACATAAATGTAAGCATACATAAATACTTTATTCACACTAGACTTTTAATAGTGATGATATAACGCAGAATACTAAATATCGGGAGAGGATTGTAAGAGTCACGTCCATCTCTGTCGGTGGTCAAACGAATCTTTGTTCATTTTAACCAATGAAAATGACAGTATTGTCCCCTTAATGGTTTTCTTGACTTACGAAGGTGTCAAGCGTGTCGTTCTGTCAACGCACCGACCTGAGAAAAGGAATTTTGCTTTGATCGATTCGGCCAGGCGCCAAGGGTGCTTCAGCTACCCCAAAGACAAGGGTCAAAGAAGGGTGGGTGGCGATCTTCCCTAAAACCAAAATTTCCTGTTCGGAAAAGAAGGAAGAGGGAAGGACTCCCGGCTGAGAGAGCAGGTTGATCTAGAGTGA
This sequence comes from Pardosa pseudoannulata, assembly GCA_032207245.1. Lineage (NCBI taxonomy): Eukaryota > Metazoa > Arthropoda > Arachnida > Araneae > Lycosidae > Pardosa > Pardosa pseudoannulata. The sequence continues at coordinate 21,746,706 of CM063508.1, forward strand.
TCTCCTCCTTGGGTGATAGGTTACATCTGCATACGCTTTAATGTTTCTTTAAATGTTTCTTTTTTGTTAAATAAATCAACCTTTGTAAAGTTTCTAACATCCATTGCTCTGATTATTTAACATCAATCTCTGCTGCATCCCAAGAAACCCATGCGAAGTCGTACCCAAATGACTAGAGTGTGACGGATGACCGAAATAGAAGCAGAACGAGAGCTCGGCGCAATTACAATGATGACGCCAATAATGAGAGGGTGCTCATTTATTCACATCAACTTAACACAAGAAATTAATGCGCCACAGAATTAAACGAGGTTTTAATTTTTTATTAATATATTTTTAACTAATCGGAATTTTGGAATGCATATGGATGTAATGGATGAAATGGCTTTTTCGTATTACATATCCTGTTTTGGTCCCTTCAGGATTTTTTAACTTCCTGCTGCAGATAGAAGAAGAAGATAGATGAAGAAGATAGACATACATAATTCAAATCAGATTTTAACCGGAAGTAGCTATTGAGTAAAGAGAGGTTGCAGGAAAACTGCTACTTCCAATGACTGAAAGTAACCCAAAAGTTGTCAAAAAACTGCAATTTTGCTTTAAAGTCCGCAGTCCAAATTCTAATTCTGATTCCTCGAAATCAAATTTAGTCGAATTATCCTACTCACATACACACATAAATCCAAAATTGTATTTTCGAACTCAGGGAAGTCCAAAACATAAAATTAAACTCTGTGGAAGCACAGCCCAATTTCGGGTCCAGGCTTACGGTACCAATCTCAGTTTTCGAAACCAAGGGCACTGGGATGCGAAGCGTAAGTCCCGTTTAGGGTGTCAACCTTACACGGAACCCCGAGTGTTTAGTTCCCATGCATGCTTAGAACTAAACACAGAAGGTGTTCCTCAATTTTCTCCTCAATGTGTCTACCCACTAAAGGGATGACAGGCTGAGTCAACCTTGTCCAATCCGAGGATCAAACCTCGTATTTGTGACATGAGAGCTCGAAGTGCTACTCCAACACCACTGGGCTTAACACCAGTTAAAATCTTGAAGTCGAATTTTTGAAGGATCACAATGCTCTCTCTTTATTTGTACATGAGAAAGTAAAATGCTGTTACAGAACTGCAAATAAAAAAAAACTATAAAAAGGGTAAAATAAATATATAAAATAAAGCACTTAAATGGTTCTGAGACATTCAATATTTAGGTGTCCTATCATAAATATCCGGATGGATTGTATCTCATTTCTCTTTCAACTTCTGCAATTTGGCAAATAGCTTTCTGGCTAGTTACGTTAAGATCTTGTTTTCGTTCGTCGGTAGCTTAACAGCGCATTTATACGTAATGTTTCGTTTCGCAGCTTAATTTAATATTTCAGACACGAGCACCTCTTAAACATTTTATTGTGGATGGAATGCAGAGATTTTCAGCGCAGTTAACTTTCAGATATGAAAGATAATGCACGTTCCCCGCGAGGTCACGCAGCAAAACTGATCTTCTTTAGTACCTTAAATAAATTAACCGAAATATTAAACAATTTAAATCCATCACGAGCACTTTTATCGCTCACATTACCTGTTAACGTAAGAACTTTTCTTCGAACCAGTTCTTTTCAAAGTATCTCGAATGTAGCGTAGTATGGATGGATAAAGTTCTATAACATCGCATAAATAAAATGCTAAAGAAAACTTTAATTTTGTTTACAATTAACATAAATATCAATATATTTTTTAAATTCTAATTAATTAAAGTCACATTCTTTTAAGTACTTTCTTGGATTTAGAAGTTTAATATTTTGATAGAAAAAGGTATTTTTTTTACTGTCTGTGGACAAAATATTCACAAAATAAATTGTCTTTTATCTAGTTTTTATAGAAAATATTTTAATTGTGGGATAAAGTTCTGTAACATCTAATAAATAAAAAGTTAAAGAAAATATTAATTTTTTAATTAAAAATAGATCTCAATATATTTTTAAATTCTAATTATAAAAATTATTTTAATTGTGGGATAAAGTTCTGTAACATCTAATAAATAAAAAGTTAAAGAAAATATATTTTTTTATTTAAAAATAAATCTCAATATATTTTTGAATTTTAATTAATTAACGTCGCATTCTTTGTAAAGATTGTGATAACATTACATTCATGGGTTTAGATTAATTTAAATTTTGATTATAATTTTTTGTACCGGGATATTTAACTACAAAGAAAAAATGTATTGCCGAAGATACGGCTACGAACACCCATGCCATAGTGGGATTCGAATCCATGAACCCTGTTTCCGAAGGACAGCACCCTAACCATTCGGCCATCGTTCGGCTTGTAAAGATTGTGATAACATTACATTCATGGGTTTAGATTAATTTAAATTTTGATAGTAAAAAAATAATTTTTTGTACTGTCTGTGGATATATTAACTACAAAGAAAAAATGTATTAATCGTAAGATACAGTTCTATAACATCTCATAAATAAAAAGATAAAGGAAATATTAATTTTTTAATTAAAAATAAATCTCAATATGTTTTTAAATTCTAATTAATTAACGTCAGATTCTTTGTAACGATAATAATAACATTACATTCATAGGTTTAGATTAATTTACATTTTGATAGCAAAAAATAATTTTCTGTACTGTCTGTAGATAAATTAACTATAAATTAATTAAGTGCTCTTATATCCAATTTTCCTAAAATATCTTAATCGTAGGATAAAGTTCTATAACATCTCATAAATAAAAAGTTAAAGAAAATATCAATTTTGTTTTTAATTAAAAATAAATCTCAACATATTTTTAAATTCTAATTAATTAACGTCAGATTCTTTGTAAAGATAATAATAACACTACATTCATGGGTTTAGATTAATTTAAACATTGATAGCAAATTGGAATTTTCTGTACTGTCTGTGAATAAATTTAAAAAAACTAATTAATTTTTATTTAATGTTTATCAACATATCTGAATTGCAGGATAGTATGGATAAAGTTTTATAGCATCTCATAAAAAAAAAGCTAAAACAATCTTTAATTTTGTTTTCAAATAAAAATAAATTTTCAATATATTTTTAATACTAATTAATTAACGAATTCTTATCAAAGATAGTGATAACATTAATTTCTTGAATTTAGATTTATTTAATAGTTTGATAGCAAAAGGGAATTTTTTAGTCTTTGAATAAATAAACCTTAAAATTAAGTGGTCTTTTACACAATTTTTATCAAAATAACTTAAAAGCAGGATAGTGTGGATAAAGTTTTATAGCATCTCATAAAAAAAAGCTAAAACAAGCTTTAATTTTGTTTTCAAATAAAAATAAATTTCAATATATTTTTATTCTAATTAATTAATGTCGCATTCTTTTTAAAGAGATTGGTAACATTAATTTCATTATCTTAGATTTGTTTACTATTTTGATAGCAATAGGGAATTCTCTTTACTGTCTTTGAATAAATTAACCTTAAAATAAATTGAGGAGTCTTATCCAATTTAATCTTTAAGTAAATCTCAATATACTTTTAAATCCTAAATAATAAGTGTCATTTTTCCTTACACAAAATGAGTTATGCCATCATTTTCAAGGATTGATTTATTTAAAATTTTGACCGCATAACTGATTTTTTTTTACTGTTTTTGAAATAAATTAACTGTAAAATAAATTAAGATTCTTTTTAAATAATTGTCTCCAAAGTATCTCAAACGAAGAACAGTATGGATAAAGTTCTATAACATCTCTCTAATAAATCTTAGAAAAAAAACTACAATCTTTCTTTTAGTTAAAAATAAATCTCAGTATAGTTTCAAGTTATAAATAATTGACGTACTATTTTTCTAAAAGAACGAGTGATATAACAATGTTTTCAATTATATAGAATTGTTTAAAATTTGATCATAAAACAAACTTTTTTATTATTTTTAGATAAAGCAACCTTAAAATAAAGTGCTTCGTTCTGATTCCTATAAATATATCTCAAAGTAAGAAAAATAAGGATGAAATTCTATAGCGTATATAAAAATAAATAAAAAAAATTAATTTTCTTTTAAATAAAAATAAATATCGATAATTTTAAATATATTTAAAAATTTAATTCTTTAAATTCTAAATAATTAACGTCACACTTTTCAAGAGCTCAATAACACTGCTCTCATTTAATATTTGGGCAGACCAATTAATTTTCTTCACTGTCTTTGAATAAATTAAAATTAAAAAATTTAAATATTTCTTTAATCCGATATGTTGAGTCTTATGTTATATATATATATATATATATATATATATATATATATATATATATATATATATATATATGTGTGTGTGTGTGTAAACAGAGAGAGATTAGATACATGTGTGTGTGCGTATGTATGTATTTAATTGTACACTTCAGAGGCAAATATTTATTGTCTACAGATTTAATACATTATCTAAGAAACTGGATATACTATAATATAAAAATTAGATGCATACCATCTATCTATCTATCTATATATATATATATATATATATATATATATATATATATCTATCTATATATATATATATATATATATATATATATATATATAAATTATTTCACTTTAATATTTCCTTAAAAACCTCCTTTTTCTCCTTTTCTAGTTCCTTAAAATATTTTCTCAGCTTCAAAATGTCTTAATCAAAGGACTCGACTGTCAAATCTTTCAATACATTTCCCAAAACTCTCTGTCCAATAGATGTAATTTTTTCTGTCCAGTCAACACCTTTTCCAGTAGAAGCCGTCAAATGGCTTTGCTTTTTTTCTGATCTTAACAGTTAAATTTTCTAAATGTCTTGTCCCTTGAGAAAATTCTATCTGTCTTCGCTCTTGGGTGCACCTCTATTCGAGCAAAGTTTTTTTGTGTTTCTTTCTCTTGTCTGTCGTTAACGAGTACAGATATCCTTTTCTAGCAGCTCTTAAATAAAATTTCGTTAAAACTTTTACTTGTGTGCCGTTCCCTTCAATTTGACTAGACTGCATCTTATTTTATTACTGCTAAGCTGATTTTGCTTTTCCTTGTTCAGTAGTCCGGGCAAGTAAAAACAATTGGAGCTACATAATTATTGTGATTAGAAGAAATAATTTATATATATATATATATGTGTGTGTGTGTGTGTGTGTGTGTGTGTGTGTGAAATGAGGCTTTTTACCTCATTACGAAGTGGAGTTCCGGGCGGTTTTCACAGCCCTGAAGTCTTGGAATCTCTAGATAAGAACTCAATCAAGACACTCAAAAATCCAATCTAACTTATTTATTCATCGACATTTCAAAGCATCAAACTCCATAGAAACCCATCGAAAACTTTATACGAAAAAACTGTGATAGAACTCTAGACATTTACTTAAGTAGTCATTTGTGTTGACCAATCAGCTATTACTTGAAGTCACGTGGTGATGTCACCCACGTGTTAAAACTCTATTTTTGTATATGGAAAAGGAAGGATTTCTGTTAGCAATCATTCGAGAATATTCGCCAGGGTTTGTTGAGAAGAATTACTGGAAAAAAAGAATCTCAAACCGAGAATGATAAAAATATCCTTATATATATATATATATATATATATATATATATATATATATATATATATATATATATATATATATATATATATATATATATATTATATATATATATATATATATATATATATATATATATATATATATATATATATATATATATATATATATATATATATATATATTATATATATATATATATATATATATATGTGTGTATATATATATATATATATATATATATATATACAGAGAAACTTCTCCGAGCGGTCACCCCTATATAGCGGTCACCCTTCTGAATGGCCAATTTTTCATGGCACGGATTTTTTACTCATAGACCTAATGGTAAAATAACCTCTATTAGAGGCCACCTGACCCCCTCTAAACGGCCACTGAGGGGGATTGCCCCTTTCATTTTTCGGGAAATTCTACTCACTCAGTGCTTTAATTTTGAACAGAAATACTCAAGGTCAGGTTTATGGTCGGATATAAGACCCAGAAATAATTTGCGAAGTTCACTTCCGGTGTCCCCCCCTTTCTTAAAAACATTAAATCTGTTATCTCTTTTGTATTCTCCCCACACCCTTCAGATAGGGAATCCCTATTGCACCCCCCATAGAAACTGAGAGGACTGGACAATCAGGCGTTGTTGGTATCCTAGGGCCTTTGTTTGGAATTCCAATAGGTACAGTAAAGAAAGGATTGCACCTCTGTCAGCAAAAATGTCTGCCACTCCAATTTCATTTCATTAGTTTGTCAGTGATCTGAGTTGCAACGATATCGAAATGCGTTTTCCTAAATCTCGAGTAGTTCTGCTTGAATAATCGGCAAGAAAGTTAGTTGAATTATCTAACTGCGGAAGAACGCAAATCAACTAAGTCATTAAAGAAAAAAAAATTATTTTACGAAGGAATACGAAGACTTCAATTTTCTGCTTTTAAAGTAAAAAATGAACTTAAAAAATGGTTGTTATAGAGAAAAGTGAAAACTTAAAATACAAATTGTAGCCTTTTTTGTAAAAAAAAAAAATGTAAGAGAGCATGAAATAAAGTACTATTTTCTGTTTAGATAAGTTTTCAATTTCATTTTAAATAAGGAATATATGCCAGACTTATTTATATTACTCATTATAGCAATTATCTTATAATATAACCCTTTCTTTAGAGTAGCCAAATATTCTTGGAACGGTGGGGTAGCCGTTCAGAAAAGTTTCACTGTATATATATATATATATATATATATATATATATATATATATATATATATATATATATATATATATATATATATATATTATATATATATATATAAAAAAAAAAAAAAGTATAGATATATGAAATAAAGTACTATTTTCTGTTTAGATAAGTTTTCAATTTCATTTTAAATAAGGAATATATGTCAGACTTGTTTATATTACGCATTATAGCAATTATCTTATAAAACCCTTCTGAGCGGCCAAATATTCTCGGAACGGTGAGGTGGCAGCTCAGAGAAGTTTCACTGTATATATATATATATATATATATATATATATATATATATATATACATATATACATATATATATATATACATATATATATACATGTATACACATATATATATATATATATATATATATATATATATATACGTACATATGTATAGGGGAGACATTATGCACATATTTTTAAAAACCTATTTCGTCAACAATCCCCTATATAATAATAGCTTAAGCTATCTGTCCGTCTGTCCCCGAATTCATGAAGTGGTTGGACCTGGAAGGGATGGGAGCATCCATATTGGATTCATAATGACTTAAGGTTACCAAAATTCAAAGCAAGTCTTTAAAACGTTTGAAATCCATCCCTTAACCCCGTTTAGTTTTCAAGCTTTATATCAAGCCCTATTTTCCCTAATTAAAAGCAGGTGATTAAGTTTACCACATAATAAATAGGTAAGAATAACAATTTTTCCAGCATTATGACGTCTTTCCTTTAACCATCTCATTTAATAATTTCTTATTTTAAATTATTTTAATATCGTCTGCATTATTTTCATACGTTTTATCACTGAACTATTACTTAACTAGATATTACGTAATTAATTTTCTTTTATATTTGCTTAAATAATAAATTAGGTACATATGAGATAATTTTAAATTTAATGATTGATTATATTTTGTTGCAATGAAAATTTTATCACGTATTAACAACAAATTCTTTTCATAAAAGTCTAGTAGTTTATTTTAAAATATATAACGTTTAAGTTATACATCTTTGAAAATTAAGAAGTTTAATCGTTTTTGTGTTTGTTTTTATTCACAACCACACGTTTTGACTAAATGAATTGAATTTGATTTTGAACTGCATTCACGGTATCGGGAAACTTTAGAGGAGTATGAAGATAAACAAATTATTGAGCTTGCCATTTATTCACAGCCACAAAACAAACCTGCCCACTACGGTACTTCACAATTCTGAAAAATTAAAAATTTTACTAATCCCGTCATATACGGGCTATATGCTAGTCTTCAAAATAGCCAGTAGCAAGTGTTTGGGGGTACTAGTATAATAACAAATATAAAATAAGGTAGTGTAAACTGCTTAAAGTACTTTTATTAATTTTCTATGTTGATATAAGTTAATCTAAGTATTAAATTTAACAAAGGAAGAGCGAAATAATATTTAGTAGTACTATCTAGTTAATATAAATAAATAAAAAATAAATGAATAAAATTTACATTAAACTTAATCTTAAATTGCTTTCAGATACTAAAACTATCTTCAAATACTACTCAAACAATTGCATAATATTTCAGAGAAATCTCCTCCCGCTAATCAAGTTTAGAAGCAGAGTTTCGAATTGTCTCGAAAGATTAACGTAAATTATTCAGGGCATTCCAGTGACAAATGATTTGTCTTTAACACAAATCGCGCAAAATGGCGACAGTTCGTAATCGATTCCTTCGACAGCTTTTTCCAATAACGTTAAAAGTGTTTTCAAAATCCAGGCTCATTTGCGATTCGTTCAGAACATTGGATAGGAAGCTTCGCAATTAGAAAAGGCAATTGACCTCAAAATACTGGAAAAGTTTTAAGGAGGGAGCAATTTGCTCCTGATGTTTACTCGAATGGATAAAATCTCGAGAAATAGTAAAGTAAACTTGATTAGTCATTTAGCATTTGATTAAAATTTCTTCACCTTTCTAATGACATGTGATAAAGAAGTAATAATAAAATATGGGATACATTAATTTATCCTATTTTCAATGATATTGTTAAATTAAGACTTACACGACATTATGAACTCTGTGATCAAACATACTTAATTATAAATAAGTACAAGACAAAGGTTTTCTAGGTCTCAACTATGGTTTCAGTACATTTGCATAAAAATGTCAGTCTGCTAAATATTGTAGACCACTAAATTCGCAAATGAAAATTCGTTTACCGATAACATAATTTTTCAAGGTATACATTTTACTAGGATAATAAAAAGTGTAAAATGCAGTTTGGGGTGCCCTTGTTTTATTGGCGATATCTTTTGCCGCCAATAATGCCAACATGCCATTTAAACTAGTGGCAAAATCATCTATAAGAGCTATAAAAAGCATAAACTGTACTATTAAAGCAGTACTGTATTATTAAATCAGTAAAAAAAACACTCTTTCGTTAAGACTTACACAACATTATGAACTCAGGTGTCAAACATGTTTAATTATAAATAAGTACAAGACATAGGTTTTCTAGGCCTCAACTATGGTTTCAGTACATTTGCAAAAAATGTCAATCCGCTAAATATTGTACATCAATAAATTCGAAAATGAAAATTCGTTTACCGCTAACATAATTTTTCAAGGTATGCATTTTACTAGGATAATAAAAAGAGTGAAAATGCAGTTTAGGGTGCCCTCGTTTTATTGGCGATATTTTTTTACGCCAATAATGCCAACATGCCATTTAAAAAAGTGGCAAAAACATCTATAAGAGCTATAAAAATCATAAACTGTACTTATTAAAGTAGTAAAAAACACTGTTTCAATATGACTTACATTATGAACTCAGGGATCAAACATGTTTAATTATCAATAAATACAAGACATAAGTTTTCTAGGTCTAAACTATGAATTCATTACATTTGTAAAAAAAAATGTAACTCTGCTAAATATTGTAAACCACTAAATTTGCAAATGAAAATTCGTTCAACGATAACATAATTTTTCAAGGTGTACATTTTACTAGGATAATAAAAAGAATGAAAATGCAGTTTAGGGTGCCCTCGTTTTATTGGCGATATTTTTGACGCCAATAATGCCAACATGCCATTTAAAAAAGTGGCAAAAACATCTATAAGAGCTATAAAAATCATAAACTGTACTTATTAAGGCAGTAAAAAACACTGTTTCGTTAAGACTTACACAACATTATGAACTCAGGGATCAAACATGTTTAATTATAAATAAGTACAAGACATAGGTATTCTACGTCTCAACTATGGATTCAGTACATTTGTAAAAAATGTCTCTCTGCGAAATGTTGTAAACCACTAAATTCGCAAATTAAAATTCGTTCACCGATAACATAATTTTTCAATGTATACATTTTACTAGGATAATAAAAAAATGTGAAAATGAACTTTAGGGTGCCCTTGTTTTAATGGAGATATCTTTTTCAATAATGCCAACATGCCATTTAAAATAGTGGCCAAAACATCTATAAGAGCTATAAAAAGCATAAACTGTACTTCTTAAAGAAGTAAAAAATACTGTTTCGTTCAGCAGCCATGATACTGGAATAGCGGCAGAAATTGTTCAATAGTTTTGTAAAGATTGTTTATTTTGTTACCGTTGAGCGTAGCGCCATCTGAAAAAAAAAAAGAAATAGAACAGTGTTCGCTTGGAGCACGGAGATTAAATCGACTACGAACCAATATACTCTGCTTTTTCTTGATGTTTCTTTAAAGTGGTTGATTTGGACTATGTTTGCAGTGAAATTATTCAAAGTCAGTAAGTAAATTCTTAATTCCTTTAATCATAAATATTATTGGGTTTCCCTTTTCCCAACGCTGATCCAATCCATATTCGTTTAATTCTATTTGATTGTGTTTATGTATTATGTATCCCCTTAGTTCATATTATTCTTATCTATTGTACTGTGTTAAAATCTTAAATGTTAGTAGTCATTAATTCTCTATTGTTAGTAATATATTTGCTTTCTAATGTCAAATTCTAATCTACAATAAACTGTTAGCAAATCCCTTCCCTTTGGTCATTTCTCATTCACAAATTCTTTATTTTAGTTTATATAATTAAATATAAATTCCACTAATTTTTAACATTTCACAAACACAATATAGATAAAACTTTATACACAGGTTGTACCAAACTTTTGAATTTGCAAACGCATCAGGACAATTTTTAAAATTTTCTAAATCATACTTAAATTTACGAGAAATGCTGTTTAGAGTGCCCTATGTTTTATTGGAGCTACCTTTTGCCGCCAATAATGTCAACATACCATTTAAAATAGTGGCAAAAACATCTATAAGAGCTATAAAAATCATAAACTGTACTTATTAAAATAGTAAAAAACGCAGAATAGATGACATTTATACACAGATTGTACCAAACTTTTAAACTTGCAAACACATGAAAACAATTTTTAGAATTTTCTAAATCATACGGAAATTTACGAGAAATGCAGTTTAGGGTGCCCCTTGTTTTATTGGCTATATCTTTTGCCACCCATAATGCCAGCATGCCATTTAAAATAGTGACAAAAACATCTGTAAGATCTATAAAAAGCATAAACTGTACTTATTAAACTATTTAAACTATTGTACTTATTATTGTACTTATTGTACTTATGTATTGTACTTATTAAACTATTAAAAAACACAGATAAAATTTATATACAGATTGTAATAAACTTTTAAATCTGCAAACACATGAGGACAATTTAAAAAAAATTTAAAATCATACGGAAATATAAGAGACAGGCAGTTTAGAGTGCCCCTTGTTTTATTGGCAATATCTTTTGCCGCCAATAATACTTTTGCCACCCATAACGCCAGCATGCCATTTAAAATAGTGACAAAAACATCTATAAGAGCTATAAAAAGCATAAACTTTACATATTAGAATAGTAAAAAACACAGTATAGATAAAATTTATACACAGATTGTACCAAACTTTTAAATTTGCACACGCAAGAGAACAATATTTAATATATTCTAAATCATAAGGAAGTTTAAGAGATAATAAGGGTACATACTTTACAAAATTAATGAAAATGAAATAAAAGGCATAAACTATTAGTGTTCATATTCTTAAAACTGTATACAAAATTTTCATATACAATTGCAGTAGTAAAAAACCTCGGGTTGCCATATGTAAAAAAAAATTGCATACATGGTGATGATAAATAAAAAAAAAATCAAAATCAAGGAGCAAATAAAAATTGTGTTACATTAATAACTTATCAAGTACTGTAAGACATTATGAAACAGGGACCTAACATATATAATTAACAATAAGTGCAACAGACAGTTCTTGAAGTCTAAACTAGGGATTCAGTATATTTGTGAAAACAGGCGTACAATAGAGAAGTGGTTGGTAATCAGCTAAATATTGCAGACCACTAAATTTTCACTCAAAACTTTCGTTAACATAATTTCATTTACATGACTGTTAACATAATTTTTCAAGGGATAATACTGAATAAATAGGGTGTCCCTTGTCACATTTGGTGAAATTATTGGTGATGTTTACGAAACACAAAGATATTTCATCTGAACAACATTGTATCCCTTGCTATTTGGGCGAATTTAATTGATGTATATTGTGCCATTGTAATAGAATTATATACATTTTCTTAATTAACCAAAACCATTCAGAAATCGGGCATTTATATTTAGGGGCAATTAATCCCATAACAGTTTACAAATCCAACAGCTCCACATTTTACAAAATGTGATACTTAATGGTTCATTATATCTAATATTTTTAAGCATTCAGCGCATTTAATGTATAAGAAATGGTTCCACAAGAAGAGCTGGATACAAATAAATTAAAGGAAAGATACAGATTGTTTGGATACACCGAGATCAGGAGAAAATGTTAGGCTACCAGGATCAGAGCTTTATCGCCAAGTCGCGGGGTCACCCTGTTCTTCACTCAAGGCTTTTCAAGGTACACATTTTTCTAGGTTGACATAATATCCTTTAAAAACATAAGAGGTTAACATACTATAAAATAGTATCATTATAAATTGCATACCAAAATACATTTACTAATAATGCATTCTATTAGGTAGGCTTTTACTTCCAGACGTTTCTCCAATGCGGCGAGCAGAAGAGACAACTGAACTTAGAGCACTTGTAGATTGAGAAATGTTACGAATGCTAGTAATATCTTTCCACATCTATTTGTTATGTAATAATCACAAAAATAATACATTATTACTTCTTTCAAATTCTTTGTTATATTGACCGTTGGGAAAGAAGTGAAAGACCTCATTGCTTAAATTTGTATAATATATGTATATATTTTTGAATAAAGTTTACTATGGATTGTTATTAGTATCTCTAAATTATTTATTAGAATATAAAATAAATTGCATAACATTTATACACATATACATACGCATAGCTTAAAAAATGCTACGGACACAGGTAGAATTTCTCCACATTTATTTGTTTGCTATGTAATAATTACAACAACAATACATCGTTACTTCTTTCAAATTCTTTGTCATATTGATTGTTAGTGAAAGAAATGAACGACCTCATTGTTTATATTTCTTCATTATATGTATATATTTTTGAATAAAGTTAATAAGAATAAATATAAAATTAATTGCATAACATTTATACACATATACATACATGTAGCAAGAGCAATTCTACGAACGCAGGTAGCATTTCTTCCCATTTATTTCTTTACTATGTAAAAATCACAACAACAATACATTGTTACTTTTTTCGAGTTTGTTTTATTGGCTATTATTAAAGGAAGTGAACGACCTCATTGTTTCAAATTCGTGCAATATATGTGTATATTTGATTAAAGTTTACAATGGATTGTTATTATTACGTTTGAATTATTTATTAGAATATAAAGTTAATTGCATAACATTTATAGACATAAATATACGTGTAGCCCGAGAAATGCTACGAATGAAAGTAGTATTTATTCACATCTATTTGTTTGCTATTTAATAATCACAACAGCAATACAATGTTACTTCTTTCAAATTCTTTGTTATATTGACTGTTAGTGAAAGACGTGAATGACCTCATTGTTTAAATTTGTTTAATATATGTGTATATTTTTGAATAAAATTTATTATGGATCGTTATTAGTATCTCTAAATTATTTATTAGAATATAAAATGAATTGCACAACATTTATACACATATACATACATGTAGCAAGAGAAATGCTACGACGCAGGTAGCATTTCTCCACATCTATTTGTTTGCTATGTAATAATCACAACAACAATACATTGTTACTTCTTTCAAATTGTTTGTTATATTGACTGTTAGTGAAAGAAGTGAAAGACCTCATTGTTTAAATTTGCTCAATATATATGTATATTTGATTAAAGTTTACTATGGATTGTTATTAGTATCTCTAAATTATTTATTAGAATATAAAAGGAATTGCACAATATTTATACACATATACGTACGTGTATCTTGAAAAATGCTACAGACGCTATTAATATTGTCGCGTAGATGAGATGAACGTGGTGAATTCAATGAAAACGCTCAAGACCAACACAAGATTTTATTTTCCGCAACTGAATGAATCCTTTCTTATATATAGTTTTCAAACCTTCCAGACTTTGAACGCCCGCAGAAAATTAGCAACTATAATTAACATAAATTTGCATGATGAAATTAAATTAACATAAAGTAAATTAAAATTAAAATCAATTTTTAAAGGCAACTTGCCTCGCTTGCTCTAAATTATTTATTAGAATATAAAAGTTAATTGCATGACATTTATACACATATATACATATATATAAATGTTGTTCGTGTGTTTTATGCATATATATTTTTAAACAGATATGTCGACGATGTTTACTTGACACTAGAAAGTAACAAGCGTTTGGGCTTTCTTCTATTAAATCAAATTTGAAAGAAGGTGATGTTAACCCGTACAAAGAACTTTTATTTCTTTACTATCCCCTATATAACAACAGCTTAAGTTATCTGTCTTTCTGTCCCCTAATTCATGAAGTGGTTATACCTGGAATGGTTAGAGGCATCCATACTGTATTCTTGATCAGTTAGAATTAACAACATTCAAAAGCAGTCTCTAAATCGAACGAAATCCACCCCTTCCACCCTTTTCGATCGTTTAAGGCCATTATATTAAGCCCTATTTTCCCTATTTAAGAGTAGGCAATGAAATTTATCACATAATAAATAAGTAAAAATAATATTTTTTATAACCATTGCCATCATTTCTTATCACCGATATTAACAACAAATTCTTTTCATAAATGTCTAGTTGTCTATTTCACGGACTAATAAATATCTAGCGTTGAAATTATATATCTTTAAAAATTAATAATGTTGTTCGTTTGTTTGTATTTTATACATAACTACACAGTTTGACTAAATGAATTTGATTCTGAACTGCATTCACAGTATCGGGAGACTTTAGAGGAGTATGAAGATAAACAAATTATTGAGCGTGTACCAGATAACTCTCAGCTAAAATACAAATCATCTTTTTACCTGCCTCATAGGGTACTCTATAATTCTAAAAAATTAAAAGTCTTACTAATCTCGTCATATGACGGGATATATGCTAGTGTTGATACAAACGATTCTCTTTAAATCCTAATTTAACCTAGAAAGAAATGAATAATACAATAGAACCTCTTTTTAACGACCCCACGATACAACGACCCCCTTCGTTAGAATGACCATCTTAAAAAGTCCCAATTATTTTACCATAGGAATAATGTTAATTTTGAATCATTACAACGACCCCAAGCGTATTATTTTTCGTTAGAACGACCGCCTATTTTAGTCCCCAGAACTCATGAGCAAGTGGGCTGTTTCAAAATTATTGTACTGTGGTGCAAATTCAAGAAACCTGTACTTACCTCTTTGTGTTTGCTTAAAGGAGGGGATGGGGCGTGGAGAAAAGGAGAGAACTAAATCTTCAGTTATCTTTTGAAGAGTTTGCTGCGGTAGACGAAACTTTATAGTGCTGCGGAGAAAATTCGAATGAGAACGATTTTATTGCCCGTATTACTGGAAATGAAGAAATCTGTTCTTCCGACGACTAAGAAGAAATCGTCCAAGAATTTTGAAAAGTGAATGTAAAAGAAGCCTTCAACGCATTCAATGCCTTGCGTTAATATTTTGAAGGACAATTTAATTCTGAATATTTCCTTCAAAATCTAACGGATATGGAATCAGTGATAATGAACAATTCCCAAATGAACTTGAAACAGGCGTCAATCAAAGACTTTTTTTCAAAAAATCAGTAATGGAAATATAAATAAATAGAAGTGTTCTCTAGGTATGTACTTTTGCATAATTTTTTTCTAAATTTTTTTATTATATTTTCCATTCGTTACAACGACCATATGATGTTGGTCTCACAAGGGATCGTTATACCGAGGTTCTACTGTATTAATATTATTCGTCCATATTATACTATCAAAATAGTATCTAGTTAATATAAATAAATAAAAAAGAAAACAATAAGATTTACATTAAATTACTAAATGTTTAGTTTTAATTCAAAATAAATCGCATTCAGAAACTAAATCTGTCTTCAAATAATCCTAATACATATGCATAATATTTCAGAGATATCACCTCCCTCTGATCAAATTTAGAATCAGAGTTTCGAATTGTTTCTAAGATTACCGTAAATTATTGAAGGCATTCCAATGACATATGATTTGTCTTAAACACAAATCGGGCCAAATGGCGACAGTTCGTAATCGATTCCTTCGACAGCTTTTCCAATAACGTTAAAAGTGTTTTCGAAATGCAGGCTAATATGCAATTAGTTCTGAACATTGTAAAGGAAGCTGTGCAATTAGGAAAGGCAACTGACCTCAAAATACTAGCAATGTTTTAAGAAAGGAGTAATCAGTTACTAATGCTTACTCAAGCGTATTAAAACTCGTGAAATGGTAAAATATACTTGATTAGGATTTAGCATTTGATTAAAATTAGTTTCCTTCTCTAATTATAAATAATAAAGAGATGATAGTTTTAAAAAGTATACTTTTGATACTTTAACTATTTATCAAGTTTTGTAAGATATTGTAAACTTAAAATGTCAGAACATTGTGAACAGTTATAATTATCCTTAACAAATAAAAAAATAATTAACAAAAGTATAAAAGCTATAATTATCCTTCTTACTCAACAGGTATAATTTTCTGTAAGATATGGGTTTTCTATATCTGAACTATTAATGCAGTACTTTTGTATAAACAGGCCCGGTATATAATACTAGACCAGCAGTTGGTAATCTGCTAAATATTTCAGATCACTTAATTGACAATAAAAAATGTCGTGAACAGAATAAAATAATTTTGAAGGTATACATTTTTCTAGGTTAGCATATACTTCATTAAAAACATATAAGTTTAACATATTATAAATTATTATTACTATAAATTACGTCATCCAGATACGATTACTGGCGCTTACTCCAACGTATCAAATCTCCAAAAAATAGTAAAATAAACTTGATTAGTCATTTAACGTTTAATTAAAATTCCTTTACTTTTCTAATGACATGTGATAAAGAGAAGATACTAAAAGTTGTGATACATTAATAAGTATCACAACTTTTAATAAGTATCACAAGTATCAAGTATTGTAAGACATAATGAAACTAATAATGGTACAACATTATAAACACAGGAACTTAACATATATAATTATCAATAAGCCAAGAGGCAGTTTCTTGTTGTCTCAACTGCGGATTCAGAATGCTTATAAAAACATGCATTTACTAGGACAACGATTGGTAATCAGCTAATTATTGCAGATTACTTAGTTTGCATTTGAAAATTTCGGGAATCTTCTAACATAATTTTTTAAGTTATACATATTTCTAGATTAACATATACTTCTTTTTGAAAGCATAAAAGCGTATTATTTCCCTTATAAAACCGTAAAACTATAAAAGCGTATTATACGCTTTTAATACGCATATAGCGTATTATAAGCATATTATAAATAATACGCATAAAAGCGTATTATTTACATATATTATTTCATTTGTAACGGCTTCTTTTAAGAAAGGAAAAATTTGAACCGCTTTCTTTTCTGTGTCTATTTTAATGAATTCCATGTATTAAAACTGTTGTAACTTCTTTTATTCTTTGTATTTAAAATACAGCTGTGACACTGTTCGGAGGAACCTAACATATATAAATATCAATACATGCAAGTGACGGTTTCTTTACGTCTCAACTATGGATTTCGGTTGTGAAAAGAGGCATACTCTCTAGCAGTGTTTGGTAATCAGCTAAATACTGCAGACTGTTCTATTCTTAAAATGAATAGTCTTTGGGAGAGCTTTTTGTGAAAATTTATTCACATACTGACATGCACACATATATACATTTAAAAGTCTTAAACCCGAAGGGGGATCAATTTTGATTCTAAAGAAAGTGGTTTTTGTTCTTCAAAAATAATATATTCCTCCGCTCCATCTCGTTTCGAACTCAATTGTTTTCTACGTTGCTATCGCAGATAACTAAAAACAGCCTAATCAATCTCGAGCTCACGACACAGACCACTAAATTCTCATTTGAAAACTTCGTTAGCTGCTAACAATTTTTCAAGGCATACATTTTTCTATGCTAACATATACTACTTTAAAACCATAAATAGTTAAGTACTATATGCTGAAATATGTAATCGCATTCATACTTGGCGACTTGGCTGCTTATTATTATTTAAGTAATAGGTTTCTCGGACGTAAGAGGTTTTCTTGAGTAGATTTTTTTGTGTTTTCATTAGTTGTGTTTGATTAGTTTTGTATTGTGCCTGTAATTTGATTGCTGGGCTCAGAATCTTTATAAAACTATAAAAGCCCAATGTACCTCGTATTTTTATCATCGGAAGTCACACATAAAATACATTGAAAAACTCATGATCAGGAATCTCGATGATCTTCGTTTTCTGATTTATTCTCCTCACTCGAGTGTTCGGATTAAGAATCTTATCTATAAAACAGTAATACTGCCACTCGCGTGCTATTGTGCGCCAGTATGGTCATATACTTTTCCCTCAAACATAAAAATTCTCGAGGTAACTCAAAATAAAATTCTACGACGTATTGTCAAGGCACCTCACTAGCTTCGTAATGACATAATCCGGCGAGATCTTAACTTACCAACCATTACCGAGCATTTTATTAAACGCTCACAAAGATTTTTTAATACTTTAACTAATATTCCTAATGAAATTGTTGCTGAGTTGCCGGACTATGATTTCGCGGATCTGGAGTTCAGAAGCAGACCGAGGACTTCTTTACTCATTTAAATTTTTTCTTTCTTCAATTACTTTTTCATTTTTCTATTATTTTATGACTATTTTTAAGCACTTGTATGTTTTAAACACATCAATATCTAAGCTAAATACTTTTGTCTACCCATCACTACAGTTCTCTATGTTTTGGGGTTGCCCTCTGCGTAACAATGTTACTTTTATATGCCACACTTTCTTGCTGTAAAATATTTAATAAATTTATAATTTTGTTTCTGTACGATTATCTTATTATTATTGTTTTTTCATTTCTTCAGACATTTGTATTTCTTTTTCATCCTATTTTCTCACATTTTATCGTATTTAACCACTTTTGATATTTTTACTTAACGGCCATCTTTAACTTCTTTTTTAATTTATATTTACTTTATATGTATACATGAATCTATTTTCCTTTTTACTATTGTATTATAAAATTACTGTAACTGGCATCTTGATATACAAAATATTCATTATGAACCGCTCCCTTGTTAAATATCTTACCTTGCTTACTGGAGATATGCCCAACCGGGCGAGGTGTTCCGAAGATTACCCTTTATACTGAAAGAGGATTTTATTATTATCATCTTTTTCATTATTATTATTATTTTGGTGTCTTTAATAAAAGGTGTTTTACTATCTGCGGCTCTTCATTATGCTTCAACACTGTAAAAGTGTATTTACCATTTACGTATGCTATATCATTTGTACTAGCTTCTTTTGAGAAATGAAAACTTTGATCGGCTTTCAATCTGTGCTTATTTTTGCGAATTCCATAGATTAAAACTGCTATGACTTCTTCTCTTCTTTGTATTTAATGCACAGCTGTTAAAGTTTTAGACAAGAGCTTTTATAATGTGCAGAGTAATACTATGTATGGAATTAGCAATCAGTGTCTCATTCCATCTTTTACCTGCAATTAGAGACAGTCATATTTCATTACTTTTTACTTTAATTGTATTAATAAATATTTTATAAAATTCAATTTTAAAGCTATTTAACAATATATGCACGGTCTTATCTAGAAAGCTAAAATATACTTTCGAGGCAAAAGTATTAATAGTTGAAATAAATATGGAGATTTTAGAAAAAATTTGACTTTTCAATTTAAACTTTCAATTGATTGAACAGTTCAAATAGACTATGCATTCTTAATTATGCTTCAAACTGGATTCTAAAATACAAAACAATTACATTGTTTACTGTAAAACTTTAAAAAATATTTTTTAAATGTGTCATATCCCTTCAAATGATTTTACATTGTATAATGATCCTATTTTTAAGTTTGTATTATAATGTATTATTTATATCATTTTGTACTACTTATATGTATTACATTAATTATAATATCATCAGAAATATTACAGTCAGAAATCAAAACACGTCTCACATGTTGCCAATCCTTGAAACTTTTGTTCGAAATATATCTGACTGAAGAAAAGGGCAAAGGGTATTTATTTCTCGTTTTATAAACATAGTTTGTCCTAATAGGCTTCTGAACAATAAACCTGAAATCGCCTTTCACAAATATTTTGATCCTCCGGATGGGATCAAACTATATGTTTTATTTTCTCTAAGGTTACAAATATTTCATCTGGATGTTTTTTCTCTCTCTAGAAACTGTAAAAGGACATTTTTACCAAAAAAAAAAGATTTCATGCAAGTTACTTTAGGGCTTATTTCTTCAATGGAATGAAGACAAACTGCTTTTTTGGAAATGAAATGGATCGTAAACATAGCTCAGTGAAAAAAAAAAGTGAATAAATTTTCTTACTGAAATGAATCTACATTTAAAAAAAAGGAAGTTGTAAAGGTTCTTAAAGATGTAACATATTAAGAAGTATGAATGTGCCTTAATGAACTATGCGCTATGTTATACACTGCTATTCGAAAAGGTGCACTAATGACGAATACTAAGGAAAGAAAAGTTTTTAAAAAACGTTATTTCAGGAGTAAATAAGGAGAAAAAATGTAACAGGAATAATTTTCACTTTTTGTAAAATATAAATCCAGGATTTATTATGTTTATATATTTTATAATTTTTGAACATTTATAATTATTTACAGAGCTTTTTGAACCGCAGTAGTTCAATCAGCAAAGGCAACAATCTCATAACTGGAAAGTTGCGGGTTTAGAACTTAAGCCGGCCTGAGATCCGCTTTGTTCGGTGACTGGGGCACTTCAAAATATTCGTGGTCCCAATGTCGTCCAAGTTCTCAAACAATACCTCTTGGGTTGACAAGTCTAGCCTATGGGTCTTCTGCTTGCTTTCTGCTAATAAATTCCGACTACCCATTACAACAAAGTCGTTCTTTCACCCTAGTGGTTCTCATTAAACAAAAGGAGTACCCCTTTGCCTTAATGAGGATTATTTACAGAGCTTTTTGAACCTCAGTAGTTCAATCAGCAAAGGCAACAATCTCATAACTATAAAGTCGAGGGTTTAGAACTTGAGCCAGGCTGAGATCCGCTTTGTTTTGTGACTGGGACAGGTAAAAATATTCATGGTCACAATGTCATACATGTTCTCAAACAATACCTCTTGGAATTGACAAGTCTAGCCTATGGGTCTTCTGCTTGCTTCCTGCTACTAAATTCCGACTACCCAATACAGCAAAGTCGTTCTTTCACCTTAGTGGTTCTCATTAACCCCTTCCTTGTTTTGCCCGTACGCCGTACGGGCACAGCTTTCGAGCCTTTACTGATTTGCCCGTACGGCGTACAGGCAATCTGATTTCTATTTCGCTTGCACTGTTTCGGCCTTTTTTTTCAATTTTAGTAAAAAATTATTCGTATAGATGGTCATATCCAAATGGATATATCCAATAAATGATAGTTTGCAGTTTATTGTATTTTCTACTCTGGTTCAAAAGCACGGGTTTTTTCGCATGTTTTGTATCAGAAGATGAACTGTTATCTTTCAGTGTATAGCTTTCTGGTTATATTTTACTAACCGCCTGATAATTTTATTGATGTAAGAGTTGAATAATATATTTTTACTTTTAAATAATGGATAAATCAGAGCTATGGAGCTCATTTCTTGTGATTCGAACTATGACTCGGAATCAGAAACTGAATTATCTGTAACTATTCTTTCTTAATTCCGCGTTTAAACGGTTAATAACTTCAGTTTTATATAATACAATTATTTTTTATTCAGAAATGTTAACCAAACGTCGTCAGAGTAACGGTGAGAGATTTTAGAAACTTATATATTTTATCTACCTTCATCATTAATACCCCTGGAAAAAATATTAATAAAAGTTGATTATTTTGAAAATAGAGATTTAATGTTTCTTGCCTCTTTAACAAACATTTTGTTTTGTCGAGAAAACAAGGAACTTTACGATAGAAGATAAGAGCAGAAGATATATAAATGGATATATATCCACTTAGTCCACTTATTCAAGATGAGTTCTTATAACAGTTAACCAACTGATATGTTTCTTTCATTAGAATTTATGATAGCTCAAGGGACGTAAAAACTTAATTGAAGCAAACATTGGATAAACTCTTGAATAGTATATTATGTTAATAAGGCATGCATAACTTTAGAAATGCAGTCTGTAATTATCGATTAAGAATTAACTTTGGCGCCTTTAGACTTGTAAGTTCTCATATCTCGATAAATTTGAAAAGACTTAAACTAATTATTTGACATTATGATTGGTATTACTGTTTCATTTTTAAAGGAATATAACATGCGGCATTTATTTCCATTAGAATTTTATGGCATTCAATTAGAGTAATGGTTCGAGACTTCTTCAAAAAATTATCACAAATGTAATTACTTCTCTTGTTGCCTCTGGCACATTAAATATAATAACTCTGGCTTTCACTGAGATTAAAGATTTCTAGAATTTTGGTAATACCAAACCTTTTTCCCATATATTCAAATGGAGAAATGAAATTGAAAAACTCCTTGAGAATCTCTAGCATTTGTAAGAACACTGAAAATAGCTGATAAAATTCTCATGTTCTACAGTAGATATCTGCAATGTAGGTCTATTGACTTCCTTTAGTGACATATGGTAACACTTATTTTGTTGGAATTCTTTGTTTTGAAATTGTATAACATCAGTAATGCAGAATTGTTGAAAAAACAATATTCTTAGAGAAAAAAAACGGTGAAATTTTTAGAAATCCAAAAATGTTTTCTTAGAATTTCACGAAAGAATTGTTCTCATTTAAGAAAGCCTTGCATTATTACATATAAACCTTAGTGCTGGAATTTTTAGCTTATAGTCCAAGAACCGCAGGAATTCATGTTATTTTTTTTCCTGGGAGTATTCAGAGAAGATATCCCATTTAAAGGTAAAATTTTTCTCTTTCATGAAATCTAAAGAGATTTATGTGAGTAAATTTAAAGTTTTTCGTTCATAGGAGAAAGTAAAATCTTTGTGTCAGAATTGTGTAAATGCAACAAAGTCAACGTACTTAAGGTACAAATAGAAAGAGGTTGGACACAGACAGCTGTTTTGCAGCTTCGAGCGAGTTGCATTATCAATGGGAGTGAACTCAGTATCTGTAAAAGCAGACCGAGTGAGGAGACAGAAAAATATCCATCTTAAATATGCCTTGGACCGAATGCATTTCACGGAAGAGAAAAAACACACATTTGGGCCAGGAGAGTAGCATTGTCTCAAGGCTAAAATACGCAAAACAAAATGAAAAACTAAAGATATAAAAAAGTGATTTGGTTTGGGCTTGGGGGACTATGGTCTACTATTTTGCAACCCGATGACTAATAATACGAAAGTCAGAAAAAATTAGATAAAAGATTTCCAAATCTTTGAAAACTCAAAAGTATTAGTAGTATCATTAATTACGGAAGGGAAATTTATGATTACATAGAAAGTTTCTCAGAAGTCAATATCGAAATTAGAACGACCCTAAATTAAAGAAGAAAAAATTTAAAGGAACGGTAAAAAACAACGTGTATTGAGTAATCAAAAATTATTTCAAATCATGTTTTTAATCGCTTTATTCTTAATGGTTCTGTAACTTTTTCTATAATTTCTTTACAGCGTTAGGCACGTATTTTTGACTTCAACAGCCATCTAAGTGATAAAGGATTATTATTTTCAATAAGGTATTCATTCCTTTCTTCGATAAAAAATTATTATACTTTATATTAAGTTTTTTATATCTCGATCATATCGTTCCACAGATATCTAAGTTCTAGAGAATCTTTAATGCTGGAGGTCTGTGACACCAGGAAACTCTATAAATGAAGCCAATGATGTGTGAAAGATTAATGATCCTTGCCTTTACATCGCTTAAATTAATTTTAGTATATTTATCAATTAATCTCAGTTTTCTTACATTGCTAAAAACATAGGGAAATTTATATTAATAATGAAAAATATAATTAATTAAAGACCAATCAATTAATATTTTATTTCAAGTGAATTAGGTAATTGCTATTAAGATTATTAAGATATATCGAGGCAATTGATGAATGGAAAATCAACAGAAATTAGTATTTTCATCAATCTATTTTTATAAAATACGTAGGTAAGTGATACCAAAATTAATTATCCATCTATAGTCTGAATGGCAACAGTTCCTAAGAATAGATGTAAACATTAGAGACCTTTCGCGAATAAGGCGATTTCACGCAGTAGGGCAAATTCTCAAAATATGACAATTCTGGATTTAGTTTCAAACGGAAGGGCAGTTTATTGTTTGTCTATTGGCTGTTGTAAACCTGAAAATGAATGGGAAGGGCATTATAGTAGTTCGTGACGTTGCGACAAATTGCCTTATTGAAATCCTGTGTTACAACACGTGAGTTACTAAAAATCATGCGTTTTAAATATGAACTGTCAATTTATTTAAGCACACGGTACAAAAAAATTGACCAATGATTATAAATATTTACCTTATTTTTTAACATGTCTTAACTTTGTTGACTACGTGGTAATAACTTCTGTTACATGCAAAGCAGTTATATTTTTCAACCATAATATTTCAGAAACTGATTTATAAAGAATTTAGCAATAGTTATAAATATTTTGGCTGCTCCCTCCGTATCCCTTAACAATATATTTAATGTTAATAGGTTAACCCTTAAGTTGTTATTAGTGTTAATCTCTTAACAATATTTATCATAATCATATATCATAATTATATAACAATATCAGGTACTGGTAAATTTTCTTACATTTGTCATTTTAATTGAGTTTTGTTATAAAAGAAATTATAAAACTTATAACTAGGTTTTTAAAAAAAATTAACATTTTATTCCCCCTGTTAATTTTACCTCTTATATAGAGATTTTAAAAATTTATAGTTTTAAAATCCGTTTAAAATTTATTGTTAATAGGTTAATAACTTAAATAGTTAAGACATTAATCCCTTAACGAGACTTATAATGATAGGTAGCGATAACTTTTCTTACATCTGTCATTATATAGATAAGTTATTTTATAAAGGAAAGTATAAAACTAAAAACTGCTATTTAAGAAAAAGAAAGACTTCTTTTCCACTGGTATTTTAACCTCTTATATAGAGTTTTAATTTTTTTCATAATTTGAATACGTAATTTTATAATGTATCTAATCATTGGAAACACTATATAGTTAAATATAAGCTTGTACTTAACTGTGAATTAAATTATTTATTAAACATAATTTTTCATTCAATTTATTCTTTGTGCAAACATGTATAAAGTAAAATCATGATTTATAAACATATATTTTACCATTATAGGAAAATATTTAGAGTGTAAAATATTCACATATTCCCAATGAGACATGCAAATAAAATTCCCTCGTGAGCCTTAAGTTGCTCAACTTAGATATATAGTAATGTATCTTCGTTTCTAAAAAAGACAAAGAAAAATCAAAATAAAATATATATACATCCCTCACATGTTTTGCACGCATCTTTTTGATTAAAAATTTTTCTTCGCATATGTTATACACATATAATGCTTTACACGCTTGTATATCATATGTGATATAAAATAAAATTTATATTTAATTCGAAAATGATTTGGTACAGCTTTTTAAATTTAGTTATACTTTTCAGTTAGATGTCTGAAATTTAAAACTTTGTATCTAATCTACATCATATAATTATTCTCTCATATGGAGAAAACCAAAGGGTTAGTAATAATATATGATATGTACTATTAATCGATCGATTAATTTATTAAAAGTTCATAGTTTAATATATAAATTATAAAAGTTGTACTATTTTCAATGTAGAGGGCAATATAGTTTTATAAGTAATATTTTACGATTTTATCAGAAAACTTTTGCTATCTTTCTACTTCTTATTTATTTGAAATTTTTTATAATTTACTATACAAAAGTTATAGACAAAAGTACTATGTAAAAGTTCATAAAAAAGTTATAGACAAAAGTACTATGCAAAAGTTCATAAAACAGTTATAGACAAAAGTACTATGCAAAAGTTCATAAAAAATTATAGACAAAAGTACTGTGCAAAAGTTCATGAAAAAACTCACAATTTACTATACAAATTACAAAAATTGTTCTATTTTCAATTTAGAATACAGTATAATTTTACAAGTAATATTTTGGAATTTTATCAGAAATGTTTGGCACTCTTTTTACTGCTTACTTATTTGAAATTTTTCACCCGAAAAATTTTTTATCTGCATTTGTAAAACAGACTTTTGTAATCAAAAAACTCTCAGACGAAAATCAAAACATCCTCCTGCTTAAGATAATGCTATTTTCTTTCTGTAATCTGCATCCAAATTTGTAAGGTACTTTGCAAACGTATAGCGTATATATTTTCTATATCTCCGAAAGTAATTCATGGAAAAGGGAGCAATATCTGGATTTAAAATTCAGAGTTTGTAAAAAATCATCAAAATGTTTTCCCCAAAGTAGATATTTCAGACTTAAATATTTCAATATATTGCGATTTCTAGCATATGAAATTTGATACAACAAAATATAATCCGAATTTTTCGGCATAAACATTTTAGAAAATCGCATTTTCTTGAGTGCCTCTAGAAGTCCACTATCGATCGCAATAAAACACGTCTAAATATATATATCCTCGTTGAACGTGTCTAAATGTGTGATTTCCCAGCTAAAAATAGTATTGATGATACAACCTGCAATAATTTCCAAGATAAATCATTTATTTTAAAATTATTTATCTATCTATATATGTGTAAAATCTGTTTTATGTATGCTCGGTATGTTTTCCAAAATGACTGAACTGATCAATATGACATTCTGCATGTTCTGTACTTTCGCAAGTATAGTCCGCTGACTGTGTTTAAAAAGCAAATTTCTTCAGCCGCGGACTATCTGTTGGTTGTTCATTGCTCAAATTATCAAAATTGGAAGGTGGGGGTGTAATGAAGATTCTTCATGTCCCTTCATTACATATTTCCCTTGTGGGGTATATATATTTTAACCTACATTTTGCGCCTATTTTTCGCATATTGCCCCTTGCAGGTGCAGCTTTAGTTTTTTATATTTTTAGTTTTATACATTTTTACTGAACAATATTAATGTATATATATATATATATATGTATATATATATATATATATATATATATATATATATATATATATATATATATATATATATATATATATATATGTATATATATGTATATATATATATATATATATATATATATATATATATATATATATATGTATGTATATATATATATATATATTTATATATATATATATATATATATATATATATATATATATATATATATATGTATATATATATGTATATATATATATATATATATATATATATATATATAAACGTTAGAAATATGAGAAGAAATCGATCTTATCATCGAGGAAAACTACAATGGCCTGTAACAGAGAAATGCAAGCCTCTCTGCTTCTTCCGTTAAAATTCGCCTAGGAGGCTATGGCAGAAGAA
>CM063508.1:21779655-21787155 GCA_032207245.1 Pardosa pseudoannulata
GTCAACACGTATCCTAATTCCCTAGAAAATTGTATTTCGTGTGTCGCATTGTTAGCGATCAAGCATATTTTCTTGAGAAATATCCCAGTGTTTCGTCATGCATACACCAGAAAATAGTTTACAAAAATTGTACTTAATTGGAATACTTTTTTCCACTTTCCACTAATGAAGTAATATTTAATTTTAAGCCATTAGATTATCCGAACTATAATACTAGATTTAGGGATTTGGTGGAAAGCACTACGGTGTAATTTTTAGTTACACGATAGGTAGCTAAAGATAATAAATACACGAGGATGTTGTGTCATGTGGGAGACGTTAAAAAAAGTATAAACACGCAATCACACAACACAGCACTAGATGAGAAACTCAAATGAAATAGGCAGAAGATATAAATGTGAGAAACTTACCGTAAAATTTCACTTAAAACTTAAACATTACTATAAATCTATCTGTATATTTTGTGAATTTGGCCAAGTCGGCCCAAAATAAGTTCTTGACTATCTCTTGGAATGCTAGGGTCTTAATGTCAGTGAATCCTAGGCTGCCATAACGTTCCATTTACTTAATTTTAATTCTGTTCCATTTAGTTTAGTTTAATTCCATAAGCTTCCCTTAAAATACCCCTGTTTTTAACTTCCTGCCATGCTCCCAATCATCACTTTGGTGAGTTCAAAAAGCTATTTTTTTATCGCATAAGCCGCTCTAGATATTCAATCAGATGACATCACACATACCAGGAGCGTCACTTGGCGTTCTCCTTGGCGAGAGCTACGGTGCAGTAGTTCCATAAAATCGCCCTTTTTTTATATGACATATCCCCACTGAACACATTGGCGTGTTTTTAGTGCTACGCTTGGCGTAGTACTTCCACCGTGCCGCCAGGCCAGTGGAATGTTGATGAGAAAGACAGTTTTTCGTTATCAGCCCTGCAGACACAAAATATATTCTTCACTTACACTTGACTTGCACAGTTGGAGACTGGCGGTCGACGTTCCATCAACAAGATGAAGGAAGATGAGAACTTTCGAAGCCCTGAAAAGAAAAGGAACCGGGAATTGCGTCCTCCCTAATTTTTCTGTTCGCTGTCACTATGACATTTTTTTTTATTTCCTTTCTCCTTTCCCTTTTTAAAATTTAAATTTTATAATTGTTAAAGTTCATGATTTCAATTTAACGTCTTGTTTTAATAAATGCAATTTATTCCATAATATAATTGTTAATGTTCATAATTTCAATTTAAAGTCTAGTTTTTAATAAATGCATTTAATTCCATAATAACTTCTCCTTCCTTTTTTATGCCTATTGTATTTTACTTTAAGATTTGAACTTAAGATGGCGAAAAGCCAAATTTAATTTATATATTAAAATATCTTGTTAAGGGCATAACGCGTATTTCCACAATACATCACCCACTCAAATAAAATACTTTTTTTATTGTCTTTTATGTCGGTTTCTTTTCCAGGTAGCCGTTACCATAAATATGATATTGAGACCATCCCCCTTTTCATAGAAATGATACCGACAGAGAAAATTCACTTCCACAGAAAAATTAATTAGACAATAGCCTCTAGGAACAGCTCCAAGAAAAAATGATAAAAGTAGCCTCCACTTATGCCTATTTCTTCTTTAATCCTTTCCTTGTCGTGCTCTTTTCCTAATTGCTAAGGAGACAAAAATGCTGGCGATTTTTACTCTCTAGCTGGAGGATGGAAAACTCGATGAAGATGGAAACCTCGACCTGTTCGACCAGGATCGAAGACGAGGGACGTTGAAATCCCTTCCTGTCTTCCCTCCGGTCAGTCTTAGTGTAATGACAGCGAGAGTGTTTTGATGTAACTCTTTGTGACGAGGGCTTATGAGTCCGGGACTTCAGCTTAAACCCGATTTCGAATGGTTGCGAATACTCATGTCTAAGGGAAACAACTGGATTTCAGCCCACGAATTTCAGTACCGACGAATAGCGCCTTACCATTTGGCA
The DNA here is from genome assembly GCA_032207245.1 of Pardosa pseudoannulata. Classification (NCBI taxonomy): domain Eukaryota; kingdom Metazoa; phylum Arthropoda; class Arachnida; order Araneae; family Lycosidae; genus Pardosa; species Pardosa pseudoannulata. The sequence goes on from CM063508.1 coordinate 21,781,637, forward strand.
ATCATCTGGCACTACATTAAGTGAATAGACACACACACATACACCAGGCAAATCCGGTCACATCAATTCAAAAACTTTTATCTACTTTTTATCGACTTTTATCTACTTTTTATCTTTATTTCGATTTTTTTTTAAACTTAACGAAGTGTTTTGAAACAAGTAATGAATACATGTCCTCACACTTTCTTAGAAAAAAATGAGTTAATCAATCATTTAAGGGATCAATAAAAAAATCAAAGGAAAATGTAGAAATGGGTTCACCCTGTACTTCACCGTCTTTTCGGAGATATCCAAAAATGATCCCGACTTGTTCAAAAATCAGAGAAAGCAGGATATATATTAGCAAGCATAGAAGGAAACAGGTTTAGTAAGACTCAACCACCAAGCAACAACCACCGATATGAAAATAGGTATTCCATATCCAGGCTCATCTTAAGATGTTATCTCAAGAGGGTTTGGTATAGACCATATTGGATTTCTCCAGCTCCGTGTGTTACTAGGAAAATTGTGTTAGGTATGAAAAATATGTGTTAGAGATTTCTTTTTTCAATTTCACCACGTGAAACAAAGAAAACATTTTTATCCGTAACTCCTTTTTTGCAAATATACGTTGGTAAAATGTCCAAGAAACAACATCCAAACAGTAATGATAGAATATGAATTTAACCAATTTGAATTTTCGGTAAAATTGCGTTTGTCCATCGAAACCAATCCCTTTAATTTCAAAAAAACAAATAACAAGTAATAATTAGGCCCCTTTAATGTGTAACAAAAAAGTTGCACAAGGTCTTGTATTATTTTATCTTATACAAGGCCTGTTGATAATAGGACACCAGATACAAACGAGCGAAGACTTAACCTTTTGTAGAATCTTTATTTACAGTACTATTTTTGATGAAGAACAATTCTCATGTGGCGTAATGAGGCGTATCAATCTAATAAGGAAACTGGTCAAGCAAATAAAACAGTTCTCAAGTGGTCAATATCGCGTCTCAATGTGATGGTGAAGTAATTTACTGCCTCCAATAATGCTATCTGTTCAGTCTCTTAGCCTGCTCTCTCACTGAAGGGGCCTCCAAATCTATGGAACAAGTCCGATGACCACTGTTGGTAGAGCCAAAAATGACTGACCCGCGTTAGCAACCTCTCTTGTCCAATGGGGTTGAAGAGGTCACTGAAATCACTTTCGTTCCTCGGTCAGTCTCCCGTACTAGCGTTGTCCAGTAATGTAACTCATTGCTACAGAAGGAGAACCAGATATCCAAATAGTATAAATCCAAATATAGACACGAAGAAATCAGGAGAAAAAAATTGACATGACATGCTAAAATCTGTATCGCCAAGTTGGCGAAAAATACCTTGTGCTGATGTCAAACCCAATTTCCAAGAAATCATGATAGTATCCAGAAATCGGGCATGAAAACTAAACTGGTTTTCAGCCTGTAATTCACTTTTATTAAAAAATCTTATATGTAACAGATGCACGTACAAGCGTGATTAAAATATTGTAAAAATACTACGCGACACTGTAACACGCTTCAGTTAAGCAAGTCTGTAAACAACGCATTCTTTAAATATTTTCCGTAATTAAAATTTTCATTCAACAACAGAGCAGATTCAAATATTATATAATACCTTTATTGTTATGGTGCTTTAGAGCATTTTTCCTTTGTTCCGTTAGAAAGTGTTTTAAAAGTCAAGAGCTCTTCCATTGTTTCCAGTAATTTACATAATTTGAATGTTTATAAAATCACTTTAAAAGTCAACATTTAAAGATAATAAACATTATAAAAGACAGTTTTAGTTTTTATACTGGAGATATCAGAGACATAATGTATAATAAAAATTCATTTGTGGAATAAAAAAGTAAATAAAGCTCACATTAATTAACAACCCTATATATATATATATATATATATATATATATATATATATATATATATATATATGTGTGTGTGTGTGTGTGTGTGTGTGTGTGTGTGTGTGTGTAATAATAGAAAAGAATGCGGTAAATAGTTTTTGGTGGTTTGATTTGTGCTGTGGTGTAGTACATTGCTGTTGTTATTTCAAAGTCATTAATAACCCAAGTTTGCTTTATATAGTCTTTAATTATAGTAAAATGCCACTGATCTATATTACAATATTCAAATATAGAACAAACGGCAAGGAAATATGCTAAAAAATATATATAAAAATTAAAAAATAAAATAAGCACTCCACGTACTACACCAGAAAGAAAAAAAATTGCCAAAGTCCACTCTTTTCCGTCCTTCTGAACTCTCCAGCAACCCTACACTTTTTTCATTATCTTGTGCTGACGCGTTCGTTGTTTCATTGTCCTGTGCACAAAGCGTCCTTTCCCGGCTCTGTCCAGAAGGACCGGGACTCCAAGGATGGTCCTGAATCACTTCCTGGAGACCAATCACAACTCTCCAAAACTTGGTGAAGATTAAATGCAATCGTTTTCACACCACACGCTTCCTGGAGTAGCGGAAAAATACTTGGGCATGCAATACACAACGTGTGAGTGCGGCGTGGAAATCAGTTTCGTAAACCTTATATAAAACATAGCTGCTCTCTCACAATTTGATTTGTAGTGCTACAGTCCACATTTTTGCAACACGAGGACTAATGACACCACGGACTAAAAGTTTCAATCGGATGCTTGCAAATATTGTGAGATTTTTATTCTCGAAAGCCCACGTTTTTATTTTCGGAGATGAGCTGGTAGGATAGTCGAAGTAAAATGTGTGAATGTGGAAAGATGTGTAAATGTAGTCACTAAAACCAATTCACTACTTATGATTGGAAAAAAGGATGCAAGAGTGAGTAGTGTAAGGAAGGGGGAGGGGAGAGAAATGGGGATAGGTTTGGACCGCTACGGGCTACTGTTTGTTCAAAAGGACTAATGAGACCGCTTAAAGCCGATTCCGAATGGCTACGAACATCCATGCATCAGTGAGATTCATACCCACGGACTCCGGTATTGACGATCAGTGCCCTAACAATTTGGACATCGTTCTTTCTTAAATAAATTTGTAAATATACCCAAATTCCCTATAAAAATGAAAATTTTAGAAGTGATTTAAATTTTTGAATTGAATATTTAGCTTGTGCCCATAGACATTTAAGATGTATAAATATAAATACGACTGTATATATAAGTACATATATAATTGTAAGTACAATCAATATATATTAAGCCTAAAATAAGTAGCATAAAGAAGTAAATAATATCCATGAATTTTTTAAAACAACTATAATTTTTAGGAGAAACATTCAGATTAACCATATGTTGAAAATACAAGCTAAGACACATTTTAATTCATACTCTTTTAATTAAATAACTTTTAGTTGATTAACTTAAATTCGATTCCGAATGGCTACGAACATCCCTGTCACAATGGGATTTGAACTCATGAACTCCTGTACCGAAGACTAGCTTTCTAACCATTCCTTTATCGTTAAACTCTATTCAAACTTTATAAATCATCCTAATCCAGCGAAATGTAATAGAGTCAAGGACAGATATGAGTAAAAAATTAGACTTTGTGCAAAATTAAGCCTTAGAGGGTTTTTTAAGATTATTACATATTTTAAGAATTTATTAATTAAACGTCCCAAGGCTATGATAGTTCCTCTCTTCTTTTATCTACTCGTACATGGTTGTACTTCAGCACGACGCGCGTAGTAGTGTTAAAATTAAAATGAATGTTTTTTCGTTATCCCGATAATAAAAATTTTTGTTAAGACTGTGGCGTTTCAATTATTTGTGCCATATGGAATTTACTTCTTCAAATCTACAAAATGAATAAATCAAAGTTTTATATTAAGCTTAATTATCTTCTACTATTGAATGTGTTTCAAATTATAGCATCCTTACACACACACACATGCATATGTATGTATGTATGTATGTATATATATATATATATATATATATATATATATATATATATATATATATATATATATATATATATATATATATATATATATATATATGTATATATATATATATATATATATATATATATATATATATATATATATATATATATATGTATATATATATATGTATATATATATATATATATATGTATATATATATATATATATATATATATATATATATATATATATATATATGTATATATATATATATGTATATATATATATATATATATATGTATATGTATATATATATATATATATATATATATTATATATATATATATATATATATATATATATATATGTATATATATATATATATATATATATATATATATATATATATATGTATATATATATATATATATATATATATATATATATATGTATATATATATATATATATATATATATATATATATATATATATATATATATATATATATATATATATATATATATATATATATATATATATATATATATATATGTCTGTGTGTTGTGTGTGTATTTATGTGTTTGTGTGCAAGTATGTATGTATGTGCTTATATGACTGTGCTTATATATTTATTTCAGAATCTATGTGATATATATAATATATATATATATATATATATATATATATATATATATAAATGTGTGATATTTACATAATGTATATAAATGTGTGTATATTTTTTTGTATATAAATGTGTGTGTAAATTTATAAATGCATAATATGTACAGGATGCCTCAAAACGTCGTTTACAAACTTAACACGCAGATCTGTTATGAGATGAACAAGATTTACATAGGAACTTATGTCTGATAATACAAACTCCTAGATATATATAAGTGTAGCTGGAGAAAAATAATAAAAGCGGTGTTAATAGGATTTTTACTACAGATGATGATTACATCACAGCAAATACTCAAAATTGTTTCCCTTTGCCACAATGTACCTTTCACAATATCGGCGCATGGATTCACGAACCCGTTCAATTTGGCCAGGAGTGTCACGGACACGTGCTGCCGCTTCCGCGATACTGGCAATAAGATCCATGTTCAATGTTACGGGTGTCTCGTACACCATTTACTTCATGTGTCCCCACAGGTAGAAATCGAGGAGCAGCAGGTCGGTGGATTGCGGTGGCCATTCGAATGGTCCATCTCTACCGATCCAGGGATTAAGATAAGTCCTATCAAGGAAATACCACCGTGAGAATGCAATGCGTTTGGGATAATCGTCAAAGCACAATGCCTGTACTTGTTGGAAGTGGTAAGGGTGTTCCATGTCCTCGTGCATTATGCACATTATGGGGGAAAGACCTACACCCAAGACACGTTAGCTTGCTCTGAGACTTGTTTGCGAGTTGATAGCAAACTCGTATAGCACAGTTTCCTCTACGACAAGCGTGCTTGTAGTACGTTCTCGACCAATGTGGCTAAGTACTTCGAAAGCTCCTGATTCACGCAATCTGCGGTGCAGTTGTTCAAACAAAACGTGACTTGGCAGAAGTTTGTTCGGGAACACCGTCCGGTTGAGACTTCTCTGGATTTTGTGCAAGTTTCATCGGATGAAATAA
>CM063508.1:21792155-21794655 GCA_032207245.1 Pardosa pseudoannulata
TTAAGTAATTTCGACGGTTAGCGTTGTGTAATAATTATAGCACAAATTATAGGAAAGGAGAATAATCCGTTTGCTTATTATTTTAGTTTATTTAACTATACCTAATTATAAAATTCTCAGACTATAAGGCCTGTGGGTACACTACGTTGTGTTAAGTCTAATAGAAATAGATTAAAACTTATATTGGGATTTTTATTAGTAAATCTATGTTGTTTATATACAAAGTCATTTCCACAGAGATAGGACAGACTGGTTTAGAGAAGTTTTTGTAACCCGAAGCCTAATTAGACTGGGACGTACCGTTTAAAGCCTATTCTAAATGTCAATGAACATCCATGCCAGCAGCAGAATTCAAACTCGTGGACTCTTAATATCGAAAAGTATCGCCCTGCCTACTCGACCCTTAGCCAGCAAGAGAGCGGAGAAGGTTAAATGCATTCATAAAAGAAATTCTTTTCACGTATTAAGAGTACATTGTCTACCATTAGTGTTTGGACACCTATGCAAATGACTATGTCTGCGGTCCTGCGGTACTTCATGGCCTCCGCCGGTATACATCTTGTAGGAAACAGCATCGGCATTAGTCGCATGCAAAATGCCTAGCAGTTCGGAGTTCTCTGATTTCGAGAAAAGGTATAATTATCAGGTATCACTAATGTGGCCAATCCTTAAGAGACATATCTAGCGATCTGAAGTACCCAAAATCGACAGTGGCCTATGTGATTAACAAGTGAAAGGTGAGCGGTGTTTGTGGAATGTGCCCCGAGTCGGCAGACCAAAGAAACTTTGAGAAAAAGACCGACGAGTACTGTCCGGAGAAATTCGGAAGAACAGCACCCAACCGATGGCCTGGTATGGACTGGGATCCTTGGTCCCCATTCATGGTAAGCTCAACGCCGATGCCTACTGCACTATTTTTGATGGCAATGTGCTTCCTACGTTGTGGCAGTTTTACGGGTTGGACCCCTGTTACTCTCAGGATGATAATGCCAGTTGTCATGTTTCGAAGTTAACCAAGGCTTGGTATGGTACCAATGGATTCATCGAATGGACAGGCCTGCGCTGAGCTCAGACCTGAACCCTATCGCGAACCTCTGGGACGAATTGGATCGCCGAATTAAGGGGTGCACTATCCTTCCAAAATCGGTGAAGAAACTTGTATGTCTACTCCAAGCCGAGTGAAAGACAAAACCACTAGCTGTAATACAAAGACTTGTGGAAAGTATGCCCCAGAGGGTTCACGCTGTAATTGCCTCTGGTGGATTCTCGAGCAACTATTGATTTTGAAAAAAGTTAGTTTTACTTTTCTTTCATAGGTATCCAAATACTTATTGGTAGATAGTGTATTACTGATATATAACATATTACCTGCTTTTATACAAATATTATAAACTTTTGTCTTTAAATCGGGTATATTCAAGACTTTTAGAGATGTGTCTGAGTGTTAATAAATAACAAAGGAAAGGAGGAGAAATTATAAAACCAACATGATATTCTTTTAGTAACATTAATTGAAAAATGGATACATAATAATACAATTAAGTTTTATTATTAAAGAGAAGTTTTTAACCAAGCGTAAACACAGAAATAAAACCAAATTAAATTAGCAGTATAGGATTCAGTGAATTAGCAGTATAGAAATAGTGTTTAGTGTTTCTCAACAATCAACATCAATCAGTATTAGCTCATGATTATTTCCCTTATGCTTTTTTTTTTCAGGTATCTGATTAAATATATTTTATTTTAAACAATAAATATCAATCAGTAGTGGCTCATAATTAATTTTCTTCCGATTCTGCTTCGGGGAATTTGATTTAATTTTAAACAATCAATATCAATCAGTAGTAACTCATGCGTATTTCCCTTTTGCTTCTACTTCCAGGAATTTGATTTAATTTCATTAATTTCAAACTATCGACATCCCTCAGTAGTAGCTCATGGGTATATACCTCTCTTTTTTATTTAAAGTTATCGTTGTGGAGTTTCATGGCAAATATTCAAATCTTAATCTTTAAGGAAAGTTGTTTACCACTGAGGATCAAATATCAACATTTATTTTCTACTACAAAAGAATATCACTATGATTAATAGTTCCTTATCAATAAAATGAGTCTTATTGCTTATTAAACACCCTAACTCAAGAGCCAAAACATTATGACCACCCCCTATATTTTGCAATGAACTAGCTTAGATGACGTAGAAGGCACGAGATCAGGTGGAAGTGGTATTCAACTGTTTCTGGAGAGTCTGAAGAATCATTCTTTAACTTTTTTGCGTGGGAAAGTCTGCGGATCTAAGCAATTTTGATAGAGGGCAGATTGTAATGGCTCCAAAGCTCGGAACAAGTATTTTCGAAACTGCAAGACTAGTGGGTTGTTCGCGATATACAGTTGTTAGTACTCATGTAAAGTGGATGAATGACGGTGAAACCAGCAGTAGACGACATGGTGTTGGACGTCCACACGCTATCAAAGAAAAAGGTCGTAGGAGACTGTCTCGC
>CM063508.1:21799655-21902155 GCA_032207245.1 Pardosa pseudoannulata
TTGAGGGATGCACCCCTACTCCCTGAGGTACAAAGTAGTTGATAGCTTTTCATGGCTTTATAACAGAAGTATCTCTAATTGCACCACTTAAATATCTTGGATAACTTTCGTAAAAAAATATAAATAATTTTCTTAAAGAATATTTTTATTTGCACTTTTAGAATCCATTTTTTCTTATGGGATAACCTTCGAGAGTTAATGAGATTTATGTGTATTAAAAATTAACAATCTGCAATACCTATTTATATATCTATTTATAACCGGAAATAAAGAAGCAGTAAAAAGGGTGGGTTTCCCGTATACCATTCTAGTCGACAAAGGATGAAGTAAAAAATCATAGAAAGCTTTGGCCATTGACACAATAAACCTTTAGGAAAACCTGCGGAGACTTTTTTTAATCGGTGTGTTCCACTCGGAGGGTTAAAGAAAAGATTATGATTGTTTCTCTAATTCGATTTATAATACTAAGAAGTGGTTATAATTTTACTTGTCTGCTGGGTTTTTATTGTTGACAGTGATGTTTGGTTAAATTTTGATAGTTGAAATGAAAGGTCTAAAATATTGTGCACTGTGAAACTTAGAAATGATTTAAGAATAGTTTTAGTTTTCATAGATATTTATAATTTTTATAGTCTTAAAATTTAATAATGTTGGTTTATTTTTACTGTGCAAATTATGCGTAAACAAGAATGAAGAAACTTAATCACGTGAACAATCCAACAACATTATTTTGCATATTTATTGTTTGTAAAAGAAAATTATTTTAATTTTGGTAACTATTGATTGCATTTGATTTTAAAGTTCATATTGAAATTCGGTGATAATATGACAATATTGAAAAATCTTTAAATTTGAAATTGATATTTATATTGCATTAGTGATTTATGATGTTCGGTGGTTTCATTTATAAATTTTGTTTACATAAACTGTTCTAAAATATAACATTTTTATTTTTAAATGAGGTTTGAAAATTTTGTATGTGTGCGAACTCCTAGGCTAATTTAATAATTTGGTTAGGAATTTAAATTTTTGATTTTAGAGAAATTTGATTATTCTGTAATTCCACCACGTATGAAGGGCCCACCTACATGGACGAATCTTTTGAGCGAAGAGAAAAATTATTTTAATTTAGCATTCGAGATTTTTATTCTAAGAATCCAATAGATAATGTGAATTGGCTGTGACCATCGGAAAGAGCAAATAGCGCAATACATCGAATATCGGAAATCTAAGACTGCTCCCTTTGATTGTGAATTCTTAGTTTTTATTGACGTGGCAGTTTCGGTCTGAACTGAATTGCAAAACTGTGTAAAAAATGTTTTGATATTTTACACAGTTTTGTTTTACAGGGAAATCTCCGAGAGCTGAAAGGAAGGGTGTTATGACTGTACGCTGATGAACGCTCTATTCTATGCTGCGGTGAGAGCAGATGTTTCCACATTTATGAATTGAACTGTTGTTTTAACAAGATAGAACTGCTCTGCTGATTATGAACTTTCAAGTTTTTAGATATTGATGTTTTTATGATCCATTTTTTTATTTATTATGTTATTTGACCGCATTACGTTTAATCGTAAATAGTAGCTTGAGATTTTGTTTTTTATTAATTGAGTTATATGAAAAAAACAAGTTTGAAGTGTTTGCCATATGTCCTTTTATATGCCAATTATTTCTAAACAAATTTTGTGAGAACATTGACAGTTTAGCTTTCAACATAATAATTTTGAGGTTCTTGCTTTTTGAAATGACTTGAAAAAAATATTTGATTTAAAGTGTTCAATTGTTTTATATTTTTCATATTACTAATAAATGTGTTTTATAGTTTTTGTATCTATGATGTGCAATTTTAAAGATAACAATAGAATTTTTACAGTACACGATATATTTGATTAAATTAAGGCAATTTTCTTAGAATAATTAATGATGTTTTTATTTTGAGTAAAAATATTTGTTAATAATATTTAAGAGATGTGATGAAGATTTTAAGTCTAAATTTTCGAAAGTGAATTAAATACAGCGTAGATAAAAAAAAAAAAAATTTTTTCAAGGACGACTGTTTGGAAAAGAAGTTGTTTGATTTTAAGTGTGAAACTATTTTTTTTTTCTAATATTTAACTAAGGAGAGACCCTCTGCAAAAGTCAAGGGATAGCTTAGGCTAGTCCGTTGTCGTTTTTGCTCTTCAACTTCCTCAAGGTCATGAACGGTTATCCCGTCATTGCCTTTGAGACAAGCCCCTTCCAGTCTCCGAGATATTCTTTGAAGTTGAATCTAATTATTTCGTTTCGTTTATTCCCTTCACACTAAAGATGAGTAAAGTTTGACCACGAGGTGAAAGACTGTCAACTCACATACCTCTAATCTTTGGTAGGAAAAAAAAAAGATGTCTCAAAATGTTCAAAATTTTGAGAATATTTAAATATTTGATGAGTTACACTGAGAGTTTTGGCAGGTTACTCCTAATCTTGTCCAATATTTTGAGGAAACATAGCTCACTTTTTTTATTGATATTGGAGAGCCCTGTCACAAAAGCAATAGGTAAACGCCTCCCACAGAGAGATAAGAGTTTTGTCGTTTTGTATGAGCACCCTCATGGTCACTAACAATTTTTCACATTGGTCACCACACAGAACAGCCAGTTTCCTTCTCCACATATCTTTGGCAGTAATGATAAGGTTTAAGAAAATAAAGTTTGTAGATTTTGAGTTAAATTTTTGCTTAGAGCATATTGAATTTCATAATGATAAACTTAATGTAACTTAAGTAACTTGTTTACTGTTTTGTATGAGTTATGTTTTTGTTTATATCCCTTTCATATTATCTTTTCATTGTTTATTTGTTCATATATTGATTCTTTTGTATAGTTCTTGTGATAATTCAGGAGAGTCATTGGAATGGAATAAATTGATAGTTTTCAAATTTTGATATGATTCTGTGGAATTATTTATGATGGGTTACAAACCAAGCTTCTGATTCCGTAACCCTGATGTCTCCAATTCTCACACAGTGGCAAGACAGCTTGTGACTCTTCTGCATTAAATTTCGTATTATGTTATAATTTTATTAATTCTCGTTTGTATAATTTTGATAATTATATTTTTTGTATTTGTGAAAATGCCACCATTTAGCAAGACGAATTTTTCATTTTTCAGGTGGGGGGTCTGTAATATATCAAAATTAGTTCACTTTAATATCTTTAGAAACCTCTTATCTCCCATTCTAATTCCTTAAAATCTATTTTTCCAGCCCCAAAATCAAAGGAGTGTCGTCGACTTAAAATTCTTCCAACCCATTTTCCAAAGATTTCTGTGTAATAGATGTAAATTTTCTGTCCATTCAACACATTTTCCAGCTGTCGCCGGCAAATGGCTCAGTTTTTTCCAGTGATCTAACAGTTAAATTCGCTGACTAAATTTATTCTCCCTTGGTAAAATTCTATCTGTCTCGCTTGGGGTATCTATGTTCGAGCAAAGTTTTTTTGTCTCATTCTCTTTTCTGCCGTTCCCTGACAAAGATGTGTAGTATGTACAGTAGGTCATAGACAGGCCGGTGGTGGCAGTATTAAGCTCTGGGAGACGTTCTCTTGGGCGTCTCTGTGACCTGTGTTGTGGTAGAGCAGACCATGAATGCTAAAGGGTATATGATAATCATTGCGGAACAATTGCACATGGCCTCTGTTTTTCCAGCTGGAAATGGAATGTTCCAACAGGACAACGCCCCATGTCACAAGACTAAATTTGTGTGGGAGTGGTTCCAGGAACATGATGCTGAATTCTAGTTAATGTCCTGGCCGTCTAACTCACCGGATCTCAATCCGATAGAACACATTTGGGATGTCATGGGACGGCAGCTCAGAGTTCAAAGACCACCAATTCGCCATATCTGGTATTTGCGTAACCGTTGCTGAAACATCTGGTACAATCTGTCTCCGGCCATCTACCAAGGACTTGTGGCATCCATGCCAAGGCGGGTTGAAGCTGTGTTTTGCTCGCCAAAGGTGGGCCAACTCGTCATAGACAGATGGTCATAATGTTTTGGCTCTTGAGTGTATATGTACATATAAATGTGTGTGTATATATATATGTGTGTGTGTGTGTGTATATATGTATGTATGTATATATATATACATATGTATGTACATATATGTGTGTGTGTATATATGCTTCGAATCATCTAGTCAATCTTGATAAACCAAGAACTATACCTGATCTGAAAGACATCATTTCACGACATGTTCTCAGTAGATCCCGGCCACACTACGGTCAACTGTAGAACGTGCTATCTTACAATTTCAAACGGTAGCTGAAAAGCATGGCCGTCGTGTTGATAACATTTCTTGTAGTAATAATTTTTTAAACTAGACTAAATACTGGCTAAATGTATAATTCATGAAAAAACAATCTCTGGTGGTGAAAATTTTAACTAACTTTTTTTTTAATTCTCTCAAACAAATTCCTATCCATTTATTATGTCCTACTCATAATTCCATAACTTTCACAGTAATCGTTTCGTCATCTTTAAAGTGGGGAAGTTTGATTATGGATTCACTGTACATTCATTACAAATCAGTATATTGTCTTTTGATATATATGCGATTGATTTTTTATTTCGATAACAAATCTAATCCTTATAATTTAGTTCCTAAAATCACAATTTAAAGTTAATTTCTGTGAAAAAATTAACAGTAAATTGGAATTCAAATTTTTATTTGCCTAATTGCTAGTAAAGTTAATAGTCGGTAATCTTACAAGCACTAAAATTGCAACTCTATAAAGATTAGAATCTTCCGTACCCCTAAATCCACAAACTCTCCACAAGCGAGATTGCTATCAGTAATAAAAGAACATCTGTTAAAATCTCGAGCGGCTTTGGACGTAATAAACATTATTAACAAAATTACGTAAGTTCAAAGAAAATTACATCGTTTAAGTTTAGTAAAATATTCAAACCAGTACACTAAAAACACTGCAGACTTAAGCAAGTACTTAGCTAGAGGATATAAAGTTTGAAATATATCTTATGTAATACACCTCTTTGAATTCATAAAGAATTATTTAGGTTTATGCGATAGAAAGGAGTTTTTATAGCTCAGTGTTATTGCCTAGATGTTTGTCTAAGGACCCTTGTTAAATCGGCGTTTATGGCTTTGTTATAGTGTTTGTCGGAGGAATGTTTTCTTAAATACAATGTAACTATACTCTTCAGGGATTTTTTATTTTCCATGTTCTTAAACATGTCCTATTTTTTTATTATGTTGATTTACTGAAACTTCATTTATGAGATATGTGTGATATATGCAGTAAATGGAGCATCCCCTATGTAATGATAGCCTATGTTATCTGTCCGTCTGTCCTCGAATTTAAAAAGCGGTTGGACCTGGAATGAATAGGGGACATCCATATTGGATTCTTGACGAGTTAGGATTAGCAAAATTCAAAGCAAGTCTTTAAAATATTCGAAATCCACCCCTCCCCACCTTTTCGAGCGTTTAATGGCATTATTTCAAGACCTATTTTCCCCGGTTAAGAGAAGTCTGTTAAGTTCATCACATAATAAGTAGGTAAAAATAACTTTTTTCTAGCATTATGAAGTCATTTCTTTAACCATCTCATTTAATTATTTAAATATCGTCTGCATTATTTTCATACGTTTTATCACTGAACTTGGATATTACGTAAATACTTATCTTTCATATTTGGCATAAATAATAGATAAGGTACGTATGTGATAATTTTAAATTTAATCATGGATTATTTTTTGTTGCAATGAAAATTTTATCACCGGTATTAACAACAAATTCTTTTCATAAAAGTCTAGGATTCTATTTCACAGACTAATAATTATCTAGCTTTTAAGTTATACATCTTTGAAAACTAAGAAGTTTTTCGTTTGTGTGTTTGTTTTCTATACATAAGTACACAGTTTAATTAAATGAATTCAACGTGATTCTAAACTGCATTCACAGAGTCGGGAGACTTCAGAGGAGTATGAAGATAAACAAATTATTGAGCAAGTAAGAAGGTAAACAAATAATTGTAAACAGATAATTCTCATCAAAAAACAAACCATTTTTTTCACTGTTTCATAGGGTACCACTCAGTTCACCACTCATAGGGTACTTTACAATTCTGGAAAGTAAAAAATTTTACTAATCCCGTCATATAACGGGCTATATACTAGTAAATTAAGAACGGGTAAAATAAAAATTGATAAATGAATACGCTGCATAATACAAATTTGGTTCATTACAGTCAAACATTCGTTACAAGAGATATAATGAGACTGGGACTTATTCCTTATTCTATTTGAAATATGTTTGTATTTTGAAGTATATATCTATAACCAACAGTTGCTGAAAACAAAACAGGTTAAGGACTTTATATGTCTTTATATATATATATATATATATATATATATATATATATATATATATATATATATATATATATATATATATATATATATATATATATGTACATATATATACATATATATATACATACATACATATATATATATACATATATATATATATATATATGTATACATATATATGTATACATACATATATATATATTTATATGTACATATATGTATACATATATGTATATATATGTACATATATATACATATATATATACATACATACATATATGTTATATATATATATATATATATATACATACATACATATATATATATATATGTATACATATATATGTATACATACATATATATATATATATATTTATTGTATATTTATTTATATGTACATATATATATATATTTATATGTACATATATGTATACATATATATATATTATATATATATATATACATATATATATATTATATATATATATATATTATATATATATATATATATATATAATGTCCACATAATTTAAAAATACTGTAGTAATTCACTGTAAAGCAATTATTAAATGTACGAGGAGCATCCAGAAAGTAAGTTTCCAGATGTTTTCCCCTTTAAAGTAAACTTAATAAGCCGTGTCAATTGCGCGTGCGTAACAGATCTATGACTAATTAATTGTATGTCAGCTGGACAAGTCCCGATTCTTGCCAGTAATAGAGTAGCAGTGGTCCGAAATGGAAACTTATTCCTTCTCCCGCCCCCTGCAAGGTCAGTCGGTGATCTTGAATGCATAAAGCATTGCGCCATTGAAATTCATTGTTAGCTCTGTCAGGTCTATGAGACGAAACTGACACCCTAACACAAAATTCAACGCTTAGGAGCAACAACCTTCATTTTTTTGACACCAACAAATACTAGGGTTTTTTAAAAAATCTATTTTGATGGACGGGAATAGCCCCATGTCCAGTGAAAATTTGATTTAAATAGAAGTTTCCCTCTAACCTTTTAATGCTAACTTTGGGAAAGAAAGAAAAGACACTTCTACCCCTTATCGTCATCTTCCCATCGCATTTTGCCAAACAAGTAATGAATTCTCGTGTATTTACTTTTAAGTTGTTTGATAGACATACCTACAATGAAATCAGTTGTAATTTTTCTGGTGGCTTCTAAATACTGTAGTAATTCACTGTAAAGCAATTATTAAATGTACGAGGTGCATCCAGAAAGTAAGTTTCCCGATGTTTTCCTCTTTAAGGTAAGTAACTTATACACCCGACCCAGCTTACGCCATACGGGGAATGATAACTAATCGTCAGGACAGTAATCCTGTATAGTACTTAAGGAACCCAAAGTACAATTTTGACAAAGAAATAAATAAATTTAAATTTAAAAAAAGAAGAGTAAACGTAAAAACATCCTCTTTAAAGTAAACGTAATAAGCCGTGTCAATTGCGCGTGCATAACAGATCAATGACTAATTAATTGTATGTCAGCTGGACAAGTCCCGATTCTTGCCAGTAGTAGAGTAGCAGTGGTCCGAAATGGAAACTTATTCCTTCTCCCGCCGCCTGCAAGGTTCGGTCGGTGATCTTGAATGCACAAAGCATTGCGCCAATTGAAATTCATTGTTAGCTCTGTCAGGTCTATGAGACGAAACTGACACCCGAACACAAAATTCAACGCTTAGGAGCAACACTGACATTTCTGCTATGGTATCACGATGACGGCGGCGAGTTCCTCGACAGGATCGTCACGGGCAATGAGACTTGGATTTCGTGCTTACCCCATAAACCCTTCATCAGTCACCAAGATTCATTGGCATCATAGTGGATCTTCGGTCAGGATCAAATTCAAACAGAGTCTGTCGGTACGGAAAGGATGTGCACGGTGTTCTGGGACAGGAAGGCTGGTTCCGTTTACAGGCGGCAGAGTTCTACGACAGTGGGATACAAAAATTGATCCCACATTACAACAAGTGTCTCAATTATGGTGGTGGCTATGTTGAAAAATAGGTGAAACATTGCTGTACTTCTTGTTAATAAATATGTCCATGAAAGTGTGAATTCTTTTTTCTTTTAAATAGGGAAACTTACTTTCTGGATGCGCCTCGTAGTAGCCGAGTAGATTCATGCAGACGTTCACTTACAAAAACATATTTTATTTACAACATAAGATGACACGAAACGCACAAATTCCCTTAGGGGAAAAGAACACAAAACACAGAAATATTTTGACGATAACGTTTACATCGTGATCTTAAAGGAAAAAGCCACGAAATCTGTTTGTCCGCCCTTTTATTAACTACGGAGGTGGTGTGACTCTAGGAATGATGTCATTCCGGTAACCAATCACGTCCCCTAAATTACTTCTAGTTTATTCTAGAAGATATAGTACCTAGAAGATTTAGTATTCTAGAAGATATAATGCTCGGGAAAAATGAATCAACAGGACTGCAATTCTAAATTCAAGATTCTAGGAAATGAGTGTTAGCCGCCATTATTATAAAAAATGTTCTTTAGAATTTATCAATAGGGAATCTAGATTTTCAATAGAAAAAAACATTTAACTTAGGATTTTACTTGAATAGAATTTTATTATTACAAATATATATATGTTAAGGTGAAAGACCGAAATTTGGAGAATGTCGACTTTCACCGGTGAATGTCGACTTTCACATAGTCGTTTGGTGTATGTCCGAAATATTTGCTAAATACCCTTATTTCTGATTTACACCGGTAAATGCAGTCATCACAAACGTAATACAATTAAATTAAAATTCTTACGTGGCCTGTAAGGGGATTCGATCCTAGGACGTCTGGTAAAATTACGAATACTGAAGACCGTTGCATTGACCACTGTGCCACAGATACGTTGGCAGTGAAGGGTTTCAAGCGGCATTATAATAATCTCAACAAGCCAGCAATTCTGAATTTTTAATAAAAGACATTTTCTATGGGATTAAATTGTGAATCTAAGCCATTACTTTTCCTTACACACACACACACACACACACACACATATATATATATATATATATATATATATATATATATATACTTATACATATATACATAACTTCATATACTTGTATATAAACATATATAAATATATGATTTTAGTAAACCCTTGCTTCACTTTACCTTGGATGAATGCTGAAATAGGATAGATCACCACATGAACAAGCAAATAAAAATATCGCATCAAAATTTCCATTATTAACCTTTTTGAAAGCAACTAACCTAATTTTTCAATGGTATCGCATCTTATGGATAAAAAAAGAATAATAGTTAAATTTCTTCTAGTAATTCTTTACCTTTCTTTAGCGTGGGTGCATGCTAAAATATGAAATACCACCATACGAGCTAAGATATAAAATATAGCATCAAAATTCCCATTTTTAAAAATTTTGATAGTAATTAATATATTTTTCAGTTGTATCGCATCGTGTGGATGAATGTACAGAGAATAGTTAAATTTCTTTCATCAAATCCTTGCTTTTTTATAGCGTGGATGAAAAATGAAATATGAAATACCACCATATGAACAAACAAATAAAATACAACATCAAAATTTCCACTGATGACAATTTGAAAGCAATTAAACCTATTTTTCAACATTATTACGTCGCATAAATAATTAAAAAGAGAATAGTTAAATTTAATCTTATGCTGATGCAACAGAAAATTTGTGTTTTCATCTAAGTTCTTGAAGTCTTTACAGGTATAATAATCTATATTTAACAGTCTTTGAAATAGGAATCTCAGTTACTCACTGTAAGTATTTAAAATTCATAGAATTAAAATATCATGGGAAATTAATTTAGAGGATTATTTCAGCAAGATGACAGTGTTCTGGCGCAGAAATGGAGATTGGAATCCCAGAAATGCGTAACGATGAAAGAATTTATGTTTAAAAGGAGCGCGATCAATTATTTGAACAAAGAGACTGTCTTCAAAGATACTTCCTCATTTTGTAAAACGGTATTAAATATGCTGACGTTGCCATATTAAGCGCTAGCATATTGAAAACAAAAAATAAGACTTTCATTACTCGTTTAAATTTCATCTCATTTCTTAGAATTAACAACCATTTTCTCCTTCTTTGAATTTAATGTAGGTTTTGAATATTAAAGAGAACCATATCGTTCATGAGTATTTCATTTTTTTTATCATTTGGACTACGACAGAAGGTCTAATGATTGTCAATTACTACAAAACGATGTTTCGCTTTGTTATTATTTTACATGTTTATTCGATTTACATTGTATAACTATCTGTTAAATTCTGTACCTGATTTTTTGTCAGATTACCGATTTCCAATTGATTTGAAATTTTGCATATTAGTGCATCTTTGATGACAATACATGAATGAATCACAAAATGCATATAATTACAGGTTACTTAAAAATAACTTAATGATATGTAAATCGATTGCAAAATAGGGAAGCTGTCTTTTGCTGAGCATATGAACTTTTCTAAAAGATTCATTTAAGTTGCATAGCTAGTATGAAGATTTAAAATTTGATTGCAAAGTTCCTTAAATACAAGAAAGAAAGAGTGGAAGCTGAGTCGGCAAAGGCAACGCTCTGGTAACTGGAGGATAACGGGTTCGGTTTGGTTTGACATGCTACGGTCTCCTTTTTGCAACACGAGGGCTAATGAGACAGAGACCTACAGCTTAAAGCAGATTCCGAAAGGCTACGAATATCCATACCACTGTGGAATTCGAACCCACGAACTCCGGTACCGAAGGCCAGCGCCCTAACCAATCGGCCATCGTTCGGTGATAACGGGTTCGTAGCCCAAGCCGACCTAAGATCTGTGGCATCACCGTGGCTGGCACCAGAAATGCAAATTTCTGCGTGTGGCCACGCCCGCTTTCCGCAGCCGTATGCGCTTTAAATACCGGAGCAGAGCCCTCAAGGAGCGAAGCGTTTGCACGTTCCAGCAGTTTTCCCTCCGAAGGCGAGCACTTTCGACTCTCCGGCAGTTCACTCGATCAACAGCACGAGCTTCCCACCTTTAACGCCCGCTACTGATCTAAACCTTCTGTAACGTTGTACAGCCTTTATTTTTTATGTTTTTGCGGTTTAAATAAACCTCCTGTTAAGTTTGAAGAATCAGCGTGGATTTATTCCTTCATTTTTTATGGAGTCAAGAGGAAGCAGTAACCAGTCGCCATACCTTCATTGGTGACTTCCCTTCAGACCTGTCGTTTTCATTAAATTGACTGGGGACTTAAAATAGGTTCGTGATCACAATGTCCTCCTAGTTCTCAATCAGTACCTCTGTGGGGGTGACAGGCAAATCCTATGAGTCTTCTGCTTGGTCCCTGCTTCCAAATTACGAGGACCCACTTGAACATAAGTCGTACTTTTCGTCAAAACGAAAGGCGCACCCTTTTGCCTTAAAGCCTAGAGAGGGATGTCTTAACAAAGTGAAATACGGATTTATCATGCATTTGCGGTGCTTTTTGGCACGTGTAAACGGGACTAGGGTCAAATACCTTTGTTAGATTAACTTCGCCACCGAACTCTAGATGGTGCTATTCAGCGATTGTGTAAAACCAAAATGTATTCGTGATAGACTAGTCCGGTTCGATTCGGGTTGTGTTTTTGAATGTGTGTTTAATTCTATTCATTTAATCTGTATTTTATTCATATTCATCTGGTAAACATGTATTTAAAACCTAACTTAATTCTTAATTCATTTTGTGTACTGTGAATTTAGCATGATGTGTTGCATAATTAAAAGAAAGTTGTGTTCGACGATAGACTTCTGTTTTCATCCATAAATTTGATTTCTACAGATCCTTCGTAGCAAATAAAAAGGATAAGAAGAAGGTAGGCAATTACCTGATTTGATTATTGATTACTGTTGAACATTAACAATTATTAATTGGCTTAAAATAATTCTTAAAACTCAAAGTTCAAGATTCATGATTATTCAAATTCGAAATTCAATAACTATTCAATCGAACCCTCTCTTCCCCTTCTTCTGATGGCAATTCACTCTCCACTTTAATCCTTTATCTCAATCGCCGTTTCTTGAACTTTTCTTTAACGTTCAAACAAAAACACCTGTAAAAGTGTGCTTGTCTGGTGTTACGATTGTCTCTAAAAATATAAAATTCGGAGATTATGAGTTGTGTAACCGGGTATTCCACACCCCAGAGGAACGAGTCTACCACTAATTATGCAACCTAAAAATGCAAATGCAACTAAAAGTACTTCCACCACAACACTGATTTTTCGCAATAGCCTTCATAGCAAAGTTTCATATGTATATATTAACAAAATGACACCAGAAAATAATGTTTGTATTATATAAATTAGTAAGATAAGAACCATTGTAATTCAATAAGGAATAAATAAATGAATACTAACGGAATTTGTTCCTTAATTTTTAGTTTTTATACTTTAAGAAAATTTAATTGAATATATTAATAGTTACACAAGTTATAAATGCTTTTTTGAAATATTATATATTGATATAAATGTGAATTTTAAGCTACGGTACGATGCATAAAGAGCAGATTATTCTAGTCTGCTTTTGATTACACAATTGAAGAAAGTTAAGCAACTAATGATTTAAGCTAATAACAGCATATGAAAAATATGTTTACTCTTAAAATTTAAACAGACGAGCAACACAAGTCAATAGTTCTACAATAATGGAATATTCACAATATCTGCACATTTGTTTCCCTTACATTGATTTCACAGTTAAAATACTAAATATATTTATATTAAAGTGAATAAAATTGAAAAATTATTACAGAATGAATTAACATCTACCAACTGTTCCCGCAATCATATCACTCTTAATGAAATGTTTTTGTCATTTAGTAACGCCTATGCCCCAACTGCACATTGAGCCAAACATATATGATTTGCACATTACCTTCTACCCGAAAGAAGCCAGAAAATATTCTTCACCAAGATGCTTTTGATGCCTTAGAAGTAGGTCGTTATGAATGTGTGAAAATACTACAGAAACAAGTGTTGGGGAGATCATGGGTCCACATCCGGTAAGCAAGAGGGGTTCGTCATGCTATAGGGGTAGCCAAACTTTTTGGATCCGTGGTCTACTTCCCCATTTAAAAAATCGAATTCGGTCTACCAATGGCAGAGCTAAATTGACCTAACTTACATGTTTATATATTTATTTTCGGTAACAAGAAAAAAATGGTAAATTATCTAATTTTTCTAAAAAAAAACAACTTAATATTTACAAAATAAAAATTTACAGACTAAAATAATCAAAGTAATCATATATCAAAAATTGACCATCCTATTCACTTCGTTTAGTTGAAATTTGGCACTGTATATTTGCGACAAGTTTATCATACTGTGGCTGGCACGAGCTTATTTACATGCGTAAACACGAAATTAAATGGTCATCTGTCAAAGAACCATTACGAACTAGGGTTGCCACTACAAAGCTCCAAAAAGCTTGGAAAGCTTAAAGTCGCCAAAAGTCTCGAGCGACGTCAGACATCTCCCGAAAAGTCGCCAAGTTCGGCGACAAAAATGGCGGTGTGTATAGTATATCGAATCAGTACCATATAATGATTATATGGTACTGATTCGATTATATTATAATCTAAGCATCCCACTTTGTCAAGTTGTTTCTATTTAATTCTCCACTGTAAAACGACAAATTCATTGTGTTATTTTGCACAGTTTGTTTTAGGTTTTAAAGCGTAAACTGTAGTAAATTTTTATTTTAAATAATTCATTAATTCTATGTCATAAGTCGTAAATTAAATTGTTAATATTGGAGGTCAGTATCGGCCTACCTAAAATGTCTTCGCGGTCGACGTCTTGGCCACCCCTTCTATACCGCATGTTGCAAAATCATGCATGAGCCAACCAAATCATACTACACATAGTACATTTTACTAGACACATTCCCTATGTCTAGTATAATAAATATATATATATGATATTCCTTGTATATTTTAGGGTAGGAGCAATATTTTTTAAACCGACTAAAAATTCCCTAATTTGTGCAACACATTTCCTTTATTCACTATATATTTTTCAAATTTCAATAGCGAAAAGACTATTTCACTTTGAGAATTTTCATTAAAATCGGAAATAGATTTCGATACATATTTCTCTCCTATAGAATTCAAGAAAAAAAATCAATCTTTCTGAAAAGAAAAAAGAATTAAGAAGTAATTCTTTTTATCTTGAATAAAAGTATTAATCGAAATTTATTAGACAGAATTGCTTCCAGGGATTAAATAATGCAGACTAAATAGAGAAAAGAAAGGAGAATGAAAAAAGAAAAATCCAGATGCAAGGAGAACAAATTTAATAATCAATATGGAATAGAAAGTAAGATTAATTATATACTTTTTCTTTAAAAATCTATATTTCATCTGAAAAAAGAGTTTTCAATACGCTAATAAAAGTCTTTATTGGTTAACTTTCTTTTGGTTAAATAGGATGAGCATATTCTTTTATTATCATTCTTATTGTTGTCTTTAATATCTATTGAATATTAATGACTTTGTCTTTCTTAGGTTCATCTGCATCAGGAAAACTGGTGTCACAAAACCGTGTTTTTTATTCTTTTTTTACTATTATCTTTGTTTAAAATGGCATAGTCGATTAAAAAGCTTATTTTCTATAAAATATAGAAAATAAAGATCTTGTGATACAAGCGTTCTTTACTCTCAGGATACTCAGTACTGAGTGTATGTGTGTGTGCGTGTGTAGTAAGACGGACTTCACGATGGATGGTTGCAGTCATGGCCACAAACAGTTCACCGTTTTGGTCAAAGACCTTTATTAGCAGAACGTTGGTGGATGGGTTTCCACTTCTTTTTGGGACAAGGCAAACTGAGGGGTCAGCTAACATGAGGTTCTAAGTAAAAGGCTCTTAACACGTGGATCAAATCTCTGTGGAAACTTCTAGGAAAATCTGTCTCTAATAGCGTGCATCTGTTTTTCGTTTGAGAATTTCCTAAATTTACCGCTAGGGCCATATACAGTTATAATTGGTTATATCCCTTCTCTGGAGGCTTGAAGTGTAGCACCATGGGTCAATTTAAGTTAGGAGTTAAAAAGGGGAAAGTAAAGGGAAGTGGGGTTTTTGGCCCTTGACTTAAGGTTTGAAAACTATTGAGAATTTTCACGGGCCGTCTTTGGGATTTTATACAAAATATCTACATTAGTTCTCCGATCTAGTTTCCTTTTCCTTACATATATGTATATATATATATATATATATATATATATATATATATATATATATATTTATATATCTATTTCTATTTTAACCCTAAACTAATTAACCTAATTACTTAATTACAGTTGTATATTAAAATAAGTTTCTAGCGATTCTATCCCTAATATTATAACTTTTGTCGACACATCTTTGTTTCCTTTCTGGTTGTGGTTAACTTGGCGACAACTCATACATCAAATTTAACTTCTGCTAAGCTCTACTATTCTTATGAACTTTTACGTAACTTTTTACGTTCTGTACGTATGTGATACATTGCATACTGTAAGCAGCTCTATCCATCAGAATCGTAAATGACCCTTGCCTTTATCTTGGCAATGAAAATCTTTATAATGAAGACAATATATTGCATTACCTTCCTACAAAGTATTATTGTCGAAGTAGCTTACCAAGTTTCAACCTATTATTTTAAGATTCGGGGTCTAGCAAACCGCTTCAAAGTAGTTTCGAGATTATTTGAGAGTCATAGTGAACGAACAGTATTCTTTGATTGCTTTTAAAGTACACAGAAAGCAGTAAATTAAAATAATTCACAATTTTATATTCCGGAAATCAGAGATGGTTAGTGCGAAATCCCTGGAATTCCTAGTACAATTCTTTGTCATGTATACATCAAATGTGTGTGTTTATATACACACACATATACATATCTACGTATCACTTGAGAAGTGGCTGTTAAAATTTTATTTTACCTACTAGTTAGTGCAGAATTGGACCTACTCTTAGAGGTCAAACCTCTTGAAACAAAGTTAACCATCTTTCCATGAGAAGGCAAACGACTTCTAAATGAACACGACATCAATTGAGTCAAAGATAGGATTAAAAAATATTTATTTAAATTGATATAGGCTCATACAAATTATACACATGCAATTAAAATATATTCAAAATGGTACAACGTTCATTACGTCATGCAACACAATATAAAAATAACGTGGATGCAAATATAAAATTTTAGAATGGAGAGCAATGGAGGAGAGTGTTAGATTTATAGATAATACTTAAGCATGCTTAATAGATAACTTGATTTACCATTGTAGATTTATTATACACGATATAATCGATGGTATTAGGATTAGTTGTGGAAGAGGCAAGGTCTCAGAATCTCTCCTAACACTACGTTCACTCTCATCTCTCGACGCAAAACTTACGTTTTTTTCTGACTGTTCGCTCTTTTTACTCTCTGCCTTCCTTAGATTATCACCCAGATATCCTTCTATACTACACTTAATCATATCTTCTTCAAATAGACGTCGAATAACCTATGTATTCAAGTGCTTCTGGAGATCTCCAGGACACTTCCAATATTAATATAATAGGGTCTGAGAGCAGGACTCTGTATCTGAGCTCATTTACCCGATTGTAAATTTAATCATAAATTTAGTTGAACTACCAATGTGCAACTTATTTGTACCAATGTCAACTTTTGTTGGCGTTATACGTAGAGACCAAATATTCCAATGAGTGTTAGCGATTTGTCGCTGATACAATTCCTTGATATTTAGGGACTAATTCGACAAAATGTACTCTGTAAAGCCGAATCCAAAAAGCTCTCAAAATGCATGTCAACTGGTTAGAAATTTATAATGGATTGAAACTAGAAGCTTTTATTTAACGAGGAATGGAATTGGGAAATGCAAATGTGTTATGTGAGTATTGCAGTATTACCAGTACTGCACTGCTTTTTCGTTTACATCAGTGGTTCTCAACGGGGGATCTAAAGGATATTGAGGGGCGGTGAACTTGTTTCGGGTGACAGGGGGATGGCCATGTTTCAAGGGGTAGAGGACGATATGAGTACGTTTGAGCATTTCAAATTAATTATAAAACTTCCAAATATATTTTATTCGAGTATCCAGTTTGCCCCATTTGTACCAGTAATAAAAGGAACTTATGCGACGGGGCCAGAATTAGCAAATTTCTCTACCTTATTTTCACCGAGTGTAAAAGTTGGACTTCTGACACTCAGTAACTAAGTTTGCTCAACAGCATTCTCGAGAGTTGGTAGTGCGTTAATTGAGGGTTTATCTGCAACAGATTTTTGAATTTCAAAATTTAGGATCTTTTTTTTTCTAAACAGTTGTATGAAAATTCCCTTTACTGCTATTAATAGCAGTGCAAATACATTGAGCATTCTTGGTTCCGTGTTCTTGAATTGTTTTCGGACATTTTATTTCTCATTTTTTCCACCATCTTCGATTCACATTGTTTATTTGGGCAGTTGTCGAAGTACATACAAATATTACTATTTTATTGGCAACTATGAATGTTGAGAAATTCTTCTCAGAGTTATTTTTATTATATTTTGCCGTCGAAAATGTTATCAGTTAACCCTATAAGCGTCTGAGCCGGATTTTTCCCTATCTCTGAAACCGTGCTTAAAGCGGCTGAGCCGGCTTTTTCACCGTTCACGAAAACGCTCTGAAAGCGGCTGAGCCG
This sequence comes from Pardosa pseudoannulata, assembly GCA_032207245.1. Classification (NCBI taxonomy): domain Eukaryota; kingdom Metazoa; phylum Arthropoda; class Arachnida; order Araneae; family Lycosidae; genus Pardosa; species Pardosa pseudoannulata. Next base: position 21,817,726 of record CM063508.1, read on the forward strand.
GCTTTTTTTCTTTCTTCCTTCCCCCTTGCAAATTTCTTTGATTGACACGGGGGAGGTGCTGCGGTTGTAAAGAAGAAGGCAATTGGTGCATTTCTGGACTAGAGTGCATCCTACTTTTTTTGTCAAGGACTCCAAAGGACCAAGTTCCGGCCCTGATCGCATTTTTTGTATAGTAAAAGAACTGTCCAAATTTATACTTAAGAATATTACGTTTTGAAAAATGTGTGTATATAAAAATATGTTGTTAATATATTAAAATATTTATCGTTTTAAGAGCTGCTTTTTTATCATAAATATTATTTAAACTTTTAAAAACGAGAATTTCTCCTGACAAAATAATTTCCATACTAACAGAATTATCAAATCTTCCAGGTTTTTTTTCCATTACTTTTTTAGACTAACATTTTATATTATATCTGCTTTCAATTATGATTTTATATTAATGAGAAACATTTTTAAAATATCAAACGTAGCTTTAACTTATTTTATGAACATGGATGAATTACTACCTTCTAAATAGTTTACAGTTCTGTTTCTCTTTTTAACTAGTCGTCTCGTTTTATTAATTTATTTTTCCTGTTGTGTGTATATGAAAGAAAAAAGTTCTTTTCTACAAAGATTTTTGGAAATATATTATGAAAATTTTCAAAAATAAAATAAATATCGAAGGTGGTCATTTATTTATTTACACGAGTGTTAGATAATTGGCATTTGATCTTTTCATATATTCCTTGATTTCCAATATTTCGACTTAATACAACGTGTAAAATAATTAGGAAAAAAATAGAATAACTACTTTATGACAAAATATATTTTAAAAAAAAAAAGAAATTTTTATACTAATTTTAAAATATACCTTTAGAAATGGAAAAAATATATTTTAATCTATAGCGAATGATTATTAGTTATATAATAGAATTAAAAAGTAACAAATATATTTCTAAACAAGTGTCATGCTGTTACTGCTGCCATATAGCCTGGTTTGTTGTTAATTGTCTTAATTTGAGTTGAAACAGTTGATAAAATATTTATAAGTTTATCTAAGACAAAATAATAGAATTATATTTATACATACTAAGAATAATATTTTAAATATTCGTTCATTCGGGATATGAAATCTCCCAAAAATAGTTTAATTCTTAATCAAGTCTTGCGGTTTTACATTTAATTTAAATTGTATAATTTAATGGGGAAGTATTGGATATTTGCATAACAGGAATATATTATATTAATATACGTCAAATGTTTAAAAATACAGTTTTCAAATAGATAAAATTTAAAAGAGAAATTTAATTTAGTAACTGAATAAATTTCTAACCCTGAAAACTTCGTTTCGTCGATACACAATGATAAAATTTCCTATGGTGCATACAATGACAACCTTTTGTAACTTTACGTCAGTTAAGTTACGTCAACGTTAAGTTACTTTATTAGTTACTTCAACTTATACAGTATAATTGTTCGTTAATAATTTTTTTATAGTTTGAATAAAGAGGATTTGTCAGAAACTATGTATAATTAAAGCACAACGTTATATAATGCTTTTTGAAAGAGATAATTTTAAACCATTTATTGATGCAAACTGCGATAGCATCACAATAAAAGCTTCTATTTGCTGATATAAATGCCTATATTACTGCTGCTTATAATTGCAACTGGTGGCTTACATTTATGTTAAGAGAAAGAAGAGAAAAACTCTGAAGAGGTAAAAGTGACATTCCTTCACTCATCTGGACCATCACCATCTTTTTTTATATCTATATAAGCCAGATGTACTATGGATTCCAATTTCAGATGTTATGTGTAAGGTGGATCCTTTAACTCCAACAGGACCAATGTATATTCTATCTGAAGTAGAAATTCTCAAAACACATAAAGCTTTCTACCAGTTTCAACTAAATAAGTAGCACCATCCATCAAAAGTAATACACTTTAATAATTTTTCTTCATTCTAAAATCTTCACAAATGTTAAATGTACTATTTACTAGAGTATATGTCGATAAGGTAGTGTGGAAACATTAATGCCATCTTATACAGCTGAGTTAGATTAAAAGTAATGAATGCATGTTCTCATTTTTGTTATTCCAATAGTAAATATATCAAACAAAAAACTTTTGTAGCTTGTGATCCCATTATGATCCCAACATGAACCTTTGAGAATTAATTAACAATAATATGAGCAATTTCTGAGATTTTTTTCAAAATTTTAAAAACTTGGCTTTTTGAGAAATTTAAATTTTAAATTTAAATTTAAATTTAAATTTTTAAAAAAATTTTAAGTCATCATGTGTTGGATATCATATGAAAGCCCATTAAAAAAGGTTTAAAATAACACCTTGCACATATCTATAGCTTAATTAGGTGAGTAGCAAGTGTAATTTAAAGGTATGCCGAAAGTGTATTTTTTAGACAAATCTGGCAACTTTAAAGCCTTATAACTCCCAAACCAATTATTATTTGAACATAAGATTTGGGGATTTTCTTTATTACCATAAAGTCACTTACTATACCAAATTTAATAAAAATTGGAGGGGGTCAGGTAGAAACCTTGTGTTGATTTGGTATGGAATTACCCGTATCTGAGAGCAGGACTCTGTATCTGAACTCATTTACCCGATTGTAAATTTAATCATAAATTTAGTTGAACTACCAATGTGCAACTTATTTGTACCAATGTCAACTTTTGTTGGCGTTATACGTAGGAACCAAATATTCCAATAAGTGTTAGTGATTTGTCGCTGACACGATTCCTTGATATTTTGGGGACTAATTCAGCAAAAGTACTCTGTAAAGCCGAATCCAAAAAGCTGTCAAAATGCATGTCAACTGGTTAGAAATTTATAATGTATTGGAAACAAGAGATTTTTATTTAACGAGGAATTGAATTGTGAAATGCAAATGCGTTATGGTGAATATTGCAGTATTACCAGTATTGCACTGCTTCTTCGCTTACATCAGTGGTTCTCAAAGGGGAAAGTAAAGGATGTTGAGGGGCGGTTAACTTGTTTCGGGTGACAGGGGGATGACCTTGTTTCAAGGGGTAGCGGACGATATGAGTACGTTTGATCCATTCAAATTAATTATAAAAATTTCCAAATATATTTTAATCGAGAATCCAGTTTGTGTCATTTGTACCAGTAATAAAAGGAACTTATGCAACGGGACCAGAATTAGTAAATTTCCTTACCTTATTTTCAACGAGTGTAAAAGTTGGACTTCTTACACTCAGTAACTAAGTTTGCTCAACAGCATTTACTCGAGAGTTGTTAGTGGGTCATTTGAGGGTTTATTGGCAACAGATTTATGAATTTTAAAATTTAGGATCTTTTTTTTCTAAACAGTTGTTTCCAGTGTATGAAAATTCCCTTTACCGCTATTAATAGCAGTGCATATACATTAATCATTCTTTCAGTATGAAAGTTTCAATTGTTCCGTGTTCTTGAGTTGTTTTTGGACATTTTTTTTCTCGTTTTTCCACCATCTTCAATTCACATTGTTTATTTGGGCAGTTGTCAAAGTACGTACAAATATTACTATTTCATTGGAAACTATGAATGTTCAGAAATTTTTCTGAGAGTTATTTTTATTATATTTTGCTGTCGCAAACGTTATCAGTTAATGAAAAAAAATTCCCGTCAATACAGTGCTTGTACTTGACGTTCGCAATTGTTCAATCGCCATCAAACTTACGTATATACACTGTCTACCAATAAGTATTTGGACACCTATGAAAATGATGATATCTGCGGTCCTGAGGTACGTCACGGTCTGCGCCGGTTTACATCGTGCAGAAAACAGCATCGACATTAGTCGCATGCAAAATGCCGCGCAGTTCGGAGCTCTCTCATTTCGAGATAAGTATAATTATCGGGTATCACAAATGTGGCCGATCCTCAAGGGACATATCTAGCGATCTGAAGTATTCAAAATTGACAGTGGCCTATGTGATTAAGAAGTGGGAGGTGAGCGGTGATTGTCGGAATGTTCCCAGAGTCGGCAGACCAAAGGAAATGGGAGACCGATGAGTTCTGTCCAGAGAAATTCGGAAGAACCGCACCCAACCTATGGCCCTCATCCACGAGGAGTTTCAACAGGCCTCCGGGAGTATTGTTTCTATAAATACCATCTGTAAGGAAGCACACCTGCTTGGTTTTCATGGCCATGCTGCTGCCCATAAGCCTTTGATCACAAAGTCCAACCGCACTGCTCGGTTAATGTAGTGCAAAGCACATCGAAATTGTTCCGTAAATCAGTCCCGTTTCCAACAAGGTTCAAGGCTCAATTTTCCAACGATCAAGGTTCACCCTTTACCGCTCGGATGGCAGGGTCTGGGTCTGGCGTCTGCCCGGAGAACATCTCCTGCCAGAATGTATTGTGCCAATAGTCAAGTTCGGTTAGGTGGAATTATGATCTGGGGGTGTTTTACCTGGTATGGACTGGGACCATTGGTCCCTATTCATGGTAAGCTCAACACCGTTGCCTACTGCACTATTTTGGAAGACAATGTGCTTCCTACGTTGTGACAGTTTTACCGGTTGGACCCCTGTTACTTTCAGGATGGTAATGCCAGTTGTCATGTTTTGAGGTTAACCAAGGCTTGGTATGGTGCCAATGGAGTTCATCGGATGGACTGGCTTGCCCAGAGCCCAGACCTGCACCCTATCGAGAACCTCTGGGACGAGTTGGATAGCCGAATTAAAGAGTGCACTACCCATCCAAAATAAGTGAAGGAACTTGTATGTCTACTCCAAGCCGAGTGGAAGACAATATCGCCAGCTGTAATACAAAGACTTGTGGTGTCGAACGATGGCCGATTGGTTAGGATGCTGACCTTCGGAACCGGAGTTCGTGAGTTTGAATCCCACAGTGGTATGGATGTTCGTAGCCGTTCAGAATCGGCTTTAAGCTGTAAGTCTTGGTCTCATTAGCCCTCGTGTTGCAAAAAGCAGACCGTAGCACTCCAAACCAAACCAAACCAAAGACTTGTGGAAAGTATGCCCCGGAGAGTTCACGCTGTAATTGCCTCTCGTAGAGGCTCTACCAACTATTGATTTTGTATAAAGTTAGTTTTTCTTTTCTATCACAGGTATCCAAATAGTTATAAGCGTATATTTATCCTGACGAAATGAAATTACGATATAGTAACATGATGTATTAATGTAATAGAAGAAAATTTTCTGTTTCAAATAATTATTATTTACTGTTTTTGAATTTCTAAAGGAAGAAGTTTTAGCTACCGGAAGAGCTGTGATGGCATATTAGGAAAGAGAAAATATCGGAGAAAATATTTAGCTAAATTTAAATAAAAGAAAGAATGTTACCATTGTAGATAAAAAAAAACGATTATATCATGCCTGTTCAAAAAAAATAAAATGGCATTCATTGTAATTTCTCCAGACAAAAACGAAAAGGAACATCAAAACTCACCTTCGAATCTTCATTAGTTTATTTTTTAACCACCACATAAATATTTTACAAATTGGCCAATTTCACGTTGCCATTCAATAGCGTTCACTAAACAAACATACCTCAAATACTTCTCTAAATTTAAACACGGAAACAGCAGGCAAAATATAAATTACTACCCCGATTACTTCAAAAATTGAGACAAAAGAATAAACTAAATTCTATTCAATGAGACTTAAAAACCCTTCATTCAAAATTCTTGATTTTTCTTGTCCCCTTCTTCTCCAACTCTCGAAACACCGTCAGAAATATTTCTGTACATAAATAGCTATCAAAAAATCCGAAAACAATGGAAGAATTTCGAAATAAATGAAGAAACTTCTCTTCCTTCGCGTAATCAGTGTTTAAATTCTGTAGTTTCCCAGTTGGAACAACAATAAAAAATGCATGTAAAAACTTACCAATTTAACGATGTTTAACCGAAAAAAGAATAAAACCTTAAATTAAATACAACATTTATTTTTAACTTTCATAACCCGCATTCTGATTTGGTTTTTCAAATCTATGGAATAACAATAATTGTTGACAACAGCTAAAAAGAAAAAGCTTCACAGTTTACAAAATAGCATTGTTCCATACAATTATTAAAATATTTCTGAAATATTTAAATTAATTATTTACAGCTAAACTACATGTTTAAATTCTATATTTAAATTAATTATACGATTTCAGTTCGCAAAATCATTCACATAATCAATAAAAAAAAAATAAATAATGATGAAATTAGATAAACTAATTAAATAAAAAATAAACTAATTAAAACACTCTGAAATTCGTAAAAAAGAAAATAAAAACGCAAAATCAAATACAACACTTATTTTTAACTTTCGTAACCATCATTTTATTTTCGTTTATCAAATCTATGGAATAATAATAATTGTTGCCAACAGCAAAAAAGAAAAAGCTTTACAATTTACAAAATAACATTGTTCCATACAATTATTAAAACAGTTCTGAAATATTGAAATTAATTATTTCCATTTAAATTATAAGTTTAAATTTTTTTATTTAAATTAATTATGCGGTTACAGTTCTTATAATCATTCATAAAAATAATGATGTAATTAGATAAGCTAACGTAATAAACAAACTAATTAAAACACTTTAGGATTTGTAAAAAAATAAAAACACAAAATCAAATACAACATTTATTTTTAATTTTCGTAACCCTCGTTCTGGTTTCGTTTATCAAATCTATGGAATAATAATAATTGTTGCCAACAGCAAAAATGAAAAATTTTTACTATTTACAAAATAACATTTTTCTTTTCATTAAAATATTTCTGAGATATTTAAATTATTTACATTTATATTTGGCTGCATGGCTTAGACTGGATCAGCATAGGTTTGGTTTGGTTTGGAACGCTACTGTCTACTGTTTTGCACACGAGGGCTAATGAGACCGGGACCTACTGCTTAAAGCCAATTCCGAACGGCTACGAACATCCATGCCATAGTGGGATTCGAACCCACAAACTCCGGTACCGACGATCAGCGCCCTAACCAATCGGCCAGCGTTCGACGGATCAGCATAGGAATTCCCTTACATTATATTATTGGGTAAATTATTAATTTAAATTATGTGGTTAGTTCTTAAAATAATCATGCATAAAAAATAAACAAGGAAGTAATAAATATGCTAACGTAAAAAATGAATTAATTAAAAACGCTTTAGAATTTCGTATATGTATTGCTCAACAGTTAAGAGAGTTTTTATGTACTACCAGGCCAAAGAAGAGTGGCAAGGAAATGTTGGTACGCTGTAGAAATTCACATACCTGCACTGCTTGGTACACTATTGCGTCACATAACAGAAATTTTCCTTCAGTTTCATTGAATTTTGCTTTATAGAAAAAAACGTTCAATTATCGGCATTTTTTTCTTCCATTGTTAGGTCTGACTCAATAAAAGACGTTCTCTAACAGTTATGCATCTATCACTATTTTGCATCTCTATTTGTATCAGAAAATTCTTTAGCAACAATTTGTATAAAATAAAATTAAAATTTGGCAGTACAAAGAGTATGGTGTTATCCGAATTTATGTAACTTGAAAATGGAACAAATCTGGAGAAAACCCTTTCGATTTTCTAAAGAATCGAACGCCCATCTATAAAATTACTTCAAACGTTTGATTATTTTACACAAAAAAACTTATTGTGTTGAATAATTAACGCTAATCAAAGCTTTTAAGGTTAGACATGCAAAGCCGAAATTTTGTTAATATTTTAGATTGTTCACACATAGAGTACAAAATTCCTATACCTAAAAAAGTGAGATATGTATGAAATTCAACATACTTACAACGTCATTCTTATTCAAAATATCAATAATTATTTCTACTAAAGCAGTTTACATTCTTTGAAATTGTTCTTTAGATAAATGTATGCAAGTTATCACCACACTAATATAAGGTTGATTTAATATCAGCCTCTTGAAATTCAGATGTTTAGAAAGAGTTCTTAATTAGAAACACAGATTTATTATAGTTGGTAAAGCAGCTGCGTAAGTTACAACCATGGCATACATATGTTGCCAACATTCATTTTCACAAGTTAACATAAACTAAATAATTACGATTCTTTAATCGATACATAAAAGTGAACCTTACACTAATATTAAACAATTCGGATTATAACGTTTTGAAATGTCCCATTTTAGTTTGGTTTGGAGGGCTACGGTCTACCGTTTTGCTACACGACTGGTAATGAGACCGGAACCTACTGGATAGAGTGATTCCGAACGGCTACGAATATCCATGCGAGCAGTGGAATTCGAACTCGCGAACTACAGTACTGAAAAGCAGCACTGTACCATTCGACCATCATTCGGCTTAAGCTTTGGCGGAAAAGAAAAAGATGTAGCAGCATTACAGGCCCTACTTGGCGACCAAAACCTGGCTAAATCGTTAAATCGTCGGCAAAAATAACCCCTTAATGTTGTTTATCAAATCAAATTTGTGCCGATTTAAGTTCATACAGAAATTCAGATAGTACGACACCCTTTACAACTGGTAAATTTAAATTATAGTTGACAGGAATTTTTGTCAATCTTTTAATTTAAGAGAAATACCGAATTTTGAATAAAATCAGACAATAAGTGTTCCTTTTAGCAACAAAAACAACTGTTATAGACAGATTTTGATAGAGCAACCAAAGAATTTAAATGAATTTGATTAATAAAGAAGAAACACAGATTTAAGGATTGCAAAATGTGCAATAAATATTTTGCTTTCTTTTTTTTTTCTTTTTTATATTTAAATATTTTCCCGAATATTTCTCAGTTTTGACGGCTACTGATAATTTGATTTAAATTTTGTTGAAATATGGAGTCTTCATGCCAGTTTTATAGTAACTATAACTCAAACACCATTTTCAAAGCATAAGTTTAAAAAAAAAACATTAAAATTTTGTGAAACTTTTGTAGAATTTTTTAATTCTTACATCATTATTTCGGGATTATGGACTTTTTACGGATTGGGAAAAGAAAACAGGTTGTCACGAAGTATGTCGGATATTCTTTGATTATATCGATCTTTGATTTCGACAAAAGAAAATAAAATCCTGGCAAAAAAAAAAAAAAAAAAATCTATACCAAAAATTGTACAAAATTATTAGAACAAAATACACCTTTCATTCGTTTGAAACTTTTACGTAAATATATCATTATTAAATGTATGAGGTAAAAAAAAAACTTACTTTCAAATTTTCTTTATTTGTTACAAAATCAGTAGAAAGACAAGAACACTAACAGATAACATCAACAGTTATATGGTGTATAAGTCTGGGGTACGAGAAAGTGATATGCTGAAATGACGAGGGTATTCAAGGATTATGTAAAATGGAATATATAGCTATTTCAATTTCTCAATAGCCTCGATAACATAAAGTTCCGTATTCTGATTTCTATATGTTTGTATTTGAAAACGTAGACTATTGTTAGCTGTAAAAATACACTTATGAGTGTGTTTTTTTAACAAAAACCTACCTGGTAAACAAACAGTTCATAGAGTTCGGAGTCCAGGTGAGTTATGTTTGCTAAATAAAATACATGGTCCCTGACTGATTAGCAGAAATGAACCATACGGTTATTTCACGTTCTTCTGTATAAGAGGTATTGATATTGCCGATCAACGTCAGATAGCAGTATATAAGTGTTACTTTTTATATTAAACGGCGTGCAAAATATATAGCTAGATATTTAGGTAAAAAAAGACCGACTTTCAAAGGTTTTTTTTTTCTAAAAAATTAGTAGAAACACAAAAACACCTACAGATGATATCAACATTTATATGGTGTATAACCCTGGGGTACGAGAGAGTGATGCGCTGGAATGAGTGGGGGAATTCAAGGATTAAGTAAAATGGAATATATAGCTATTTCAATATCTCAATAGACTCGATAACATAAAGCTCCATTTTCTGAATTCTATATGTTTGTATTTGCAAATGTAGAACATTATTTAAATTGCAGTCAGCTGTAAAAAAGCACTTATGTTTTCTTTTCCTCTATATAAAATCATATTTTTACAGAAATTTAAAATAAATTAGTATTTATCTGGTTCGATATGCAAGTATTTATTTTTTAAATGCTTTAATAAGACTGGAACATAATATCAATACTTCTACTCGGTAAAATTTCTTGACTTTTAAGCTATTAACAATAGTGATATTAAGACCTTTTCCAAATAGGAAACACTTAAAGCACTTTCTGAAGTCAACTTTTCCATTTTCTGTTTCTAAATACCAAAATATACTAGACTTTTAGATCGACTCATTCATTTTCAAAACACACACACACACACACACACACACACACATATATATATATATATATATATATATATATATATATATATATATATATATATATATATATATTCAAAACTATTGTTCTGCAATTCTCTCGTGAGTTTGGCAATTGAATGGGCTTGGGATAAGACAACACAAGAAACTTATTTATAATCGAAACGTTCACAACTCAGTCCACAAAGAACAGTTCAGAACAGATAGCGTAGAATAATCCAGTATACTCTGGTACAATTCAATGCGCAGAGCACACAAAAATGCTAATATACAGAATGTTAATTCACTACAGCTTGACGAGACAAAGCAACAAATCTTTCGTCAGTCTGCTAATAGAATGCCAAGAGGCAATCGCACTGGAAAGTAGAATCTAATAGCCTAGCCCTTTAGATCAGATATACTGTTTATGGCAATGAGAGATAACAGAAATTAAGCACGATATTGAGAGTTGAACTGAGCCGTATTTACAGGCCCATTTCGTTTCCAGAAATTTCCGGACTTTGAATGTTTTAGAAGTATTTTCTCACACCAAATATCGCAAAAACGGTCATCAAATCCATAAATTTGGGGGATGAACTATTTTTGATGAAATCCTAGACAGTAGGCCAAAATATGCATGTTTACAAATTTTGCAACAGCTTGTAATGTGTGCACCTGGTGGCAGCACGAGTTTAGTATCTCTCTAAACGGTGGCAAAGAAGGAAAAAAGTTTTGTGTGTTAGAATGATGAGAGATAAATTTGTCTGTTATTGTAGTGCAACAAGTTTTCAAAAGAGAGTACAAAAAAGAAGCATATTATAAACAAAACATTTTGCGGCAATTCAAGGATCGTGTAAAGAAAAAAACATCAGTGGATCAAAAGTGCCAGACAAAACAGTGCGGAATAGTTTGAGTTTTTCAACTGAAAGTCTGGCTCGAGCAAGAAACGAATTTAGAATACCACAACTATGTGAAAAATTTTGCAATGGCGGTTACATTTCAAATTGTAACATGTATAACTCAGGCAAAACTTAAAGATGGAGTGTTCGATGAATGCAATTTTGAGTTAAAATGTCGGAAGCATTCGAAGATATTTACCTACGAAATTGTATTTCATTTATGTGAATGTGAGTCATCATAATGTGAGTTTTTTCGCACTAAAAATCCTCATTCAATTATGACAGTTTACATACAAAGGTGTATGGGTAGTTTTTCTTCTATGAGACGATTGTAGTAAGACGACTATAGAGTATAAGCTAGCTATGTAACAGTTAAAGCTATTTCCATAATTGACTGCTGATTTCAGGGACTACATCCTCCAAAAAATGGGCTGCACTTCATTGGAACATGAAATTTCGGCGATACCTGAATTATGAACTTGAGCATTACTAGAACGGTGATCATGACCTTGCTTTTTTTTCTTGACCTCCTAAGTCACGTTATTAAACACCTTTAACTTTCTCTTGGAGTCAGATTAAGGATCTTGTTTGCGTTACCAATTTAGCTCAATTACCAAAAACATTCAAAGAACGAATGTAACTGATGAACCAATGCTGTCATTAACAGGAATGATACTATAGAACCAGATCAAACTACTGCATGGTGTGTAAAATGACACGAGAGCACACATTAAACATTTATAACAACTAGAAGATGAGTTTGCGATTATTTTCATAAATAACAATCGGGCACTTGTCGTGTTACAACACGAAGAGAACAAACACCTGCTTCTGTTACCGTAAGGCCGTCATTGCGCTGGTGAAATTTTAAAATTGAGCTGTTCCTTTTTTATCACTGATATGTTGCATTGGTTTTATTGAATGTTCATACAGTAATAGCTGCTTCAGCTTCTCCGCGCGTTTTTTAAAAATGTGTTTATGACAACAGTAGTGTGTGATTTTATTGCTACTTCTCTATACAAAATAAAGCATTGTGATCACGATGAATTTTAGAGCTCATATTTCAAAGAAAATATTTTGATCATAAATTACTGAATTTTTACCAGGGTTACTTCTGTATATTCATTTACCTCCAAAACTCTGCACTCAATCAATGGAACTTCCGTGGGCATGCAACCATCACCAAGTAAATGAAGTCTCACCAATACGCGAATAATCTCTCGAATACGCGAATTTCTTTCCTATTTCGAAAAATTTATAAATAAAAAAAATTGGGAAAAGGGAGAATTTTCAAAAATTCGCACACATGCTCAAAAATTTAGAAAAGCAAAAGCGGAATTTTACAATAAAAATCGGAAATTTGAGAAGCGGAAATCCACCACAGAGCGGAAAATTTTCATCCCTCTATAAACGTATTTCATCTTTTTAGAGGGTACAGAATTTTCATTTTTAGTCGGATATTTTGGACAATCTTGAGTCTTAGAGGTACCAAAGATTTTCAGCACGAAAGTGTATTTTACTTGACAAAGTAAGAACAAATATGACCTATCCCTCCCCCCGCCAAAGTCGAGAATTTAAGGATGTTCGGCGGGGAGAATTCGCCAAATAGTAGAATTAACGAAATTACTAAACAAGTCTAAAACTGTAAAAACTACGTAAATTTGTAAAATGGCAGTTTTTGTTAAAATGCCGTTTTGGGAGAAGTTGGGCACAGATACCAGAAATCGGCACAGTTTGGCGCAGCAGCAACATCTATGCTATAGAAACTCCTTACACAATTTTTTTATATAGGAACTTTTCGCTCAATTTCTTTTCCATGGGCTGTTTTAAAATTATTTTTTTTACTCTTTTGTAATATATATATATATATATATATATATATATATATATATATATATATATATATATATATTTGTTAAATAAAAACAATATTTGATAAAACACTTTTTTATATTTAATTTTCGCTTTTGTAGTCTCAAATTTAGTAATCAATTTTCATCTGTAATTTTTTCAACTTATTAGACATTTATCAGCAACAAAGTTTAATTTCTAACGAAGTTCATCTCACTCACTATGTTATTTTTCTATTACTGTTTCTCAGTAAATTTTGATTCTGAAATATTTGGACTTTTTGCCACTAATTGATGGCTTTTCCAATATTTTGAGAATCACATCCATTCACCTATTTTGATAACCTGCTTTAAATTAATAGGTTTACTTTGTAATTGTCTCTTATAAAAGAAAAACACAAACATAACAAAAATATTAAAATATTCTTAAAAATGTAACAAAACTTTAAAAATTCTACAACAGCATAAAAAAATATCTTTTTTCAGTTTTTTAACTTTGTCCAAACCACTTTTGAATAGTTTTTAGTTATGCTGCTTACAAATAGATGGCAGTTTAAAATCTATGTAATTGGTATGTCAAGTATTCTGAAAAGCTTTTAGCATTCGTCAAACTGATTTTCTTTATTTTTTTATGATAGGATATAGTATTATCACCGGAAATTAACCTATGTGCAAAATTTGATATCTCTAGCTAATCAAGATGGTAATTAAAAATTGATTTCAAAATTTAAACTGACAAAGAAGTGAAATTAAATAAAAAGATTAAAAATCATTATTTAAATAATTTCAAAACTTTTGTATAATGTTGCAAAAATAGTTTTGGATGCAAACCAAACCAAAGTTTTTGTAATAATGCATTGAAAGATGTTTTGTGTCAACTGATTGTGGCACTTTTTATTTTACTCTGTCCATCTTTTCTTTTATTTCCTATTTTATGAACAAAAGCTGCAAAACATTTTAAAAAGTATGGTCTATGAATACCTAGTAGAAAAACTTAGTCAAATCTCTTGAACACCAGAATGCTGGTAATGAAAAAATATAGGTAAAATTTCATTCTTCTTATTCGTAGGTCTCCTAATGCCCAGTGGCCCATGAGGCTGCCAGTATTGCATTCCATCCCTGTTCAATGCCTCCCTGGCACTCTCCCTGCTTAGCCAACCAAACACATTTCTTCCTGGATGGCCATCTGATGCCAGGTCAGCTTTGGATGCCCTCTCTTCCTTTTCCCACAGGGGACCATGTAAGGTCTATTCTAGTTGGGTCCTCTGTTGGCATTTTAAGAATATGCCTAATCCATGACCATCTGTGATTTTTTATTACTAGACGGGTTTGCTATTGGTGGATATATATGAGGGGCCTGATTTACGGCAGGTCATTCGGGGCACTGGCCCGGGGCCCCTACTTTAGGAGGGCCCCAAATTTTAAAAAATACACATTAATTTTTGGTACATCTCAGAATTTGCTCATGTTCTCTGGCAGTATGCCGGGACATATGAATGTTCCTTTGTTAATGGCAAACTGGAGTGTGTATGTTTGTGGTGGGCTTGAAAATTCAGTAAAATAAATATATTCCATAATTTTAAGCAAAAAATAAGCTTTTATTTGCTTAAAATTACTTTGAAGCAATGTTAACATTTTAAATGTGTATATTATTGAAAAGCTAACCTTATCAGTGACACCAATTTACCATGGTTCTCACTCTTTTGCTTCTGAAAATTTCAAGCACTTTTCAATGACTTTTCCAAAACCTGATATTTTTTTCAAGCACCTCTTTGATATACTGTTCATAATTGAAAAAAATTAAAATAACTTCCCAAAACAGTAGAACTATATATATAATGTTCACTCTTTTCCCAGGAAAAAAAATCAGGCTTTTGAAATGGTGTTCTGTTCATAATTGAAAAAAATTAAAATAACTTCCCAAAACAGTAGAACTATATATATAATGTTCACTCTTTTCCCAGGAAAAAAAATCAGGCTTTTGAAATGGTGTAAAAAAAAGGAAGGGCTATAAGCACACGAATACTGGTATACAGTTTCTTTTTAAAGCATTCCAAACTTTTTTTTTACATATATTTGATATCACTAACTAAACAGAAATAAGTAATCAAAGAAAATAAGTCAAACTTTGTTTCGCTACTCAGGCATCCACACACACACACACACACACAAAAGAAAAAAAAAACCACTAATGTAGCCTAAACACTATGGCCAATTGTTCACCACTTCCTGATGAGGACCTTGAACGATGGTTCACAGGTTACATCCACACGCTGGGCCACTAAATGAGCCGAGCGCATTGATTCGTCCATAGAGTCTACTGCTCACTTTAGTTGCACATCTGGCTGCCTTTGATCTATGGAGAAAAACCGCTTCAGAAGCCATTGTCCACAAAGGCTATTTTATCATCTGCTGCCATCAGCCACGATAAGCCAAAGCCCCTTCAGATGTGGTAATGGCTTGCAGTCGACCATAGTGGGAGGGGCCTTTAAAAAATCTCTTTCAAAGCCCTTATCTTTCTTTCATTGAATGAAAAGCAAGAATTTTTAATTCGGGATGACATTGAACTCTGAGCTTGTCTCCCCCTCCCTCCAAGCCGGCGACAGTAGCTAGTGCAGTTTGCAGTGCATGAAAGATGAGTCCCATGACACGACCACAATGGCCGATAATGATCCTTCTCAATTTTCCGGTGCAGACAAGACATGAATTAACATTTGCAGGGACTTGAAAAAGAAAAATAAAGCACCAGACCTTAAATTCAATGACCTCAAAGAAAATCCAAAAACTTTTAAGGCCTTAAAAAACAAAAAGAAAATTTAAGCACTTTTCAATGACTTTTCATGACCGTGGGAACCCTGTTTACAAATTCATTTCTCGTGAGAGAGAAAAAATCTCAACTTTTTTCCCTCTTGAAGTGGTTAACAAATCAGAGAAAATATATTTATCCAAAAAAATCTGATATCTATTTTTTTTAATTGGTAATTTAAGAATAAAAGTATTTAATTTTTGGAATTTTGTAAAACAAGATTTCACATGATAGTTTACTTAAAACAGTAATTGTTATAAATTTAAACCAGTACTTTTGCCTTAAAAAATGTTACAGGTACTCAAGAATATCAGTTTTATTGTTAAAGTAAGATACTGTACTTAGATTGCACAGACATCTGTAATATGTTTGAGGTTGGTTTAGTGGAATTAAAAAAAAAAAAAAAAAAAAAAGCTTTATTAGTTACACAAAATGTTTAGGTTATGTATACCTGTCAGGAGTATTTAAACTGATATAGCAGCTTATAAAATAAAATTACTCTTGAGTTTGAGAAAGGGAACATGTATTGGGGGCCCTCATATGAGACTTTGGCCCAGGGCCCCCAGGGATATAAATCGGGCCCTAGATATATGTCAGAATATGAAATTTTTTTGGGTAGTATAATTTTATTAATTTTCTTAGGCATTTAGTTTGGAAAGTATCAAGATCTTTTTCTTGCTGTTTTGTTGTTTTCCATGAGTTATATAGCATTCTGCTATGCTGTAACAGTTGAAGATTTTTAGTTTGAGCTTTGTGTATGCCTCCGAACCTGCCTACTTTATACAGAGATCTGAATACATATTGTGCTTTTTTATTTCTTGATTTTATATCATTATTTATACCTCATTTCAGCAGAAATGTATGTTCCTAAATATATAAAATTATCATCTTCTATATCCCTACCACTTGTGGTGATTTTTTACATTTTTACTGCTCTTTATTTTAATCATTTTTGTATTGGTTTTATTTACCTTCAGTCTAACTTTTCCTGCATTTTCTTCTAGTCTGCTTGTTTTAATAATTTTATTATTGCCTTAAAATTGACCTCGAAAATTTTTACAAATTTTCCAGAGTTATAATCCAATGACAAGAGCAAATGCTTAATATCAACAAAAATGTGTATTTTGCATACCTTAGAAAAAAAATTACTATTTACAATAACTTTCTTTGCTCATTTATAGAAACATAAATACAAGTATGAAATAAAATAGAAACAAGTTTAATAAAACTCATTTTATAAACATATATTAAGGGTTACATACAAATAAAAAATAAGAATTATAAATGAAGAAATCAAGGCATGCCCACAGTTCTGTACAAAGATATTTTTTAAGCTCAAAGCATGAAATCTGATACTATACAGGTATCACTGATACTGGAAAATATTAAAAATGTTTTAATTCTAAAGCACTTAGGAGCTGCCTCTTCAATGTGCAGAAGATGTAGTAAAACTGACATGCATAACCAGATATACAAAAACTAAACAGAAAAATGTGTTAAAATGAAAAAAGTTAACAAAAGAATAAAGAATTATTTAAAAAAAATTCAGTTACTTTAAATAAATCTCTAATATCTAAAATACATATGTACATAAAACAATACAATTGACAATCTATTAAATAACATTACACAAATTCAAAATGATGATATAGTTAAAAATTAAAAGAAAAGTAACTTTTGGTGAAAAACTGAATTACGGAATGTATCTAAAAACATAAGTTTTAAAATATTGCAGGGATGTTTTGTCATTTTGTATAAACTATTGCAGTCTCTTGAAATTATATATATTGTAGATTAAATATATTTGGAATCTGATGGTCCAAATGAGCTGCTCTTCATCTTTTTGTTTGTGATGGGTAGGGATGTGAGGCTGTTAGAGGGATGTTCAAACTCCTGCAAAAGAATTAAGATTACATAGATCAGATGAAAATATAACTTACTAAGATATCAGAGCTTTAGTTTGGAAGTCTTGGGTATGTATGTACATACATACATACATATATATATATATATATATATATATATATATATATATATATATATGTATATGTATGTGTAAGTAAATATGATATCTAAACCAAACTAACAAAATTATAATTATATTTTAAAATATATTTCTGGTAATTCAATCCCTACACTTACAACCTATACTAAATATTTTAGTTTCTATTTTAATTATGGTAGCCTTTTGCATCCATGAGAACGCCAAATTTGATTTCTGATTACCTCAACTATTCTTATATAACTTTACATAACTTAGTTTCACTTCTAGTGTGCCACATGTGATTAATCTCAACAAGCTGGCTCACTTGCACCCTCACAACAATATAAATGTAAACCGTTTTTGCAAGAGAGTGCCAAAAATGGATTGTCTGAATAAACTCAACATTTTTAAATTTCAATTGATTATTCACAACCTCACAACTGCACTGTATTTAGCATGGATACCATTCTAAGATTGTAGCAAGAAAAAACACCCATTACATACATGTATACAGATATATATTAAATACATATATACAGGGTGTCCCAAAAGGTCGTTTACAAACTTAACATACTGGTCTGTTGTATCATGATGAACAAGATTTACATAGGAACTTGTGTCCAAAAATGCAAACTGTGAGCACTAGAGGGCAATAATTGCAGGAAAATCACTGGATTGGTAGAGGCAGACTGCCGCGATGCCCAACATGACTTCCCTGGATTTCTACCTGTGGAGACACATGAAGTCCATGGTGTATGAGATATCCTAACAAAGGACATGAATCTTATCACCAGGATCATAAAAGCAGCAGCACGTGTCCGTGACACTCCTGGCCAAATTGAACGTGTTCGTGAATCCATGCGCCGACGTTGTGAACTGCGCTTTGTGGCGAAGGGAAACAATTTAGAGCATTTGCTGCACTGTAATCCTCATCTGTAGTAAAAATCATATTAACACTGCGGTTGATATCAGTTTTTTCTTTCTCCTGCTCCACACTCATGATCACAGCACTTAGCAGTCACAGTTTACATTTTCAGACACAAGTTCTTATGCAAATCTTGTTCATCGTGATATGACAGACCAGCATGTTAAATTTGTAAACGACCTTTTGGGACACCCTGTATATATATATTTATACACACACACACAATCCACAGAAAAATATGCAATTTTAAGTTATATTAAGCTCTAAAATTGATCTCTTTTTATAATCAAAATCTTTTGTACTAGTATAGTTTTATTTAAATGTCTACACTTTTTTTATGAAAATAGCAAAACACATTACATTGCAGAATCACTACCATTCTGTTACAATGTGCAATGCATAAGTATGTTATCAAATCAATTAACTACAGTGATGGAATTAATATCTTATGATTATGTTTCCCTATGAGCTAAACACAACTTTATATCTCAGTAAATTGCTGAAGTAAAAAAATATAAGCTACCACCCTATAAAATAAAGCCCTTTGAAATCTTATTGTATGTCAACGTATTTTGTAATCTGACAAATTTAACAGACTTATAAAATTAAATTATGATAAGTTTATAAAAATCATAATTTTTTTTAATTATAATTTATCTTTCACTTTATTTTTATCCAGCAAGTCTAAATTCCATCAAGACAAAAAATTAAGTCAATTTTCCAGTTTTTAGTCAAGTAGTAACACTGTATTTCTGTTCTCTTAAAAAATTCTTTGAAAATGACATCTATTATCTTTAGTTCATCTAAAAACAATGTAATTGATATATGTGTACATGTCCATAAGTCAGCAGTGAATAATTATCACTTCATTTTTATTGAATATTAACCTACTGTAATATGTTAAGCGTCTATATACAATTTAAAATAAATATAAGAAAACTGCATAAAAAGGAAATGCAAGATAAAATTAAAGATTTTTTTATAAGTATTAATGTGAAGATGGTTTTATTACTATGTTATGGGAATATATTTAATGAACTTTATGGAAATTAAGTGTTTTAACACACTTTCTCTGGCAACAAAACATTTCCAAGAGTGTTATGCACATTTCAAGAAGTTTAGTAGTCATAACTTTTTAAAACTGCATTAAAACAAAAATATATTTCAGTTGTAAGCAATTTTCAAAATACTATTAATATAACCTAGAAAACACTTTACAAAATTTTCTTCAACTAGGATGATTCCTTTTAAGCATGTTATAACATCATTGCAAAATACATAGCAAAAGAATCCCACTAAATAATTCTGCAAATAGTTAAATGTTAATTTAACAAAAATTAATGCTTAAACATATCTAATAATCTCATAAGATTTATTACTAGAATGATAAAATGATATTCTTTAACAATTATATAGCATCAAAATGTCAAAAGATTATCAAATTTACATTTTGCACAAAAACATCAGCTAATAAGACAAACAAATATCTTTAGAAAAAAGTAGTTTAAAGACTACAGAGAGAACATTAAAAGAGCAGCTTAATCTAAACAACACTTACTTTCTAGGGAAGCAAGGAGAAGAGGACAATGGAATTTTTACTATGTTTAAAAAACAGACATTGAAAACAACACACTTTCACTTGTGACATTGGTTACAAGAGACTGAAAATCAAAGCACATGGATTATCCAATGCTGTAACACTCCTTCAAAAGCAGTTTAATTTTAATGAGCAATAATATATTTAATCGATAAATTACACAAACTTATTAACCTACATTGCATAAAAAACTATGAATGAAACACTCTTCAACAAGCCCCTGAAGTAAAGAAGTGTAAAAATAGTTTCTAGTAAAATAAATATGGTTTCCAATTATTTCCCCCCCCCTGATTTTTAATTTAGATGGCTTCTATTTCATCTAGAATTTATTGAATTTTAGAATGCATTTAGAATACTGTGGAGCTTCAATGTTGTTGATCTCTTAAGTAGAGGGTTCAGAGGTTGAGGCTTGAGTTGACTGAAGATCTGCTGTGTTAATTAATGGCAGCTGTGGTATAAAAACAGGTTTGTGGTCACAATGTCCTCCAAATTCTCAAATAATACCTCTGCAGGTGGCAGGTCAAGTCTGGGGTCTTCTGCTCAGTCCCTGCTTCTAAATTATGAGAACCCAAGGTTTTGAAGGTTTCTTTGTTGGGAAGAAAAGACCACGAAGACAGATCAGACCCAGAGATTAAAAAGAGAGGACTGTTTTCTTTGTGGCCTAACTAAGGCTACATATACAATATTTTTCAAGAGATAATTTTCTTTATAAGGCAGTTACACTTCAATTGTTTTTTGTTTGTAGTTTAATAAATTGTTATATTATATTTGAGTAAATTCTTACATTTCCTTGTTAGAAATCATGTCAGTCTTTTTACTTCATATGTAGTAAAAGAACCCACTGAGTCATACCTGGCATGTTTTAAGAGAGTGACAGAAAATATATATAAGAAAAGGATTTGCCAAAACTGCTTGGATAAATACTTCAACTTACCAAGGGATGATTTTCTACAAATCACAAAATATTTTGTAATGTTTAGCCTCATTCTTAAAAATATTACATTTTATAAAATGTTCAGTAATTACTGTCATAATTTATGCATTGTCAGATACTTTACCATGTTTTTACATTCATTTTCCACATCTATCATTTTCCATTTCTATCCCCTCAAATAATGATTAATTGGAGCTACAGTCTACTTTTTAGCAATACAAAGGGTAATGAGACCACCCCTTGAAGATGGATCAAGGTTCCACTGAATGAAACTGAGAAGTCAAACATCCAGATCAAACTGAGTAATAAACTTATCCAGTAATTAAATATTTAGATATTTAGTAAAAACTTTTGGGTGTTTAATTTAGATATTAGATATCATTTAAATAATAATAATAATAATACCAACAATTTGTTTACATAATCAATACATTAATGTGTTTGAGCTGAATAATGCACTATTAAAATTCAAAAAGATGAAGAAATTAATGAAAAGGCAAGTTCTTGAAAACAACAAAAGTAAAAATAACTGTACAGGTAGCTAAATTTTTTTAGTTCTTTGTGCAAACCAACCACCAGTATAGAGTGCAGAACTAAACAGAAAGCAGGGAGACGAACACAGGGGTAAACAAAGCCAAATACTTTCCTACAGAACTAACCTTGATTTTGACTCAAATGCTGCTCTAGACCTAAAAGCCTTGAACCTCTCACCATTTAAAGGGAGGAGTGCTTCCGGAAGAAAGTATGGAATCTGCTGTTAAAAAAGTGTTAAAAAAATACCAAACAAATATGTATTAATACAGTATGAAGTCAAAAGATTTATGGGTTAAAGTTTTTCTTGTATTTAGCATTTTGTAACCTGTAAAAGAACCTCTATTTTGAAAATTTAATTTTATCAAGTGGGACTGTGAAAGACTCAACAATCTTTAAGAATCACAAAAAAATTAATAAGTTAGCAAAGTTGGGAACAAGATTTTCTAAAATGCCAATTAGCAATTACTCACAAATATTTTCAGAAGCTGCAAAACATGCTAAATCATTAATAATGAATTAAAACATGTCATTGTACAATTTAAAATTAATAATTAATAAAAGTAAAATAATAAACACGCATCATAAATGTTAAAGCTCAATTGAAGTTTACAACTTTACTGCCCATACTGGTGAGCAGTTAATATGTCATGCTTTCTCCGATGACCTTGGATTCAATTCCAAAGTAAGGCTAGAATGTATTTGTGTTGTCTTTTCATATGACAGTCTATATGGTGCTTCCATAAAATGTTGAATACATTTACTGTATTGTATAAGTGAATCCTTAATAAATATATAAGTGCCTCTGCATTTGGAGGGGGGGGAGAGTTTACAAATTTACACTTCTACATTTTTTAAACAAAAGCCTTATATGAAATTTATCTTAGAACTAAATAAGCCTAGTCATTAACATGTTATAGTTTAAGAATTAGAAAACAACGGTTTGTTTTAGGAAAATCACAATGAGGATGTATGCTAAACCATTCAACCAAAAGTTTTGATTGGTAGGATACAGTGATCAGGTTTGGTTTGGTTTTGAATTCTACAGTCTACCTTTTTGCAGCATGAGGACTAATGAGACAGTGACTTACTGCTTAATGCCAATTTCGGATATCCATGCCACAGTAGGATTCAAACCCACAAACTCTGGTGATCAGAGAAACAATTTAGAATATTCCTTTACCAAATAATCATGTTAGCAACTTAAGTTTAATTTATGATATCAAACCAACAAGACATTTACAAAACTCCATCTGGAACTTTTAAATAGGGCTAAGTTAAATTTCACTAATAAATATTAAATAAATAAAAATATATCTCCACAGTTATAAAAATTTAAAGATAGGTATTTTTCTTGAGTATTTTTATTCACTGATAAATGTCTTAAGACTACAATGAGTTATTTAGTAAAATAGTAAGTAATTATTAAATTCTAAGAAGTTTTTCAAAAACCCAAAAAAACTATTTTGGGATTAATAATAAATTGAAGATAAAACTTCAATTTGACAGTTGAAAAAACAATAGACTATACGACAAATAGACCATGGTCTTTAAAACCAATTTAAATCTCAAAAACCCTAGTACCAAAATTTATATATATATATATATATATATATATATATATATATATATATATATATATATATATATATACATACACATATGTGTGTATGTGTGTGTTATAATAATAATACTCAATTGAGACCTGTGATACTTTATACATGTGAATACTGGACAATGACTAAATCTATGAAAAACAAACAATTGACCTTAAGCACAAGATACAAGAAAATATTTGGCACAGTTTGTGACAATGGTGTTTGGAGATCAATGTTTAACTATGAAATCTACTGATAAAATAGAAAACCAGACATTGTTAAAATCATAAAAAGTCACAGGATTTGGTGGCTAATATATTTATTTAGATCTGAGAATACCAACCTACTAAAAGAGCTCACATTTACCGAACATATGGGAACTAGAAAACAATAAATACCACCAATTAGGTGGCCTGACTCTGCTGAAAGTGACTTAAATCTTATATAAGGGAAACTGGAAAGTATTACTTTGGATAGAATCAGATGGTGGCAGCCAATTAGAACAGCTTTGTCCTGTAATGGGCTACAGTGTCTCAGAATTAAAAAACACCCCATCACTAGATTCTAGCAAAAAATGATTGAATTAAAGCCACAACCCTCATCCTCGCAACCAATTAGTTATGCTATATTTATAATTAACTTTCTTAGAATAGAGACTTAAAACTATATTGCCTCATAAAGCATTACAACTTATCTTAGAGTTAACCTAAAGGAAATAAAAACAGAGAGGGATTTTAGTTAAATCAGTGAGATAGATGATAAGTTTTATATCTGTACAACCACACAAACTTTCAAACCTAAGTATGAAACTTGATTTCAGTAATAACTATATAAATACTAGCTGATTGCTTGTTATTAGAAAATGTACATACATTATGTATAAAAGAATGTTTTGCATAATTAAAACAGACTTAGTGCTTTGGTTACGATAGTTCCTATCCCATAATAAAAATGAAAACCAAATTCATTCATATTAAATATTAAAAGGTCCCAAATACTTAGCCTAAATATATTTCTACAACCTAAAGCAAACTAAGTTGACACAATATCCAATAACATTTGTAAACACTCATTTTTTTAATAATAATAATAATAATAATAATAATAATAATAATAAGGTGCAGAATTTGAGCTTATACTTTTGACTACTTCTAAAAACTTTAAAACAGTTAAAGATTTTAAAAATGATAATGTACTAATTACACACAACATTAACTTCATCGAAGTATTTCTAGATTATGCTGCTGCTCCAAACATAACTTAACAATGAAATAATTTTAAAAAGGAAAAAAAAATCATCAAATGAAATACACAAAATGTGATTACAGATTTCTAAAACATTAGCATTACTTACAGACAAATTTGTAACAGATGATAGCCTTAAGCTCTGCATACTATTTGATGGTGTACCAAAAACTCTTAATGGACTAATTATTGTAGATACAGCTCTGCTGAGTCCTCTTTTGGTAGGTGTTCTCCTCATAGACAATGCACGACCAAGTTTGTCACGAGTTTTGCTAAATATTTCAGAATATGATTAATTGATCAAAGCTAATCCAGAAAAAATAAATTCAAAAGATACAAGAAGTGATAAAATTATTCATTATAGAACATAGATATTAAAGAAAAAAAACATTACAATGTCTTCAATATAAATTTTAAAAATTGCACATATTTTAAAAACTATTTTCTCTAGTCCATTTATCAATGTTAAATACTACACTGAAAAACCCTTTTTAATTATAAACTTTATGTATACAACTTGTATATGGCATCTAATAAAAGTTAAATTTTATCCTCTTGCACTTTTATTTCAAGAAAAGCTACATCATTGTTATGACTTTAACACGTTGAATGCCACAGCAATTCTCAGAAATCTGGCCTAAAATGACAGTTTGATTTAATCGCATTATATTATTAAAAACTCTAATTTGTGGGCAGAAATTCAACAAAGTTCTGAATTATTTATTTTTCATGAGCATTGATTTTTTTTGTTCTTTTACCAGAAGCCATCTATCAATATTAGCACTGATATACTACGAGTTTATTCATAGCTGCACAAAAATGGCAAGTAAACACAGTACGAGATAATTTGACATCCTAGAAAAGAACAATCTGAGTTATCTCGTAGTTGGCAATCAACGTATTTAAAAAAAAAATGCATAAAATCTATCATAAAATTACATAAGCCATGTACATTAATTTATTTTTCACATTAATATACATAATATTCGAAAGCAAAGCAAATAAAGATTATAAATACATTTGTACACATTAGAGGACTTAAAATTTATTTATTTAAGAGACCAATTTTGAAAATAATTGCAAAAACTAAAAATTTAATACTGCTCTGGAAAAGCTATTTGAAATTAAAATATTTAAACCAGTAATTAAGCTTATCAAAATAACTAAGAAAAAAAACAATTATAAATCAAATAAAATTTAAACACTTAAAATAATACATACTTCAAAGCTTTAGTTAAAACATTTCCAGAACTATCATTTGATAAGGATAAATGCTGTGGGTCAAGAGTAGTAAGTAGATTTTCCTATAAATAAAAAAATCATACACTTAATTTGTCAATTAAAAAAACCGATACATGCAAAACAAAACTGAAAACAGCTTACTTAATATATAATCCTATAAACTATATCAGGTTGACGAACATCTCTGCCATTTTCCCTTATTTTTCCAGGTTTTATAAAGTTTTCTTACCTTTTTTTTTGTTCAAATTTTTATTTATTTTCAGGCCAAACTATTCATTTGGGTGGATAATTAATTTTTCCAAATGACAGGTAATATATATTTCAAAATGTAAATTAGTTTTCAGAATAAAAATTTATTTAAAGAGAATAGAAGTAGCAAAACAAATTTAAATATTATCATCGGATCTCACTAAAGTCAATCAGAAATAATCTGGTATTTATTGACATATTTGTAGCTACACTATTGGAATTAGAGTACAAGCAAATGTAATTATGTATGTAAAAACGGTTTGCCTAGACTTTTCAGATAGGGTCTTGTTTTATTAAATTTGGTTCTTTCAGCAAGGGTGCTGTTTTGTGAATTTATAAAAACAGGGTTTTGCTTTTGTGAAAATAAACAAACAGATGAATCTCAAATTAGTTAAAATTCCATTTTAGAGAAAAACAACTATGTATATACATAAAACACAAATTTAATTAAATAAACATTACATTTGTACAAGGAGTTAAATTTTAACATTCATTCATTTTGTGAAAGGTTAAGATAAAATAGATTTGTGAAAAAAATTTTCACAGGAAGAATTTTTATGAAGGGTCTATTTTTTAAACAAAAATATTGTGAAGATCCTGTTAACAAACCCCAAAATAATACCTCAACAGAACCTTGATGTATGTATCTGAGCTTACACACGTAATCACATACACAGACAAAATAGAAAACCAATTTCATAATTTCAAAAGTAAACATTAACATAGCCCATTAAAAACATTTAGAAGAAATTTCAAATAAATGAGAAAAGTTTCAAATAAGTATCAAAAGGTAAAAATAAATACAAATATAAGAATAACACAAAATATAGTGTTACATAAAAAATGCAACTTTTTTTATATATACATACTTGAATGCTAATTCTTGCTTATTAAATTGCAATTTACTTCAAATGAATATTTGCAAACACAATAAAATTACATTAATTTTCTTTTCTTTTGGCTTAAACATATTTCAAAATTTAAAAAGATGACTCAGTTCAGTTTTACAAAATTTATAATAAAATCCTGGGAAAATGCTTACAGACATGCATAAATATAGAGAAATTTATAAATTAGTAGATAATTAATTTTAGCATACAAAAATATACTTACAGCATCAGCTTTACATACAGTATCAGCTATCTGCCTACAGAGCATACGCAAAAATGTGCCTTTGCACATATCTTCAAGTAGTATAAAAGCATATAAAAGTTCTTTTAATTCTTTACTTGACCAAGTGACAATAGCAAAATAATTTCTACAATCTACAGAGAAATAAAAATTTTTAATTATATGAAATAAATATTTAGAAGACTGACCAATAGAAGTTTTCAAATTTTTTAAGATGTTCCACCACCCAAGAAATTTTTTTTATCAGATGTATTCAATTAAAACTCAAATCCTTTGAATTTAAGATAATTACATACCTGAAACCTAAAAGAGTCTGAAAAGCAAAAAATATATGGATAGTTATCTAAATTCAGAAGAATTCAAAATTCACTGCCAGGTGTGAGTTTAAGTATGAGTTAAAGAACTATTCACCAAGTATTAGTTTTGAAATTAAGAAAAAATAATTTTCAAATTCCAAATAGTAAATGATTTGGCTTTTTAATACATGTTGACTACATTTCCAATTTTATCTAAAATACTTCTATTGACAAGATTATTTTATGATTATATAATTATTTTGCAAAACTTAACTTTAATTTAAATACCATACCTTCTGTTTCTGTGATATCTACCACTCTTTTAATATGTGACAATGGTATCATATCCAAATGCTTATAAGATTTTGCCTCCTTTTTGAGTGTCCCAGACAAACTAGTAACACCAGGACTCTTTAAAGTATTTGTCGCTCTACTTCTCTTTCTACATATCTGAAACAGAAAAGTTTAAAAGTCAATTCAAACTATATTTAAGTAAAGATTTTAACCTGTTCAGGACTGCTGGAAAAAATGCTTCCCCAGACTGACTTTCTCCATTAAGCCTAATTTTATTTAAGAATTCACAAAAAATCATAACATCAATCTACTATGATGAAAGTTACAGCTTGTAATCCCTGATAGTATTTGTACTGTAACAAAAGTTTCAGGATATTTAAGCCGTTTGCGACCAACATCTTTGGACATAATACAGCAATTCCATTCTAATCAGCTCAACGTTGCTTCCATGCAAAGAGTTACGTTGATATTGGGAGACCAGAGTCGCATATGCATAATCAGAGATTGAAAGTTTTATTTGAATTTTTAAATGCTAGATTTAATTACTAGATGGGTTTAAACAGCAATCGTTTTCACAATGGTTTACTCGTATAGCATTTACATGCTAGTCCTCAAGGATTAAAAAACAATTATGAATTTTAAAGGAAGCTGTTTTGTTTTCATAAAAATCATTTCATTTTATTTAAATTTATATTTACAGTTAAAAAAAATTGATGTTTTGAAATTTAAACAAATTAGTAATAAAAATAAAGTTATGATATTGCCAAAATATTATAAAATTTATCAAACTGAATAAACGAATACAATTCCATCTTCCATGTATGTTTGCCATTCATTTGCATTCAAATCGTTCTCAGTACTACTATTCATGCAATTAAATATTTGAGTATCACCTGAATAGCCAAACAATGGCTCAATGGTTAGAGTGCTGACCTCCGGTACCAGAGTTTGTGGATTCAAATCTCACTGTGGCATGATAGAAAACCCACTTTTCTCAATTTTACTAAATCATTCATCAATAAAAACATCTTATTCTCACTTAAATATTTAACTATTTTCAACAAGATAACTAAATTAAACTGACCAAAATATACAAAACACTACTTAACAAACTCCAAACTGCTAATGACAATTATAATCATACCTCTAACCATAATAAACATTCCATCCTGTCTCATTACTTTATAATATAAACACCCAATACTCAATAAATCATGTGAAGACACTGACATGTACTGTTGTTTACCTGTTCAAAATTCCCAGATTCAGAAAATTATTAATAAACTCAGAACTGAAAAATATATTAACCCCTTGACATACAAGTAAAACAGAATCTAATGTGGTCGAAAAATACTATCTAGTTCTGGGTCATCTGAATAATTTTGTGCAAGTTGAGAAAGAAAACATTTTATTTCGAATTTCGCATTACAGTGTAACATTCAATGAGGTTTATATATGATGTTAATGTACAATAATTAAGTACCAGGATAAAATTATGATTTAAGATCATACTGTATGACGTCTGTTGGAGACAGCTATTGATGTCTTGAAGACATCAAAGTCTACTTTGGCACATGAGATGACTGACATTGCCAAGATGTCATTGTATGTCGAGGGATTAAAGGTCAACACTTTGTGGAACATTATTCAAAAACCTACCCGATTTCAATTGCCATCTAGTGCCATTTAAAAATTTAAATAAAATGTTTGATTCCCAATCCCACTGGCAAGTCCTTGAACCCTGAACAGAGAACTGAGTGATTTCATATATGTAATTGTAGTCCAGAACAGATTAAATTTAAAATAGAATATAGGATGGTTTCCCAAACTACATTCAATCACTATGAGGTTATTGAAATACAGATAAAATATGAATATGGATTTAAAACCTTATGAAAATAAAAACCAAAATGTCCTTTAAGACTGAACAAAGAAAACAGGAAAATATTACAGATTTCATATAAATCATTTTCTTGAACAGACTTAGAACTTGTCCTTCAAAAAATAAACTGAGAGATTAATAAAAATATCCTTACCTTAAAAAAATTTGCTTTCTAGTTTAAAAATCATCGAGCAACAAAGGATCTTTAATTACTCGTGGGAAAAAATTATATCGTTTTACAACCATTCTAATTCCTACATTAAGAATATTAAATATGCAGTAAGGAATTTCTGTCTTATGATAAAATGATTAATTTAAAAATTTAATTACTCTTATCTACATGCTATTTGGTAATAGAGTAACACTACTACTCTATAAAACTTTTAAATTTATTTTCACATAAAGTTATATTAAATATGTTCATTAAAATTTTCATTATACATCATATATATATATATATATATATATAACACATATGTCAGTCCCTTGAATGACATATAAATGGTGTCTAGCTGTACTTAAAAGTATTTTTTAAGACACTCTCAAGCCATCAACATTCTTATATATAAAATCCTTTGTATGTATGGTTACTATGTTTTCTGAAATAGCTGGACTTACCCTGACAAAATTTTGTATGTGATTCAGGTCAACAATGGGAAGGTTTTAAACAGGTCCAAAATCGTTCAGAGGTTAAGGACTAAGGTGTGGAAAGACAGGAAGATTTTTTAAAATTAAAATTGTGTTTCAAGACTATTTGACACCATTGGATATATTTTCTCTTTTATTATATGCTAAAATAATTAAGATCTCTAAAGTAACTTAATTCATCCAATAGTGTTTAAAATGTTTTTTGGAGATAATAAAATTACTTTCGTTTCAACTATTTCTACATGATTTATTTCATTTTATTAACTTTAATTTGGTATATTTGTTTAATTCAGTAACACCATTTTTTAAATCTAACTTTTAGACACCAATCATATTCAATCACTTAAAATATTATTTGAGAAAGTATTTAACATTTATGTCACATGAATATTTTAAATTACCAATTAATCTGTTCTCCTTAAATAAAGTAACTAGCAAAGAACTTAGGTGCTTTTCCCTTAACCCTTCATCAAATTTTGCTGAATGAAATTCTTTTATTTCTTTAAATTGTATTTCACAATGAAAATTAAAAGGAATGTGTTATTTGTTTAGTGAAAATAAGTTGTTTTATTTTTGAAATTACTTATATTGTTAGTATAACATATCTAAAATCTAATTTGAATTTTGAAATATAACCTTCACTTGGGAACCTTAATAACCCAGATGGAAGGCTGAAAATAAAGTAGTTAGCACACAATAAAAATAAAACTTACTTCTAAAACATCTGTAAACAAAAACATAGTTATGGTGCCACCTTTCTTATTCAACAAATCTGTTGCCTCCAACATATCAGTTTTTGAAATCAAATGTCTATGAGATGACAATAGATTTGGCTGGAAGAAAGATGATTTGTTAGTGATAGGAGTATTGAAACAAATTTTTGAGCATGTACAATATATATATATATATAATTAAACTGTCTTACTGGGCAATTTTCTATATCGTTAACGATGTCAAACATTGCAACTTGACCTTCAGTTTTTCTTTTATCTTCATTAATGTGCCTAAAAAATATTTGAATATACTAACTTAACTTTTGGGAATAGATTCTTAAAAAATAATCTGCCATTCTGAAACACACACACACACACACACAAAAAAAATAACAACAGTGAAGATAAATGCCAATATTTCCATGCATATCTTCCTAAAAAGGAATTTAAAAATAAAAATTACCACTAAAATATAATATTTTAGAACATTATACATTTTAATGCCAAACAATTAGACAATTAGTTTCGACAATGTCATTTAAAAAGTTAAGTTTTAATAAGGTTTCCCTATGATTTTTTAAAGAATAAAATAGCATTTTAAAATAAATTGTACTGATTTCTCTTTAAATACACACAGTCTATAATTCGAGCCTTGATTATTCGAGTTACCCAATAAATCACAGTTAAATCTGAATTACTAAGGTAATAAATCTATTTTTTAAAAATTACCAACACAAAAAAATTACACAATCTTTTTTTTTTATTATTGTTTGACTGGTCTCATATTCACTGCACATGCCAAAGATATCAGATGTGTGGGAGGGTCTGTGGGATTATGCTATTGCAACTAAGAGATAAAATTGTTCAATCAGATTTCTCCCACTCCCCTTTTTGTCCTCTATTCCAAACATATCTTCTCACATTATAAAAAATAGTTTAGTTGTGCAGATTGCAGTTTGATTACTTTGGTACTAGCATGCAGAATTTACATCACTTGGGAAGATTTTTTAATTTTATTTATGGAATCGTTATCATTTTTCCATTATGGATTCTATAAATATAAAAGGAAATTTGTTCCATTAAAAGTGAAATTAAAATCATTAAAAAGATTAGATAAGGGCCCTTAAACAACTTTCAGTCAAATATGCTGTGAGTGAAGTTATGGTTGGTGAATGGAACAGAAACAGAAGCAAAGTAGAAGCATTTTCTAGTAACAAGTGCTCAGAATTATCATTGGATAGACAAATTTTGACAATGTAATGCTCAGAAGATTGTGTGATATTGCCACATGAAAAGGGAACAATGTATTTAAACAAAAAATAATTGGCAATTACTTTAAGATGTAAATAACTTATCTTCAGCAATTAAAGTAAAAATATTTTGTCAGTACTTTTTTTTATTGAAATATAATTTGAAATTTAAAAATTGTATTTATATTTTATTAAATTAATCATTTTTGATAATTTGAGCTATGTCTAGCCTCAAATTATTGAGAATATTGTATATATGTTTACATAGATTATATATATATATATATATATATTATATATATATATATATATATATATATTTATGAGAGAAAGGATAGAAATGAGGGAGTCAGTTTATATATGGATCTCCAAAACAGATGTAAAATCCTTCTTAGCAACATCTTTGTCACTGGTGACAAAGAGTTGCCAAATTGGCAAAAATATACAATTTTTTTTAAGAAAACCAAGCAAAAAAATAACAAAAAGAAAAAATATAATGGCACAAAAATAAACAAACTTTGAAAAAGTTTTTAAACTAAGAAAAACACTAAAGTTGGCTTAAAATTGTGAAATTATTAAAGAAGATTCTTAAAAGTTAAAATTCATATAAAAATTCCTTTGTCTGTATCGAAATGTGCTAAATTTATGTTTTGCCAATCCTTTATCTCTATGGTTTCCAAACACTGGATGCTGTGTCAAAAACATTTGAGAACTGCTGGTTTAGTGCTTCATAATGATTTCATTGGAAAGTAATTTGTTTTACTTGCTTATGAACATATTTGAACATTAAAGAGAATTTTTTTTTTCATTATGGCTATACATGTTTTGAACTTAAGGTAAATTTGACAAAAACCACACTCTTGGCTTATATTCAGAAATATAAGGTAGGAACATTGTAATTTAGCTAATCTAAATTGATGTTCAATATATTCACATTCAGTTTGGTGCAGAAATAAATCTTTTGTCTACTCCTTAATTGACAGCACAAAACTCAAAATATATTATCAGTAAGGATAAAAATATTTATTTCCCTCAAAAGTTAGGATTGACTAATTTTGCATGCCTTTCCTTTCTCTTTTTATGTTTATTGCTATTCATGCCTAAGAATGTTTTATCTTTTTAATTTCCAAACAGGAGATGTAAACATTAATTATAGTTAATTGTATGCACGATAAATAAGTATAACTTATTTTAAAAGCATGACAAATTTATTAGCAGCTGCATAGTCTATGCAACAATATTAGTGATAAATAGTCATCAAATATTTTGTACTATATTCAAGTCCATAGAAAACAATTGTTTACAACAATGTATGGAAATTAAGATTTTAAATTGTTTAAAAAAAACTATTTTAATCATTAATACATACAATAAACTGCCAAAACAAATGTACACATCTTAAATATTATGTGTAATAAAATCAAAATTATATAATAAAAATTGCATACACATGTAATAAATCTTGCATATTATTATAGGAAAGTTAAGATATATTATAGTAATTAGTAATAAATAGCAAAACTAATAAACGGCAAAACAAGGAAAATGATTAGCAGACATATCAGTAATTTAGACTATAAAAATCTGCATTTATGCAAGAAAATTGCATATATCTCCCATACATTTTAGAGCTTCAAAACTTTTGTAAATTGCTCATGACCCTGCCCTTATTTTAAAATAATTTTAGAGTAAAAAAGCAAAATTAGAATACTTGAATGAAACAAACATGCAAAAAAACTTATTTTTCATCCAATACTGACTTTACTGACTAAATTCTAAAAATACTGACCAATACTATCCTATCTGAAAAATAGCAAATTTAAGTCTTTTTTTCTGACCATTTTTCTTTTCTGAATTCTTCGACCAATTGTCTAATAGGTTTATTAAAACTAGTATTAGGTTCTTGATCAGAAATTTTCAGAACTAAAGTCTTACTAAATAATTATATGACAAGGTTATCAGTAACAAAAACACTATTTCTAAAAGTTAATAGCATGGGCAATATTATTTAAGATAAAAATATACAAACATCATAACATCTTTCAAAGCTTTAATAGCTTGTTCTAAAGCACCATGATCAGGATTACTTTTCTGTGTGTGTTTAAGTATATCTGCAAGAAAAGGAAAGAAAGTATTAAAATATATATTTTCATATATTAAAATAAGTTGCAATTTAAAATGGATATATGCCTAAATATATGAACCTGCAAATAATGGTAATGCATAAATAGTAATAATAGTCAAAATAATCTAAAATATAAAAAATTGAAGTAATGTACACCCAAACAAATATATATTAATCCTAAAAACAAATACATTGCTTAAGAACCAACTTCAGAAGGGACTAATTGATTAAAACTTCCTACATGGGAAAACTTGAATGGGAAATCAGGGAAGAATATATATATATATATATATATATATATATATATATATATATATATATATATATATGGGATGTTTTTCCACCCCACTCATTTAAACTATATGTTTAATTAAAAGTCTTCATATTTTCCCTTTTCAGCTTTTTCTTATCTATAAGGATTGTAATAAACATTTGAATATGACCTCATTTAACAGCAATGCTGAAAAGAGTCCTCACTGGCAAGTCCAACAATTTTGCTATCAGGGAATCATTTTTAATTTCTTTTAAAATTTTCAATTTCCAATTAATAGGTAAAGACTTGCTCTTTAATCATCATGTAGACATGCTTAGAATATTATTAAATTTAATCCAATCTCTATAGAAACCCCAAAGCAGAAACTAAAAAATCATACTTCAGTAAATTCTCTTGGAAACTTTATGATAAATTAATAAGCTCAAAAAAATTCTATGTTTCCAGAGGCACACAGTTAAAGTAGATCTAAACTGGATCTTTAACTAACATGTTATGAAACTAATTTAAAAAAATAGAGATAAAACTTTCAAATTAAATTTCATTTGATGTTATTAGCAATAACATAATTGCATGACAAGTTGAAATAAAATTTAATTGTATTTATCAGCTAGACAACAAAGTTTACTAAAGGATTACTTTAAACATACAGATACAGCTACTACTTTTAAAACAACAAAGCAAATATGAGGAGCTGCTAACCTACCTGTGAGAAGAAGAATAACACTTGGTAGTCTCTGAACGGGCCTAATTAGAAGCTCTTGAAGAGACTGTCTGCCACACTCAGGTTTGCTTTGACATCGCTAAATATAATTATGCAAAAGTTTCTCTTTTAGAGATACATTTAATCACTGACATAAAATAGAAAACTAAATTTAAAAGCAGGGCATACTCAAAATGTAAAACTTAAAAATTATGACTTAATACAAGCATGTTAAGAAAATCAAACTGAATGGGTGGAAAAAAAAATCGAAAAATCCAAATTTCACCTACTTACAATGCTTACATCTACTTAAAACTCTGAAAATATATGCAATTATGATGGTAATACAACATATTTACAGTGAAATGATTTAATTCTGGTTTTACTGAAAAATGATAAATTTGTGAACAATATATGGAGCGATAAAAATTCAAAAGTTTTCTGGGGAAGCGAAGGAAAGCATTTTTTATCGTTAACTGCAGTTTTTGATAAAAACCTAGGTGAGTTGAGCATTTTATTAAAAGTATTTTAAAAGTGGCAGTTTAGCCCTGCTTTAAAATGCTTTTGGGTTTAAAGTAAAAATTTACCTTTAAAAAGGCATGAAACCTAGGTTTTGTAGAATCACAAGTAGCTAAAACTTCTTTAGTTTTCTCAAAAAAATTCACAAATGGTGGATAAGCTTTCATAAATTCCTGTGCCTAAAAGAGTAATTTTTCAAATTAGGTTGTTACTTAAGCCTTCATATACACTTCAGAAAAACTATACAAAAATGCAACTGAACATACATGTTTTAAAATTAAATTTCCGATACTATGGTCATCACTCCAACTGTGGATTATCAAAGCCAATTCACTTTTTATTTTCTGATGTATCTCAAATATTGGAGGCAGATTCCCAAATATCATTTTTATTTCTGCTGGAGCCAGTAAAGGACTTCCAATTTGCTCAGGATGTTCTAATGGATCTTTGAAAACCTAGAATAAAAATATTTGAAAACTATTACACACACAGAATTTAAAAAAAAAAAAAAGTCTAGGCCAAAAAATACTTAGGTATTTTCCAGCTGACCCACTTTAACAAAATCCTTTTTGGCAAAGTGCAATATTTCAGAATTTGATGTAAGACACAGATCATTTTTTATTTCAGAGGCAAAAAGATTTTTAAAATTATGATGGTAGATATTAAAATCCTTTATGTTATTAAAAATTATCCAAAAGTACAAAATTGTGCCAAAAAAGATACCATCAATATTCAGACCCTGTTATAGTTATAACTCAAGTCTGAATTTAGATTAAATTTATGTACCAATCCAGGGCTGTGAGGTTCTCCAAGCTTATCCCATTATAATATTATTATACATGAATAGCACTTATTTAGGCATCAGATTGACCATAGAAAGAATCTTTGCAGAATACAAAGACCACCTCCAATGGACTAACTTGGGTGATGACCCAAGATAGTTTGGTTTGATTGGAACCGTTACGGCCTACTGTTTTGCACACAAGGGCTAATGAGACCATGATGACCCAAGAACTTACAATGTTACCAGGCTGAAATCTTACAGTAACATGGGTTTAGTGCATAAACTCATGGTACTATGTACCACATATGCATAACAAGTTCTAAGGCAGGCAAAACCAAATCACTGACCTCAACAGACAATACTGAAAAAATATAGCCAGTTTTAATCCTGCATAAAATGAATTTACATGAAGGACAAGAATATAACAGAAAAATAGTGATTAAATATTGCATGCCTGTTTGAAATCAAAAAGCACTTAGTTCAGCTCTCATAGAATAGAAACATTTTTTCTTATCCAAAATTATACCAAGGACAACAATATAGAGTGCTTTAGCTGCCTATATTAAATTGGTACGGTATTGACAAGTGTTAATGCTACTATGTTGTAACACACATGCATATATACACACAAAATAAAAAATAATGAACATGTTAAATAAAATATTACATCTAAAGTAGAATAAAGAATACTAAATATTGATAGATACAAAATACATACTGTTATAATTGTATTTAAAATGCCAACATAATTGGTTTCAGTTTGGAACAATTCAAAACAAACTTGCTGCCTTGGTGTAAGTGTTCGCATATCCAAAGGTGGACTTTTCAAACAATTTAAATCAAAATCTTTGCGGTCTGCTGAAACATCTAAAAGAAAGAGCATTTAAAATAACTCAATGTACCAGAATTATATACAACACATTTACATTCAGCATAAAAAAAATCCAACCACTAAATAGATAAACTTTTAAAGTTATAAGGTTTAAAACCTTTACTATTAATATTAATTAAAATCAGTATATGTAATATAGCCTCATCTAATTTTAAGAAATAAGAAACATAACATATGTGGATAAGCTGGAATAATAATGAATGTTTTAAATCTGTTTTATCTTTTTCTTTTTTAAACTGAATTTTAAAATATTCGAGTTATAATGTAAATTAGTAGACAAAATATAATAAAATTTGAATTTTAAACATTTTATCTTAAATATGACCAATATTTAAACTATAACAATGGGATAAAATACCAGTGTTGAAAGGGAAAACTATTTAGAAATTCCCTAATAATAACACCATGTAATTTGCAATTTCTTCCCTGATAAATTCACACTATGCAATACATTAATCTATTTTTTTTTTTTTAATTCTTTTATACAAGAAGTTTTAGATATAAAGTTATGAATTTGAATATAAACAAATAAAATCCCAATGCATTTAAAACTTTATAGTTTTTCTTTACTGTCTTTGGGTGTTTAACCTGTATGAGGAACAGAGGATTAATCAATTTCATTAAAATAATTATTAAAAAAACTATGACAACTCTTGCAGTTTTACATTTATACATTATATTTGACTTAAATAATGCAACCTGATACATTAATAAAAAATTGTGCATTATATTTTAAAGACTTGATTTGCTCAGAGCATCAATTTCCTAGCCAACTTCTTTGAATATTGACATTGTTCAAATTGCTTTTTAATAAATTTTGATTTTTTTTTTCTTTTAAGCTTCAGTTGCCTCATTTTCTGAAGAATTTCTTTTTTGTCCTTCCATACTTTCATTTAACAGAAAATAAGTATTTTCCCCTAATTTTAAAAAATTTAAATTTAAAAAAAAATTTTATGGTTTCCCTAATAATTACTTTGCATCTAACAAATGCTGCTTCAGAGCTGTCCTATAAATCAGAGATAAAAATGGGCTAAGGAACCTTTTAACAATTCACATTTTACTGACTTGCCTTTCCTACAATGTCATTAATATATATAAAGCATAATTGGCCTTAACATATAGATTTGTTATAAACCTATATGTCATTGACTTCTCAAAACCAATTTCAATTCACTTATAAATTACACTTAATAATAAGAAAATATAAATAAAGATGTAAAAACAAACCTAATGATTTATCAGGTGAAAGAGTTGCATCTAAAAATGAACCACTAATAGATAGTTTTGCTGTTTCAAATCTTTTCTTGAAATCTGGATGAGAAGAAAATAAATCGATATCTGGAAAGCTTTCTAAGGCAAGCTGGTGTGCAACACTCTCGAGTCTTTTGCGCTTGTTACCTCTAACAGGCATGATGAGACTTGTAGAAATTGTATTTACCTATTTGAAAAAAACTTCCACAGTCAAAAATACTTATAAAGTTTATGAAATTTAACAGAACTCATTAATAGCTTAATGGGGCTTAAAATGCTATACTTAAAATTTAATGTGGAGACACAAAACTTCAGATTGTTTAACATCCTGAGCCAATAACTGCAAAAATTTTAGCCATGGAAAAATGACCAAACCAATACAGATATCTTATACTTTTGGTTTGTTTAACTTATTCACATTACTGTGGGAAAAAAAAATGGAATGAAAAAAAAGAAATGAAGAAAAAAAAAATAACATTTTGAAAGAAAATATTCTTTGTCTAACCCATTCATGGGATATTTATTTCTCTTTTGAATTCCTCCTGTTTTTTATGTTTTATTATTAATTAAACAAGAGTATTTAAGAAAAAATATTTTATTTTGCCAAATTTTATGTTTACATTTGAATTATAAAGGTAGGGAACATGCTTCCTAGAAACTATACATGGTCATAGACAAAATTCAACTGGATCATGATTATTTGCCATGTTGGTCATTTTATTATAGGAGCACTATCTAGGCAGTCAATATTACTCTCTACGACAACCCCAAGTAGATCATCGTAATTTAGAAGCATGAACATAACAAAAGATACCAACCCCACCAGCCTTGACCTGCAACTTCCAGAGTAATCATTTGGGTAATTGGAGTGCATTGTAGATTGTGATTCAGACTTATTTTCATGTCCCACTTGCCAATAATGAGCACATCAGATCGTTGACTGGCTGGCTCAAGCTTCAAACCCACAACCCTTCAGATATGAGATTTGCCAAATAATGGCCAAATAGTTAGGGTGCTGATCTTCGGTACCAGAAGATATTGTTTTATTCCCACTCTAATATGGGGGTTCATCGCCTTTTAGAATCAGCTTTAAGCAATAGGTCCCAATTTCGTTAGCCCTTTTGTGTCAAAAAAGTTGACCATAGTGCTCCAAACCAAATATAAGGATTATAACTTTAGCATCTGCAATTTATATATATTCATTGGTATAAGTACTTGATTTTTTATTAATCTTTAAAATGTATTTTAATATTTTAGAAGGATGATTTTTTTTGTAATGTTTCATATTCTTTGTCAAGATACCAATAAATGTATTTTCACTTATATTTGCTTTCTTGTGTATTTATGCATTAGTACTTGAAAAACAGATTTTATATAAAAAAAATAGTTTTATATTTGGAAATATAAAAAATATGAACAATCTGTAGGTATTTGTTTATGAGGGAAAAAAATCATATGCCTTTAATACATAATTTATCATATGTATATAATATTGAACACATAATTAAGGAAACAAATAGAATGAAAACTAAATCTGAATAAATTTAATCATAATTTAAATAATTTCATTTATAATACTTAGTTTGGAAAAAAATTTATTCAGATTGATAAATATTTTTAAATCAAGATGTCTAACCAACTCAGCAAACAAAATGAAATATACTTACATTTTCATATACATAAATCCGTTCCTCGGCTTTAGCTTCTATTTGAATACAAGCCCAAAACCACTAAAAAAATCATAAAAAAGTAACATTTAATTCCTTAAATTAACAGTTTTATGAATGAAAATGGTTAAGGGGAGTTATAAAACAATGAGTTTATCTCATATCTTAATCAAAGAAACTTCACACTAATACAGCAGTTAATACTAGATACAAAATTTGTAGTTTGGATATCTAGAATTAGCTATAACATTTTTCTAATATAAATTAATAATATTACACTAAATTTAATATTGTATTAAAATGCTTATATATATATATATATATATATATATATATATATATATATATATATATATATTCAATATAAAGTTAAATATTTTTTTAATATCACAGAAAACTTGTAATAACAACCACTTGAAAAATTTAACATGTTGAATTACATAGAATTTCATTACTGACATTAAGTTTATTCCTTTCACTATGGAGTTCAGTGACCTCAATAAAAACAAATACATAACAAATGGTTACACAAATTCACTTGACTGCAATTATTAATTTCATCAAAATATGCAACACATGAGAAATTCATGTTGGCCTGATGGGAAAGCCATAAGAAATTAGAGCAGCATTCAACATGCTATGCAAAATACTGAAATAAATTTGAAAATTCAACAAGAGTTTGAAAAAGAAAACATTAAAAATTTAGAGACTCTCATATATACTTTAAAAAGAAATAAATCCAAGTATAAAAATTTTACTTTAAAATTTAGACACAGATATTCCTTTGACAATTTTGAGTTTATAAAACAAACAAAGTATGTAAATAAAAATACCTCATTCCTAACTATATATACTTCTGGACTATAACAGGAAGTATCTATAGAACAACTGTCTTCAATTACAATATGAGTGCAAGAAGGATCAATAGACTCAACAACTTCACCACCTAAGAAGTAAATAAAAACACATAGAATTCACTGAAGAAAAAGTTTTGTGACTCCTCCTCCACAGAAAAGCCTAAATTAATCATAGTATTATAAAAATTTTAAATAAAATTTAGATATACAATAACTACAGCAAATGAAAGTAGTTAGACTTTAACAGCTACAACTTTTGGCCACTTAAGAGCCACAGAACAATCTTGTTTTTCTGCTTCTTAAAGTCAATAAATTAAAAAAGCACTTTGATGTAAAAGATGTCTTTAAAAAC
Organism: Pardosa pseudoannulata; assembly: GCA_032207245.1. Lineage (NCBI taxonomy): Eukaryota > Metazoa > Arthropoda > Arachnida > Araneae > Lycosidae > Pardosa > Pardosa pseudoannulata. The sequence goes on from CM063508.1 coordinate 21,859,469, forward strand.
ATAATTCATGCATAATGTAGCTATAATGATAGATAAATCTAAAGGGCACTATCATTTAGTAAGGGTGTATGTGGATTCAAATCCCACTGCTGGCATGTTTGTAGCCATGTTACACTTTTGTGGGCTATTTCTTTCTTTCTTTTTTTTTTTTTTTTTTATTCCTTTCAAGTTCTTAAATATTATCAATTAAACATTAATATTTAAAGAAATTTACTTTATATTGCTAAATTTTATGTTTACATACACATTTTATGCTTACATTTCACGTTTTATGTTTATGTTAAATTCTAGAGGTAAAAAGGGTACCTCCCACTGAATCATTTAGTCAGAGAAGATTATGTTTAATGGTAATTATATGTCCCAGAATGAGAATAATGTTGCAATGAATAAGGAAACATTACATTGTTCCCACACATAGTGGGTCCTTTTCTTGCACATTTGTGTTTCGTTTCCTACAGTGCCACTCATTCAAAACACACTTTGGCTTATGATTTCTTATACAGGCTGGGCACAAAATTTAGGGTTCAAGGATGTCAATTCATTTGTAAATAGTTTTATATATATCACTATAAAATAAGTTTCATTAGAACACTTTATTTAGCGTTCCACACTGTACAGCATATCACTTACAATCTTAGTTCTGCAGGTTACATAAAAGGTTACCAAACTCTGTAAACCTTTGACTCATTTATCGCTGATACAGCAATTCACCACAGAGTATCCCCCACTGATAGAGGGTATCCAAAAGGAAGGATCAATACAAACACATATTTTTTTCATTTCATTCAATTACAGCATAAGGTGCAGTATATGGATGAGTTAATGGTGGTTGTCTAACATTATCTACACATAGAACTAAGTGAGAGCATGATTGAAGAGATGGGTGCCCATAAACATTAGTATAGCCATGACTAATAGGGTTGAGAGGGGAAAGTTTCCTCATTGATTCACAAAGGTGTGACACATAGGATCAGGAGATGTTTTACAATTATTAACCATAAATAGATCTACAGGAAGCCTAAGTGTAGTACCATACACGAATTGAGCACTACTAGCTTGTATGTAATTTTTAATTGCTGTGTGCAAACCTAACAGAACAAGTAGGTGTGTTTCAGTCCAATTTGTGTTGTTACAAGTTGTAATTGCAGTTCTAAAATAATAGAACCTTTCTGCCATACCATTTTAAATCGGTGGATATACAATGGTGTGTATGAGATTGCACCTAAGTATATTAGCGAGTTCTCAAAGAAGTGCTGATTTGAAGTTTCTGCCTTGATTGATAGAGACTGGACAACCAAATAGTGAAATACTGGATTTTTTCGAGCTGTAGGCAGAGCTGTCATGAAAGAGGTGAGGCCAATAAAGTGAACCAATAAAATAAATGCGTATATGCACAAAGCTGACATCAGTAAGTGCAAAAGTATCAAGTGAAGCCTTTGTGTGCCGATGAATTTAGCATCTTTGGCATTTTTCACAAGATCAGACATAAGTCTTTATTTGACGTTTCATGCCAGGTAAAACATACCTGGATCAAAAGAAGTTTGGTCAAAAATCTAAAATGCATTTCACTTTGTCAGGAAGCTGCTACATTCCTTTTTCAGAAAGATTAAAACCTAAAAGTCAATATTAGAAGACACAAAAGGGCATTTTGAAACGTTAATACACAGGCCATATTCTTATAATTTTGAAAACAGGGGTTTTAAGTGGTTGTAATGTTCCTCAAGATCTTTAAATGGGATGAGTATATTGTCGATGAAAGCATATACACCTGGCAAATTGCAGGTGACTTCATCTATGAATTGTTGGAACATAGCAGATGCATTGCATAAGCCAAATTGCATGCACATACTTTCAAATCCAAATGGTGTACCAATTGCTGTTTTATGAACATCATCTGGATGAATAGGTATTTGGTGGAAAGCCTTAATGAGACTGATATGGTAAAAATTTTCATGCTGTACAATTTAGCAGAAAAATCAGTTATGCAAGGAATTGGGAATTTGTTTATGTATTCATTCTAAGCAAGGTAATCTATCACTGGTCTCTATTCTAAAGTTCCCTTTATATAGGTACCATATGGAGGGGTGAAGCATAATTGCTTCAGGAAGGTCATATGTCCTAGTTGCATCATATTCTGAAATTTGGATTTAGCTATTTCTAAATGATCTGAAGCAAATCTTCTAGATTTCACTACCATAGGAGGACCTTTTGTCCTTATATCCTGTACAGTAGTGTTTAACAGAATGGTTTGGGTGAGGTAATTTAGTAGAAAAAGGAAATTGTTTTAAAAGTTTATGATAGACTGTATCACTAAAAATAGTTTTGAAAGAATGTAATTCTACAGGCTTTAAGCTACTTATAGATAAAAATTATAATTTAAAAAATCTTAGACATTTACAACAAAGATTTGGTATCAATTCGAAATAATGGAAAAAAATCTGCTCCAAGAATCGGTGAACTGACATTAGCTATTAAAAAGATCCAAGTGAATTGTCTCCTAAAATTTAAGTCCAACAAGAAAGTTTGTTGACTATAAACATTTATTGAAAAAGAATTTACAGCCAAAAGGATTTGTTGGGTTTTTGAAAATTATTAGTGGGAATTAAAGACACATCAGAGCCAGTATTGACCAGAATTTAAATATTACTTCTCCAGTCTCAAATGAACATCTGATGTAAAACTGTGGGCAAAGAACAAGTTGCCCCTATTCCTTGCTGGTGTTTTTTCCATCTATGAACACAGTTTAGTGTATTTGTCTTCCCCAGACTTATTTTAGAACCACCAATGATACCAAATTAAGGAACTTCTGTTTATCTCATGACTTCTTTGTCAAGACCTGCTTTGATTCCACAAAATAGGGATCGACTACAAGATAGTGAAAGACTATCAAATCCTTTGAGCAATTTTTCTAATTTTTTAAATATGTTTCCTTTGGTAGTTTTTTTTTTTTTTTTAATTAATGTGAGAAATTGTAAAACTTTAAACTGGAGAAGGAGTGACTTCTAAAATTTTATCTGAAATTTTCACAGCTTTTACTAAAGTGAGATCTGAAACCACAGCCCAAACAGATTGAACTGACACTGGTGAATATAAAAACAAGTTCGTCCTCAAATTTTCAGGAATGTTAAGTGATTTGGCACTGCATTTCATGTTTTGTAACAACTCCGAAGGTTTATAACTTCCTAATTCTTTGCATAACAACAGCTACCGAATTTCCATCTGGGATGGCTCACCAGAATGATCTATCAGTTCAGTTTTGAGTTACCAGTACAAATCAGTGGAGTCAGGTTTCATCAACACATCACATACTAATGATGCGATATTAGGTAGAAGATGGGGAAACAATATATTTTGTTAGATTCATTTATTGGTTTTGGTGTTGTGAAAGCAAAGGTACACTCACACATAATAAACCATAAAGCAGAATCTGACCTGTTATAAACTGGGATTTGGACTGCAAAAATTTCAGGCATTGCGCAAGATTTTAAAAAATAAGAGCAATTTTTAATATGAAGTATACAAAAATAAGTTTATAAAATTGTAATAGTTATTAGAATAAATAATTTTAAATATAAAACATGTGTCATAAGTACCTAAAAATAATAATTTTGACTGGAAATATAGAAAATTTGAAATAAAATTCAAATAGCAATTAAATATATCCTTTTCAAGTATAACCAAAATAATGCAGAAGTATTTATTGATACATGTCCTAGCAGCAATAAGAAATGTAATCCATATGAAGAATTAAATTCCACAGGAAACACAATGGAGCATCATTGTAAACAAAAGTGTTGTTGAAAATCTAAAGTACAACGGCAAATGTCGGGCTACTCCCAAAATCTCACTTAATTTAGTGTTTTTTTTCTGCACATATTTTTAATGGTTGTTTCAGGTCACCAATGAAGAATGTCAGTTCATTTGTAAATAGAACAAATAATTACAAACTACAAAATTATTTCACCAGGACACTTTATTTAGCATTCCACACTGTACTATACATCATTTTTTAGTCCGGCAAGTTACATAAAAGGTTGCCAAACTCTGAAAACCTTTGACTCTCATTTACTGCTCATACAGCAATTCACTACAGGCTGAAAATTATAAAAGCTTCATATATTTTTAAAGAATTTTTTTCATAAAACAGTTTATTTCGATAACTTAATTTAAAATAATGAAATATTAATTTTTATTTTCATCCATGTGGTGACCGGGTGCAAAAGAATAGTCCCAATGTAGCTCATGCATGCTGTACAAGGTGACCCAGTGCCTGGGGGTATAGTCAGGTACCCTGCCCTTGAGGATTATATTGGGGTACTGGTCCTCCAGGTTGGGAGTACGGCCGAATACCTTACCCGATAAAAAAAAATCTCAGAACAGAAACCTCAACAAAGTGCTAAAACCAGTTGTATTCTACCCAGAGACTAGAAGACATTGGAGGCAGCAAAATCTTAGTTATAAGGGCCATTATAAACTACAGTTAACAGAATAATATTAGCAAATTCTATTAAAGTACCAAAATCAAATACCATTTTTTGTTGCAACTTCAATCATGTGTTCTTCCTCATCATTTTGATAGCCAACAAAGGCTATTTTACAACCCACAAAAGGTAACAATTTGTACTGCATCTGTAAAGGAAAAGTAAATAAAATTATAAAAAATTTCATTTTAAAAAATAGACAAGATTATTAACTATTTCATAGAGGTAGCTGAGAACAGAACAACAGGGGCAATTGTGTGTCAAAGTAAAAAAACCTTGAAATTTATATCATCTGTAATGTAAACCCAAAACTAAAATAAAATTAAATACATAACAAATATTTGCACGTTGCTTATAATAGATTTAACATTTGTGTAAATTTCAAACAGGGGTTTAAAGCAGCAACTGCTTTAATTTTAACAATTAAAATGAAAAACTTACCAAACCTTTTTAGAAGAATCTCATTCTTAGATGTTAAACAAATTAGCCTTCTTAGAATTGGATTTCTAAATCTTCAATATCAAATAATTTTATTTACAAAAACCTACTTTCTGGTACAATAAGCACTAGATAGATTAATCTATAGATTAATCTATAACCAGGCTCAGAAGTAAAACATTACCCACACACACAGTCATGAGAATAAGTCCTCTGTGATAAGTCCTCCCATAATGTGTTGATTGATATGCAAATCAACACCTGTTCGAAGGTCAAAGCTTATAATTCAGCAAATCACCTCTTCTACCCCCCTGCCCCCGTTGACCAGAAATGCTGGCTGTAGTAGAATATTTTCTCTGCAGCTCAAACATAAAACACAAGCAATAACAAAAATTTAGTGAGAAACCTTTTTAGCTTATATATATATATATATATATATATATATATATATATATATATATAAATTTCTTAATTCAAACTACTATGGGGAAAATGTTTAAGCTGGAAGATATTTCCAAACTCAGAAGGATAATTGAAAATCTTAAAATTCCAGGATACCCCGGAGCACAATCCCCAATGGAATGAGGCCACAAGATTTCAATTTTCTCATATTTTAATATAAACACTATACTGAAAATGTAAAAAATTTGCAGATAAAGTAAAGAACTTACAAACTCCTCGTTAGTGGCAATACAGCTTACATCATGTCTTCGAGACCAAACTTCATATATCCACTGAGATGTCATTATAGGAACACCCAAGCTAACAGCATACTAGAATTTTATTAAAAAACTTAATCAAATAAAGAGCCATTCACATGTGAATTTACACATTCAACTATTTTTAAAACTATTTTTAAATTTTTAAGAATTTAACTGCAGATAGTTAATAGAAAACAAGAGAATAAACAGAGAATAGCATATTAAAATAAATACTGTATCCCAATTCCATGTAAGATACTAATATACAAAAAAAATATTTACTTTGTATTTTTCTCCACTAGTTGAACTTTCTGTTGCTACAAGATGAGTAGTTTTTGTTACATTAAAATCCTTACGAACACTTCCACCCATATGGTGAATTAATCCTACCATTGTGCACTAAAAAAGTAGAAAAAATAATTGGTAAAATAAACTGTTGATATGCTGAATAACAGAAGTAAAAAGAAAAAAAATATGATGTGAATACCACATGACTTCCTAGCATACTTATTAAATTATATACTTTTTTTGCTACAGTTCACTTATATTAATTTTATTTAAATACATGATACAATTCTTCCGTAAAGTGGAGAGTTATGCAATTGCTGAAATAGTTCATAATACCATTTTTAAAAAAATATGCTGTTTCAATGTCACTTACAAGACACGCTTGTGAGCTGATTCAAAGCAAAATGTTTGCTTTCATTTTGAACAGCACTGCTAGCAGGGAACCGTTTAGGAAAAATTGGGTCTGGAAGTCTTTTTGGTCCCTCTTTTTAACAATAATCCAACAATATATATGTGTATAGATCACAATGGAACTAGTTTAAATACATTCAGGGAATGGTCAAAATGTATATTTAAAGCCTCCTTATATGTGCATATAGACATAACATTTAACAATTCAAAATAAATTCAGACAAGGTCAAAATGAGCATTTTTGCTGAAATGATGACTGAAAATCTATTAAACCTATTAACAAATCCATCAATCAAAAGGTTTCAATATTTAAATATCCAAATTTTTTTAATTACAAAAACTTAAAACTTAATTTGAAAAAATATCAAATCCTAAGATTTAGACATATTTAATTACCCACAAGAATTAATATTGATAAATCAACATAACAAGTGTATATATATATATATACATGGTTCGTACACTGTTTTAATGGAAAAAATTAAGCACCCTTCAAACTTTTTAAGCACCTCTTATCAGAAAAAAATATCAGATAAAATAACGGTTATTACATTAGGTTCAACAAAAACATGAACAAAAGAGAGTGTGTATAAGTGAGAAATCATTGTATTTCACAGACACAGAAGTCAAAATTTTTTGGGGAAAAGAGGGAAAAATGCAAAAAAAGAGGTAGTTGAATAATTATTTAAAATTAATGTTCCGATTTACTTTAATACAAAAAACAAGTGCCTAAATATGAAATATGAAAGTATCTAAATAATTTTTTATCAATATAAACAAGTACTTAAGTTTCCTAGTAAAAAATAATTTAAAACAGATTCAAATCAGATGCTTCTTCAATTTGCTAAATTAAAAAAATAAATTCACCAATACAGTTGAACTATATTAAACTTTGAGGAACCATATCGTTTGTTGGACTTAACTTTAGAAGAAACCTTTGAAGGAAGGTTCTTAAAGAACCTTTAAAAACCTTTTCTACTCTTTAATGTTAGATCTCAGAAAATTATAACTTGTATAAGATTTACATAAGATTATATATTATATAAGATTTACATATATAAGATCTTAATTGACTAAAACCAAACAACTGATGGATTGCCTATTTGAATGACCAAAAATGTAGACAAATGCAAAACTAGTTATTGCTTACTATTTTAATACTGAATTAATTTATAATCTTCTATAGACGTGATGCCAGTATCAAGATAGTGTAAGGAATTTCTTTGTCTTACACAACGAAGAACATTTTCTTTCCTTGAGTAGGTGAACAAGATGTTATTAATTTCATGCACTTTGTTTTTAAATCTAGACACATATATTTAAATCTTTTCATAACTGCAAAAAAGTTTTATAAAAATTGAAGAAAAAAACTTGAAAAAAAGGATCCTTCTACCTCATTCCTAAGATTCACTATAAATGTATAAAATGGACCTTCACTATTTATGGATAAATTAGCATGCAAACAAAAGGAAAATCATGAGATCAAAATTTTCATTTGTTATAAGCTGGTTTGTTAAAATAGGGATTTCAACAGTACACCAATAATTTAAAAGTCTTTTCAAATAGCAAAGCTTTAAAACGCACTTCTAAACAAAACTTAAAAATTTTGTAACATTAAAATTTGTTTTTAACTAGTTTGTAAAATTCTATTAATTTTTCTTAGATTGATTTATAGTTAATGTTTAAAAACTACAGTATAAGTCTAATTTTTTTAAATGGACAATTTCAAAAAATTTTCAATAAAAGTAGCAGACCCAGATGTTAAATATTAGAAGGAAAAAAAGGAGGAAAATGAAGAAGGAAAAACGGAAATTAAAAAACAATTTTAAAATATTTATTTGATTTACACAATGCAAAAACAAGTACCTAAGTATCAAATATACCAGAAGCTAAATAATTTTTACTAATATAAACAATCACTCGAGTCTCCTAATCAAAAAATGTTGAAAACAGATTCAAATCAAAAGTTTCTCAAATATCCTAATTAAAAAAAAATAATATAAATGCGCATTTTAGATATCAAATTTTTAGAAGACATTTCTATAAACAAATTTTTAATTTTGTGACTGCAGAATTTCTTAAATAGCAATAAAATCTATACCTTATTAGTTTGGAAAGATACAATAATTATCATTAGATTTAATTTAAATCAATGTGTAAAAACTCATGATTTAAATAATATATGCACTGTATAAGGCTATTTTTTTAAGTGGAAAATTAAAAAAAATTTTTTTTTTTAAATAGTAATATTTCGGGACGATGATCGAATTGGGATTTTTTTCGGTATCTGAGCCAGGGGGTTCGAATTGTACTTTAAACTAACAGATTTGTAACCATTTAATTTGGTCTGAGAGCGCTAGAGTTTTATTTTATGTTACCCGACGGCTAAAGACATCGGAATTTACTACTTAATTACTACGATTCTGAACGGCTACGAACAAAGAGCGGGATTCGAACCCGTGGCCGCGTTCTACCGATTCAGCTATAGGGCTGATTTTTATCGGGATTGCCGTTAAAAGTTATGATTTTTCATCAACTTCAATGCACACGCAAAACTTAACAACAAAAAGAAAAGGTGCGGATTTTTCAGCAATAAACTTCCATGCATATCCAAAATTTCGTAAGTTTTTTGCAACAGTGTCATTTTCTAACAGACACTGCCCATAGCAGAAAATTAGTCAATAAGATAAAGTACCGTTTGAAATAACTATAGGAGGGATTGGAATCTCAATACTGTTACCGCGATATTAAAAAAAATACAGATATATAAAACAGTATTACGATCGGTCTATATGCACGTGAGTTCGGGAGATATCTATAAAGAAAGTATGCAGGTTGTTAAAACATAATTCTACCGTATGAGAGCCCCATATTATGATCGCACTATTAACTATAATGGTCCATTAAAAAATGCGCATTTTCTGGAATCGAAATCCAGAAAACGGTTGTTTTTTACCAAAAACATAGAATTGCGGCATAGTTGTACTTTTATAACTAGAACCACAGAAGTCCTATATGTTTCATTTATACCGCGTCACACGGCTTTTTGACCTTGAAGCACGCGTTGCGAGTATCGACTGATAACACTTTCCTACTCTTTGTCAGAAAAAAAAAAAATTGTGGACGCGGCAAAGAGAAAAAGGATGAGAAAAAGAAAATTTTCAGATTATCTTCAAAATTTATACATATGTGAAATAAATAAACGGCTTCTTCCCCTTTTTTTTCCGAAAAAAATCTGTTTTTTTAGAACAAACCCACAAAAACATTCGGATCAGAATCATCCCTGAATTCAATATTCGATATGTCAGTCCATTTTTAAGCACACAAGCTTAGAGTAACGCCCCCCCCCCTTGGAGTTCAGAAACGGGTTAAACAGATTTCACGACACTACAATCGAAAAATTCGGGTCCCCCTTTGGTTTTGACACTTTGATCGTTATTTGTTATTTGCTAACTTCCAAACACCTGTACCGCCAATAAATAGCCTAAGTTTTTTTCGAGAGGGGGGAGGTGAATATCCCACAGAAAGAAAATGTTAGAAAAACAAAGATGTTATCAAAACATGGGAAAGACGATGTGTGTAATAGGTTCCACCATTACATAACTCCGTAAATGTTGAGAAGGAAAAAACGAATAAAAGGAGTGAATGGCCCAAAGAAAAAAGGAATAAAAGGCGGGAATAGCCGGAAAAAAGAGGAATGCCGTAAAATAAGGAATAAAGGACAGATTTCTAGAAAAAAGGAAAATGAGGGAAAAAAAGGAGCGCTGCAGTGTCTGATTTCATTCACACTGAATGATTAATCCCGAGCGATCTTTTATGATTTTCATAGACGATTTCGAAACATTCAAATAAAAACTGTCGGTAAGGGGAAAATTAAGCACTATAGGGGAAAATTAAGCACTCTTTAAGCACTTTTTAAGGCCTTAAAAACGCGTTTCGAAATTAAGCAGTTTTTAAGCACTTTTAAGCACCGTACGAACCTTGATATATATATATATATATATATATATATATATATATATATATATATATTTTAGTGACAGCCCACAAAAGTGATATATCTTCATCTTTATATAACAAAAATGTCAAATACAATTACCAAATCCTCCTTCACACGGAAGCCAGAGAAAGAAATAACTAGATTTTTCATGGATATAGTGTACAGAGGTCGAATGTTATTGGGCAAAGGCTGAAAGGTATAAAATAATTTTTATTAGATTGATTAAAGTAGTAATAGCATTAATTTCAAAATTTTAAAAAGTTTAAATCTAGAACACTATCCTTTTTTTTTTTACTAATTATTATTGTCTGCAAAACAACTTTTTAAAAATGTATTTAAAGCAGAATAATGCGGGTAATGCTTATACTCTCATTTTAAAAAAAATAATTTATTGCACATTAGTTATTTTCAGCTTTTAACAGCTTGTTATTTTAATAACAAAACATGCAAGAAAAAGGATAGCTTTCTAGGATTAAACACAATAACCCCTGAAACAGAACATTGCATACAAATAAGGCTTAAACATGTATATATATATATATATATATATATATATATATGTATCAATGCTGAAATTTTGACTTGTATAGTAGAATATGCTAGAAGATACATTTAAAATTTGTATCCATCATAATGCAGACCCTTAATTATAGAAAATTCCCAAGACACAATAGTAATTGCTCTCAGACAGTCAGGGTCAAAAATCTTTACTTTCCAGAATGTATTTATCTCCAGATGCACTATGTGCATAAATTTCTAAGTGCAACCATGCACAAGTAAAACAGAAAAGAGAATGTCTTTCCACAGACTAATATAGACATCCATCTAAAGAATGATCTGGCATTAAGTAGCTCTATTTATATACAGAACTTGCAGACCAAGTTTAGGTTTTTGCACATTATCTGTCCTTGACTCTGAATATGTTTCTATACGAATTATGATGAAAAATGAAATTAATTTTAAAGTTTAATTTACTGAACTAATTTTTTTATCATTACATATACATACACACAAGGACAAAATCTAAGATAAAAGTACCCCTATAGTCCCTTAATCATTTTCCCTAAATTTCTTGACAAATCACAGTTGCATGACATTTTTCAGAAATGTACTAAATTTTGAACAAGCAGAGACCACATTTCTATATGGATGAGCTTTGCCTTTTTCTGCACATATATGTCTAACTTTAAGCATATTCTAACACAATTTTCATCAGGATGAACCTAATGATTTAACATTCTTTCAGTAAGAGAAGTCCAAATTCTTTAAGTCAAACCTGTGTCTCTTTTTCATATAAAGTGGTTATATTACAGTTGCAATTTCTAACCCAAATAGTTTAAATCAGCATATACAGTGGAACATGCTTCAGTTCCTGCATAAGATGTTCTATTTCAGTTTCTTTTAATAATTTACTACAGACAAATTAGTAATTTTTTTTTCTGCTCTTCAGAAAAATGTGTTGCAACATCTCCAATATTTTCTTGCGAGACACTAGATAGCACTGGTATTGTATGGAAGGGGTATATCATATAATGCCAGTACCAACTAGTGTCTAGACAAAGGAATATATAGATGAATATGCTATCAAAATACAGTTTGGGTACCAAAATAAAAAAAAACCCATAAAAATAAGAATTTTTAAATTAGAAATAAAAATTAAGTAAATTTAAATCAAGTAAAATAAGGATGAAGTTGATTCCAGTGTTGACTCAATGAGTTTTTTTAAGTCAATACATTTTACAATATAGTAAAACCTTGATTATCCGAGTTAATAAGAACTACTGGTATATCAAATATCAGAAATATCAATTAATACTGTGCAACTTTTAAAAAATTTTAGTGAAATTTTTCTAACCCTTTGCACTAAAACAAGGAAAGATACATTTTTAAAAATAACACAAATCTCATGACAATATCTTATTTAAATTTTGTATACATTAATACTTTAAATGTACATTTATAAAAATTCTTACCTTTCATTGCAAAAGTCCAGAATTTCTATCAGTAGCTGCTCAATTATACTAATTTTTGAGCAACAAAAGAGCTAATAGTGTAACATTGCTTGTTTGTTTCAAATATTTTAGGGTTTTAGTATTTTGGACTTTAATTCTAAGGTTAAAATATACATATACCTAGAATATTAGCTTAGTTTGTAACACTAATTCCTTTCTCTTTGAGAGATTGAATCATTGCAATTTATCTCTATATTAACAATTTTTTCTTTAAATCAATACTTTAATGAATATAAACTATTTAAAATACTATATATGTCAATATTTAAAACACTATGTATTTTATATACTATGTATATAAAATTGTCAATCAAAGCCCAGATAATAGCTGTCTTACTATATTTTTATTTATACAGAAGTAGAACACAGAAAATTTTGATTGCCTATGATCACATCTTTATTTATTTTTTTTTTTTTTGGTGGGGGGGGGGCAGCAAGATCACCTGATTTTTCATTACCAGTAGTCTAAAAATTTGCTGAAATATAAACGTTGAATAAAAATGTAACATCCTGTACAAATTGCAACTGAACTAGGCAGTGTGAGAGAATAAAGTTAAAACAGCAAAATATTAAAATGGAAGCTAGAGAGTCATCTAGATGCATTACATGACAAAATGTTCAATACATGTGTTCAAATCATGCAAAGCAATCATACTTTTTTTATACTGCCTATCAAGCAATATGTAATATTCGTCAGTAACAGCAATAAGCAGGAAATCAGGATAAGCAAAGATGAGATAACAAGAGTTGACTGTTCTTGAAATAAGGCTTAAAAATGTACTATTTAAAACTTGCACAATATAAAAAATTACCTCATTCTTCTCTGCATACTGCATCACAGTAGTTGGACCTAATATTCTTTGGCCTGCTTTAAGAAGAGATGTGAATATTTCTCCCTCAAATTCTTCCAAAACATAGATGGTAGTGAACTCACCTTCTTGAGGGACATCTAAAGCATTTGTGCTATACACAACAGGTAGTTCAATTTTCTAAAGAAAATAAAGATAATTTTATAATATTTGTAACAAATTTAAAGAAACTTAATATTTTTTAAAATATCTTTCAAAAAGATTATTTTAAATGTCTTATAATATACACTGAAAAATAAAAGCAATTATAAGGTTTAAGTTAAACAGAAAAATAATGCAATCTTACCTCAATACATTTTATTAAACGGCTGTTTTCTTTGAGGTTTTCTCCAACAATACAGACCTGGAATTCTAAATAACAAAAATTCTAATTTTTATTTATGTTTCATTATCATTACTTTTAAGAACTTAATTACATACTTGACTTTAAAATATAATTTAAAGTCAAAAAAATAAAAAACATAATAGATATATATATATTGTTATTTGTCTCTACGAGAACAACAGCACCTTACAAGACTTGACTGCCTCAACTACATATCCCTTCCAGTGACATATCATTAGCTACTCCTCTCCAATTCTTGATCTAAGTACCAATTCTCAAGTCCTTTTTCTTTCTAAGTCATCTGAATAGCACCCAACCAGTTTTAGCATTTTGTTGAGGTTTCTGAACCAAGATTTTTTTTTTTTATGGGGTAAGGTAGTGGTCTTGCACCTAACCCTCAACCTGGAGGACCAGTCCCCTGATATAATCCCCAGGAGCAGGGTACCCAGTTATATAACTAAGCACTGGGTTACCCATTTTAGTCACCTTGTACAACATGCATGAGCTATATAGGGACTATTCTTTCACACCCGGTCATTTATATATATATATATATATATATATATATATATATATATATATATATATATATAAACTTATTTTCAATATATATTTTTGACACTTAAATTATCAATGAATTTTTGTTGATTATTTCAGATGAACCAGAAAGAATATTTTCCAGTTTTAAACTTGTTAGTTAGCAATTGTAAAAACAGGTATACTCATATTCCTATAAATATCCAATTAGCATCTAAAGAATTTTATTTGATGACTTGCTGTTGTCTCTGCACTAGGAATTCCATTTTAAACTGCATCTCCTACCAACAAACACACTACCTTGAGTAGTCATTAAATATACTAACACTTCATACATACCAATTTCTAGCATAGCCAATCAAATGACTAGACTTTGTTTCCTGATTTAATGTATGAAATATGGATATTGGGAAGGAAATAAACACTTTAATATAATTAAACAAAATTGTATATAACAAAATTTTATGTAATACACACACAAAAGAATTTTAACTCATTACCCATAGTATTTTTTTTCATATGCATTTATATAAACTTACAGTATGTTTAGTATTAAAAATAAAAACAAAATGACAAATTCAAACAAACAATTACTTTCTGCTTCTACCTAACAGCTGCAGTGGGAAAAATATTTTCCAGTTTCGGATTTGTTCAGTAAAAACTGAGTAATCGATGAGAAAATAAACATACTCACATTTTCAACTATTTCAATAAAAATAACTTAAATATGACTTAATAACAAATTTTTGTTATTTGAAATATTGATAGAAATGTCTTAATTGAGATTAATATATTTTTTCTTTTCAATGAAAACAATAAGGAAAAATTTTTTAATATTATTAATTCACATATAAAGCGTGTTTCATGTTAAGGTATCCGTCTGCGTTCGGAGAACTTTTTTCTTTAAACATAGAAACTAGTTCATGTTTTTACATTTTTAGATTTATTTTTTATATTATCATAGAGAATTGCACTTAAAAATTTATTAATGGAGAAGTTTTTATAAAATTTCTAATAAATGAAGAAAATTAGTAAAAGAAATGGGGGGTTTTCAAAGGTCTAATTTTTTAATAAATTAAATTATTTCAATATTTTTTGATGCAACACATTTCTTATACACTGAACTAATGAATCACCAAAATTCCTTGCTTAATTTACATTTGGTAAAAAGTTTTGGTCCTTCAAAATCATACACATTGAATTTTTAATGAATTTTCATTACCTTTATATCTAACTATGAGTGTAACATCATTAAAAATTATCCAAATTTAAAGCTTTTAGGTCATTCACTAGTAAATACTATCAAATGCATTCATAATAATTTTCAACAAAATATTTTAAGAACTTTTTGAGAAATCCCATTTCAAGTTTCAACATTTTATTAAAAATACTGTTCTCAGAAAAACGCATTTGAAGTTTATAAAAGCAACTTTAACTATTAAAAAATTAAAATACATGTTTAAAATTCCCTACACTTTCTTGCTTCAAAACTTTCTAATTGCCAATTTGCTAATTATTAAAAATACTGGAAAATGTTTAAATTAATCTTCATGAAAATGTAAAAAGTTTTGTCCAAAAAATGCTCTTTAAAAGGATTTAAATTCACAACTTCTGGTTCCGAAGTCGCTACTTCCGTTTTGTTTTGACAGCTGTCACTAATGTTTTAACAGCTGTAACTTTTCTTTAAAGTGCCATATAGACAAAATAAAAACAGATTTAGAAGCCTGAAAGTTGAAATTTTACAATAGAGAAATAATAATAAAAAAAAAATTATGATTTTTAACAAAAAATGACATTTTTAACAGACGGATACCTTAAACAAAGTTTATATCATGCATATTATCTTAAATAATAATAAATTGATTACAAGAAATATCAAATATAAATCAAAATCAGATATATCAAAATATTGGCTATTTTTGATACTTTCAAAAATATATGTACAAAACTTGGTGGAACCTTAATCTGATTTTTCAATATCCATTGTTTCCCTGTATTGATTGTTGAAAAACATAATTTTTTCTTTATATACAAGATATTTCTTTATAAAAAGTTATAGACAAAACACAAAAGATCATGAAGAATTGCTGAAAAGAAAGTAGATAAAAAATTTTAATAAAAACAAGTTTGTCAACTCAAGCAAATCATAACTAAATGATTTTGTTTTAAGTTATATGAGCATCATAAAAAAGTTAAAATGTTACATTCTTATTTTATATACCCCATATTACTACTTTAATACACAAAAATTTAATAAACTATCTAATGGCCTTTTATAAAAAATATTTTATTTCTGGTATTCAATTACTTGTTTTTCCTTGAGATTGAAAAAATATTTACTTTGACATTCTGCCTCTATTCAGTGCTGCACTATTGTTTTTCTTTAAATAAGAAACCAAAATTAAAAGAATATAGTAAATTATTAGTTACAAAGCTGTTTGTTATTGATACATAGTTCTTGTAACATTTAAAATCTGAATGGAATCAATACAAATTTTCCTGAAATTATTCATAAGGCATAATATTCTTTTATTAATGACATTGAGAAGGACATTGTTTAATATTACATTTGATATTTCTTATTACTAAGTGTTATAAATTCTAGTATACCAATAAAGGTATAGAAAGTACATAAATTAAAATAATTTAAAGTGCATAATCAATAGAAAAAAGTTACTAAGCATAGCTTCAAAAATTAGAGAAGAAAACACTAACAATTCACAAATACCAGGAATGTTTAATTAAAACTATATCAGAAAGTTATATATTTTCTCAGAAACATACATAAATAATCTTTTGGGACTACTTAAGAATTCGGTTCCCCTTTGCAAATTTGACGAAAATATTGGCAATATTTACTAAAACACAAAGGTCATCAGTCCAAGCATTGTATTTTTTGCTTTTTCTGGTTACTTTAACGCACTGTGCGCCATCGTAATAGATTTATATATTCTTAATTAAAGAAAACAACTTGGAATCCGGACATTTATATTTATGGGCAATTAATCCCTTAACAGTTTACAAACGGAACAGCTCCAAACTATTAAAAATCAGTCATAACGAGCCATTAATGGTTTGTTATATCTAATTTTTTAAGCATTGCGCACTTTTAATACATAAGAAAAGGGATACACAAAGGAGAGTTGGATGCAAATATCATATAAATAATAATATAGATACAGATTGTTTGGACACGGTGAGATCAGGAGAAAAAATTAGGCGACCATACTTAAACCATTATCGCCAAGTTGGCTGGGGAACCCAATTCTTTAGTCAAGCCAATCTTTTAAATTCTAAATCTAACGTCATAAATATATTTAAGAGTTCAATTAAATACTTTTTCATTTTTAAAAGTGAAAAAAAAAACAAATATAGACAGTAAACTCTAGAATAAACAATTGTTTATTTGAATTTACACTTACTGGGATTCGGACGAGAACTTGAATCAAGACTTCCATTACAAGCCATTTTTAAAATTGCTTAATTACTTCAGACAACACTGAAATTGGAAATCACACTTTAGCTGACTAGAATATATCTAATAAAAAATAAAGATAAAAACAACAAATAGACAATGTAAATATAATTCGAAACGTACACAGGTCAAATGTAAACAAGCCAGAGAAAAATCAGCATATTCAGTTGATAACATAGATTCAAGCGAAATTATTAATGTATAATAGTAATACTTCAATAAATGTTCACCGTCCTTTCAAAACTTTACATGTTAAGTGGATAAATAATATTTTAGCATACCTCAATATCGCATTCGTTAAGTGTACAAATTATAACTACAAAGCTGCAAAATAAAAGCATATAAGAGAACACCAAAAATAATGAAACATACCAACTTTGAGATACTATTAAAACTATGAAAGCTTTACATGTTCAGGAAAATAAATTTAAAAAGTCTAAAATATAAGCTTTAAATAAGCCTTACACTACCGACTTTTAACTTTGAAAGCAGCGGGCCGTCCGTTTTAAAAAAATGTTGCCATTAACAAATATCTAATTCTTGAAACTCGACAAGAATCTCGAGTCCCATGTTGACAATCGCTATAATGGACACTGAACTAAAACCATATCAATATATATATGTGTTCAAATTATCATAAATAGTTACTATATTGGACAACATTAAAGATAGCAAAACCTACTTAATAAATGGTTCACTGCTCTCAATTGACTTGAAATTTTCACAAGTGAAAAACAAGTCACAAAAAACTATTTCATTGCTGTAAAAAATCTAGATTTACTTTCGTACTAATAAAAGAGAAAATTGATGACATAAGAATCAATAAAAGTGTAAATTTTTTTAATAATAGTTAAAATTTTTAAATTATATTTTTTTCCTTTAAATTATATAACACTATTCTTTTTTTTTTACATTACTCATGTTAAGATCTTTTTAAACTCAGTCTCATTATAGTAATTCTAGAGATTACAGATTAGAGATAATCAATAATCAGTCACAATACATTCTCTTCAGCACCTAATTCTTTAGTTCTAATCAGCTACAGGGAAACGGACCTGAAAACCGCTATTGTTGTATGGAAATATTGGCTTCTCTCTCTCTCTCTTTATTTTAAATATAATGTTTGAAATAGATATTCAGATTCATAAAAGATTTTTTGTATTTCACTTTATTTTTTTAATAATTTAAGGATAAGAATTTATAATTTAGTTTTGACCATTATAAAATATGATTAATTTAGCTCTAGTTGCCTGATGCAATGAAGCGTCTTAGAAATTGTGTCAATTTCAAGTCTGTATACAAAACAAATCTTCTAATTTTAAGAAAATCACACTGATGAGGTCGAACAACATTCCATTATTGTTTCCAACCATTTCAATCTTTTATATTTATGATAAACCTCGAATTGATGATGCTCCCATAGCTTTATACATGGATGACACGGTCATCTATACTTCAATACTGTATGTAAATAGTGTTTTGACTACAAAATGTCATGGAAATTTTCCTCTTGCACTTACACAATTTCACCGCCATCATATCTTAATGAAGATGCACTTTCCTGGTAGAACTCAGTAAAATATCTAAGCAGACAATGGAGAAACATCGTAAACATCAAAACCCCACATTAAAAATATTAAAAATTGATGAATACTTCGTACTTTTCGATACTTTCTAAAGCATAGTACAAATTTGAAAACTATAACAAGCTAACTCTCCTTTACGCTTTATACGATAATCGGTTTGGTCATTCCCCCTTCTTATAAACTTAATAATTATTGAAGTTGATCAAAATAAAACTATTCGGCCTATCATACATGTGCTACGATTTTAAAATAACGTTAAGTGTTGTAAAGATTAATATCATTCAAATTTACAAAAGCTTTTCATGGTCATTATCATTTCTTTTAATGCTTTGTGGCACATAAGGCCTTAAGTCTTGCTTTTCACTGTGCCTTGTCCACCGTAGCCACTCTTGCTTCCTGAAAACTGGAACATCTAGCCTCTTATCTTCTTATTTTTATTTCCTCATCTATTGGTTTCATCCTGGTTTCTTTCAATAGCTTGCCATTGGTTAATGTATTAGGCAAAATAAAAACTCCATTATTGATCTAAGGCATTTGTTTTTAAAATCATTTAACTTGTTGACCTGGCTTGTAGTCAACTTCCATGTTTCAGAATTATATAAAAGCACTAATTTTATTAAAGATTTGTACACATTTAACTTTATTTTTAAAGTTATGTTAGAGTTTTCATATCTTATTTAGATTTCTAAGACAATTCCGGGCTTTAACAAATCTGTTCTGTATATCAGTTTCTGTTCCTTCTTGTGTATTTAATGCTGCCCCAAGATAAAAAAAATTCTTCAACATCTTCTGTTGCATCTCCATTAAGATCCAAAAGCTTTTACTCTAATTCAAATGCTATACCAAATGATGAAATCGTGGCAGAAATTTCAGACTATTATGTCTGTATACATATAAACAAAAATAGGACTCGTGCCTCTTTTTCCTTTAACAGTATTTTATAAATGTTTATCATCTCGAGAATTATTGCTGAACTGTGATTTCAAACTTTTTCCTACGGTTTGATGTTGAGTCATCGTTTATACACCAGTAAAACATAATTTATGCAATGCATCAATACAAAACTGGTACTATTTGTGTAATGATTAACTACAGAAAGAAACTACAGAATATATATAAACAAAATTGAAAACAGAACTTAAGCAGCAGTAAAGGCTTTAAATTTTTGAGATTAATGTTGAACTGTACTTTTAAACATTGTTCTACAGTTTGATTTTATGTCATCGTTTATTCACTAGTAATTTTACGTGGTGAGTATAAAACTCTGAATATCTTATTTTTTAATTATAATACGATTTTTTCATTTAATTTGTATAAAAATCTAATCATAATACGAACAAGAAATATGGCGACCGCAGCGAAGCGTTTTTTAATAAGTTGATTTAATGCATACGAAATTTCTTATATATACCAGGGCAATGCAAGTAATAATGGTAATAAATTAGAAGGTGATGATTTTAATATATTCTCTTTGATTCTTATTTATAGAATAATATTCCAAAACTCAATGAGACAGAAATATTGCCCGCTATACAAATCTACATACCTGCACCATTTGGTACTAAATTGGATTCACAGTTACTGTAGAACGTCGTAGAATTTGATTAGATTTAGAGTTGCTATTTTTGGAATTTTAGGGTTAAAAAGACAAAAAAAAAAGTTTAATTTGTGATGCACAAATATTTCTATTGTTGAGTTGAGTTGAGTTGACTTTGTCACTTGGTATTTGTTACCAGAAGATCCAATGCCAGAAATTTCTGGTAATAAAATTTAAATTTGGCAACTTCTATGAGTATAACACTAACTTAGATAACGTGAGTAACTAAAAAAAATGATGAAATTTTGATTTGATGAATATCATTCTTTATCCAGTAACTCCCTTCTCACGATGTTCTAAAGGTCTAAAATCTATGTAACTGATTTAGGTACAAATCTAGCCCGCTACAAGTTTTACCTCCAAATTAAGCGATTTTGTGGATGATTAGGCCAAGACGTCAAGTATGTAAAACCTTTAAAATTAAATCACAGACTATACACATTTTTTACTGTATGAGGCTAAACAAGCAAATAGAGACAGAAATATAAAATTACTCTTATCATAACAGTGGAGATACTACATTTGAAGTTTACGGATTCTTCGACTAGGCGAGTGTTGTATTGCTCTTTTTTTTTAAGAAATCGACGGACCATCTGCTTCTTTTCCTTTTTTATTTTTACACACAGCATAAATTTATACAATTATTTACAGCCCTTAATTTTGATAAAAAAACATAAGAAAAATTAATTGTGAGCTTCGGGTTTTAACATCACTTTTTTGCTCACGTCACTTATGATAGCGAACTATCGTCTGTCAAAATGGCGGTATTCCACAGGAAATATGACGTTGGCGTGCATGCGCCAACAGAGAGGTCAGCCGAATTAAGATAGGTCCCCATTCTTAGAGGTCTATAGCCATATTGGGGGGAATACCCTTTTCTGATGTCAAACCCTTTTATTTATTTTTTTTTTGTCTTGCGTTTATGTATAAACTTTTTTGCACTGATATTAATTTTAAAAAACCCTCAAAGGAATAAGGTTTTATCAGGAAGAAACACCAAGAACCGAAATTATGAACAAATGTGTTTATGAGATGAAATGTATAAAATAAACACAAAAAATTCTATATTTAAATAACAAATATCGTACTGATTAATTATAAATATTAACATAAAAAAATGCTGCCAATAAAAGCATCAATAATGAGAAAAAGTCGTCAAAACTCGTTTAAAGAGTTATATCGAATCTGTACCAAACTACTTTTTTTCTCTAAAATTAATTCTATAATTTCTTTTTGTCTGCCAATAAAAAACTTTTGCAGCAAAAACACAAATTTTGAAAATATAAAATACCATATATCAGATAAATAATTTGATGAATACAATTTTATTCAGATTATTTATTTAATATATGGAATATTACATTTTGAATGCTTCAGGGAAGCTCAATAGGTTACTGGGGTGCATAGCTCCCCTCTGATCACGGTTTTGAACAACCATAAAAGATTTTGTTGTATATTGGGTGGTTATAATTAAACTTCACATATAAACGGCATTTTAAGCTCAAAATGTTGAACAGAATGCAAAGAAATTTTGTATTTGGGCTATACACGAGATGCGTTCACAAAATATCGAAAAATAAGTTTTAGTTTCAAAATGTCCACAAGAGGACGCTTTATCAGGAAAAGGATGAAATTTAAAACAACAAAATGTGAAAATGGAATACAGAAACCATATTAGCAATTAGAACGGGAATTATGAGTAATAAAATGCAAAACCGGGAAAAGCTGTCAGTTGTAGTAGAAAAATGTCGAGATTTGCATGCTGAGAAGAAGAGGAAGCTTTATTCAAAACAGGTTAGGGTATAAAACGTTTGCAGACGTTGTTGAGTTTTAGTCGATGTTTCCGGCTGTGCTAAGAAAGGTGTTTTTAATTGAAAGTACGTAATTGGTGAAGCTTTTTTGTAAAAAACAAGGGGAATGTTTCAGCTGCAGTCCGTGAATTTCGTCGTAGGTAGAATGTTCGCCTTGGAACAATGCTTACTACAGGTAACCGAGACAAGAGAGTTGAAGAGTCGGGGGAAATTAGGAGTTATATCTGGAAGATGCCGTAAGTGTGTCACACCACACTGGTAATGAGGGTTACGCGTTTGACGTCACAACCACGTGATTCAGGAATTTTGGTTTTTTAACCGCAATGACTCATTTTCCCATAGAAAAGTGTGTGTGAATGGTAAACGTTTGGTCGAAGTTCTAATGTATCTTAATATTCTTCCTTGCACACAAATTAAAATGGCTTCTTTCATTTTTGATCCACTGTTGCCAATGTAAGATTTTTCTTTCAAAAGTATATATTGAAAATAATGAAGATTACTCACGTGGACAATCCGCTGTACTAAAGCAAGCAGAGTATACTTGGCGGAAAGCTATTAAAGTCCAAATTGTGAAAGAGTTCAAATTTTTAGAATAACAATGAAATCTTTGTTTTTCAATCTTCGGTTAAAGCAGACTACAAGAAAATTACCAATAATGAAACTACTACTGTTACAAATCAAAACTCAGTAAGTTGCTTGTTACATTCATCATATAACACATTTTTTACATACTATAACTTATGATGCTTTAGTATAATAATTACACTTTGTCCTGATTTTAATTTTGATGTTAATATCATTTTCTATCAACCCTTTATGCGTGTCCTGTGAATCATATATGCAAATCTGAGACATTATACGTTCGTATATAACACGTGATGCGCAATGAGTTATATTTAAACGTAATTTGGTGTAGTGCCTTAAGTTTAGTTATAGTGTGCAGTAAGATATATGAATCATAAAGCTTTATATCTAGATGTATATCTTAACAAATGGGGAACAGCCAAATGGTTAATAAAATTGTCAACTTTTTATTTTTGAATAATTAGATAATTAAATAAATTATGATATGTAATATCATAAACACCATAATTAAATTATGATGCATATAATTAAATTATGATTATAAAATATTTTTAAATTATCACTTATACCTTTTTATATATGATACCTTACGAAGCTTTAATTTGATAATTATACTTTTATTTATCCTGATTTTAATTGTACTACAAAATTTTATTTTTGTATTAATAACCTGATTACAATTTTAATACAAAATTTCATTATCTGATGTCAAATTTTTCTTTAAGACTGAACAGATATGCTTAAATCATAATAAAAGCTTACATTTACATTAATCTCATTTATTATTAAAAAATGATAATATGTAAACTAACTTATAATATGTAACTTCTTGAGCAAGCTGTAGAGTTTGTTTTGTATTAAATTTGTGCAGTTTATGTAGGTCTCAGAAAATTCAAAATTTATATTAATGCCTATATTACTAAATAATTTGATATCATTAATTGGAATGATATTCACCACAGTACTTTTCTTTCAGTATAATATCAAATTTATTTTTTTCTTGTATCGTAACTTTTTTTTAAAATTAAATACATGTTGCTTGTGTGTGAAAGAGAAGTTGAATCAAAGTTTAGGGGAATATACAAAATCCTGATGCTATAGTTTCTAACAGTCCTTGCAATAATGCTAGCCTATGATTTCCTTGTTTTTAAATTAAAATTTTATTTAGTTTAAAAATTATTTAATCATATTATCTGCACTTTTTTAAAATTGATTAATGGGATCACATGAATATAACCAAATAATTTTTATTGTATTTGTCATTTTTATTTCCCTTTCCCAGACTTTCTAGCTTTTATTTCCTAAAACTATTACAAAATCGTGTTTTCAAACTGTATTTCAGATCAATTGTCATTTCCGAGAACATTTCCAAAAATCAACAATAAAACGCTGATGGGTGCCTGAATTTGGATTTTGCTGAAAAGGGTTGGTAAAAATACTGAATGGGTGTTTGAATAGGTTAGGTCTACATTTATAATCTAACCTATATGGATTCCTTTTCAGTAGACGTAGACATTTCTATAAATGTTTTAAATTGGTACAGTTTTACATTTCCTGGTTTTAGCCTGTTCTGTTTTAGGATTAGGGAGCTTTTATATGTTATATCTCTTGTATTTACGAAAAACATCTTGTGCTTGGTGATTATGTCCTAAATAGGACCTTGCGCCGTAAAACTTTAACTAACAAAACCTTTTCAGTTGACATTTTTATAAGGTTAAGTTTCATAGGAAAAACGAAAGATCTATATTATATACATATATCGGATAATTTTTTTAAAAATTAATGTATAACTAAAATCTGAATTTATTTCATGTTTGTTTTTATTTCGTATGTATAGTTATACCATTTTCAATAGGGATAAAATGTATTAATAAAGACAAAAGAAAATTAAATACAAGATGATATATGTTAAAGTGATTTTTAAATAAATCAATCTTTTGACATTTGTTGAAAATTTTTATTTCCTCATCTATTGGTTTCATCCTGGTTTCTTTCAATAGCTTGCCATTGGTTAATGTATTAGGCAAAATAAAAACTCCATTATTGATCTAAAGCATTTGTTTTTAAAATCATTTAACTTGTTGACCTGGCTTGTAGTCAACTTCCATGTTTCAGAATTATATAAAAGCACTGATTTTATTAAAGATTTGTACACATTTAACTTTATTTTTAAAGTTATGTTAGAGTTTTCATATCTTATTTAGATTTCTAAGACAATTCCGGGCTTTAACAAATCTGTTCTGTATATCAGTTTCTGTTCCTTCTTGTGTATTTAATGCTGCCCCAAGATAAAAAAATTCTTCAACATCTTCTGTTGCATCTCCATTAAGATCCAAAAGCTTTTACTCTAATTCAAATGCTATACCAAATGATGAAATCGTGGCAGAAATTTCAGACTATTATGTCTGTATACATATAAACAAAAATAGGACTCGTGCCTCTTTTTCCTTTAACAGTATTTTATAAATGTTTATCATCTCGAGAATTATTGCTGAACTGTGATTTCAAACTTTTTCCTACGGTTTGATGTTGAGTCATCGTTTATACACCAGTAAAACATAATTTATGCAATGCATCAATACAAAACTGGTACTATTTGTGTAATGATTAACTACAGAAAGCAACTACAGAATATATATAAACAAAATTGAAAACAGAACTTAAGCAGTAGTAAAGGCTTTAAATTTTTGAGATTAATGTTGAACTGTACTTTTAAACATTGTTCTACAGTTTGATTTTATGTCATCGTTTATTCACTAGTAATTTTACGTGGTGAGTATAAAACTCTGAATATCTTATTTTTTAATTATAATACGATTTTTTCATTTAATTTGTATAAAAATCTAATCATAATACGAACAAGAAATATGGCGACCGCAGCGAAGCGTTTTTTAATAAGTTGATTTAATGCATACGAAATTTCTTATATATACCAGGGCAATGCGAGTAATAATGGTAATAAATTAGAAGGTGATGATTTTAATATATTCTCTTTGATTCTTATTTATAGAATAATATTCCAAAACTCAATGAGACAGAAATATTGCCCGCTATACAAATCTACATACCTGCACCATTTGGTACTAAATTGGATTCACAGTTACTGTAGAACGTAGTAGAATTTGATTAGATTTAGAGTTGCTATTTTTGGAATTTTAGGGTTAAAAAGACAAAAAAAAAAAGTTTAATTTGTGACGCACAAATATTTCTATTGTTGAGTTGAGTTGAGTTGACTTTGTCACTTGGTATTTGTTACCAGAAGATCCAATGCCAGAAATTTCTGGTAATAAAATTTAAATTTGGCAACTTCTATGAGTATAACACTAACTTAGATAACGTGAGTAACTAAAAAAAATGATGAAATTTTGATTTGATGAATATCATTCTTTATCCAGTAACCCCCTTCTCACGATGTTCTAAAGGTCTAAAATCTATGTAACTGATTTAGGTACAAATCTAGCCCGCTACAAGTTTTACCTCCAAATTAAGCGATTTTGTGGATGATTAGGCCAAGACGTCAAGTATGTAAAACCTTTAAAATTAAATCACAGACTATACACATTTTTTACTGTATGAGGCTAAACAAGCAAATAGAGACAGAAATATAAAATTACTCTTATCATAACATTGGAGATAATACATTTGAAGTTTACGGATTCTTCGACTAGGCGAGTGTTGTATTGCTCTTTTTTTTTAAAGAAATCGAAGAACCAGCTGCTTCTTTTCCTTTTTTATTTTTACACACAGCATAAATTTATACAATTATTTACAGCCATTAATTTTGATAAAAAAACATAAGAAAAATTAATTGTGAGCTTCGGGTTTTAACATCACTTTTTGCTCACGTCACTTATGATAGCGAACTATCGTCTGTCAAAATGGCGGTATTCCACACGAAATATGACGTTGGCACGCATGCGCCAACAGAGAGGTCAGCCGAATTAAGATAGGTCCCCATTCTTAGAGGTCTATAGCCATATTGGGGGGAATACCCTTTTCTGATGTCAAACCCTTTTATTTATTTTTTTTTTGTCTTGCGTTTATGTATAAACTTTTTTGCACTGATATTAATTTTAAAAAACCCTCAAAGGAATAAGGTTTTATCAGGAAGAAACACCAAGAACCGAAATTATGAACAAATGTGTTTATGAGATGAAATGTATAAAATAAACACAAAAAATTCTATATTTAAATAACAAATATCGTACTGATTAATTATAAATATCAACATAAAAAAATGCTGCCAATAAAAGCATCAATAATGAGAAAAAGTCGTCAAAACTCGTTTAAAGAGTTATATCGAATCTGTACCAAACTACTTTTTTTCTCTAAAATTAATTCTATAATTTCTTTTTGTCTGCCAATAAAAAACTTTTGCAGCAAAAACACAAATTTTGAAAATATAAAATACCATATATCAGATAAATAATTTGATGAATACAATTTTATTCAGATTATTTATTTAATATATGGAATATTACATTTTGAATGCTTCAGGGAAGCTCAATAGGTTACTAAAGGGTGCATAGCTCCCCTCTGATCACGGTTTTGAACAACCATAAAATATTTTGTTGTATATTGGGTGGTTATAATTAAACTTCACATATAAACGGCATTTTAAGCTCAAAATGTTGAACAGAATGCAAAGAAATTTTGTATTTGGGCTATACACGAGATGCGTTCACAAAATATCGAAAAATAAGTTTTAGTTTCAAAATGTCCACAAGAGGACGCTTTATCAGGAAAAGGATGAAATTTAAAACAACAAAATGTGAAAATGGAATACAGAAACCATATTAGCAATTAGAACTGGAATTATGAGTAATAAAATGCAAAACCGGGAAAAGCTGTCAGTTGTAGTAGAAAAATGTCGAGATTTGCATGCTGAGAAGAAGAGGAAGCTTTATTCAAAACAGGTTAGGGTATAAAACGTTTGCAGACGTTGTTGAGTTTTAGTCGATGTTTCTGGCTGTGCTAAGAAAGGTGTTTTTAATTGAAAGTACGTAATTGGTGAAGCTTTTTTGTAAAAAACAAGGGGAATGTTTCAGCTGCAGTCCGTGAATTTCGTTGTAGGTAGAATGTTCGCCTTGGAACAATGCTTACTACAGGTAACCGAGACAAGAGATTTGAAGAGTCGGGGGAAATTAGGAATTCTATCTGGAAGATGCCGTAAGTGTGTCACACCACACTGGTAATGAGGGTTACGCGTTTGACGTCACAACCACGTGATTCAGGAATTTTGGTTTTTTAACCGCAATGACTCATTTTCCCATAGAAAAGTGTGTGTGAATGGTAAACGTTTGGTCGAAGTTCTAATGTATCTTAATATTCTTCCTTGCACACAAATTAAAATGGCTTCTTTCATTTTTGATCCACTGTTGCCAATGTAAGATTTTTCTTTCAAAAGTATATATTGAAAATAATGAAGATTACTCACGTGGACAATCCGCTGTACTAAAGCAAGCAGAGTATACTTGGTGGAAAGCTATTAAAGTCCAAATTGTGAAAGAGTTCAAATTTTTAGAATAACAATGAAATCTTTGTTTTTCAATCTTCGGTTAAAGCAGACTACAAGAAAATTACCAATAATGAAACTACTACTGTTACAAATCAAAACTCAGTAAGTTGCTTGTTACATTCATCATATAACACATTTTTTACATACTATAACTTATGATGCTTTAGTATAATAATTACACTTTGTCCTGATTTTAATTTTGATGTTAATATCATTTTCTATCAACCCTTTATGCGTGTCCTGTGAATCATATATGCAAATCTGAGACATTATACATTCGTATATAACACGTGATGCGCAATGAGTTATATTTAAACGTAATTTGGTGTAGTGCCTTAAGTTTAGTTATAGTGTGCAGTAAGATATATGAATCATAAAGCTTTATATCTAGATGTATATCTTAACAAATGGGGAACAGCCAAATGGTTAATAAAATTGTCAACTTTTTATTTTTGAATAATTAGATAATTAAATAAATTATGATATGTAATATCATAAACACCATAATTAAATTATGATGCATATAATTAAATTATGATTATAAAATATTTTTAAATTATCACTTATACCTTTTTATATATGATACCTTACGAAGCTTTAATTTGATAATTATACTTTTATTTATCCTGATTTTAATTGTACTACAAAATTTTATTTTTGTATTAATAACCTGATTACAATTTTAATACAAAATTTCATTATCTGATGTCAAATTTTTCTTTAAGACTGAACAGATATGCTTAAATCATAATAAAAGCTTACATTTACATTAATCTCATTTATTATTAAAAAATGATAATATGTAAACTAACTTATAATATGTAACTTCTTGAGCAAGCTGTAGAGTTTGTTTTGTATTAAATTTGTGCAGTTTATGTAGGTCTCAGAAAATTCAAAATTTATATTAATGCCTATATTACTAAATAATTTGATATCATTAATTGGAATGATATTCACCACAGTACTTTTCTTTCAGTATAATATCAAATTTATTTTTTTCTTGTATCGTAACTTTTTTTTAAAATTAAATACATGTTGCTTGTGTGTGAAAGAGAAGTTGAATCAAAGTTTAGGGGAATATACAAAATCCTGATGCTATAGTTTCTAACAGTCCTTGCAATAATGCTAGCCTATGATTTCCTTGTTTTTAAATTAAAATACGTTGTTGAGTTTTAGTCGATGTTTCCGGCTGTGCTAAGAAAGGTGTTTTTAATTGAAAGTACGTAATTGGTGAAGCTTTTTTTGTAAAAAACAAGGGGAATGTTTCAGCTGCAGTCCGTGAATTTCGTTGTAGGTAGAATGTTCGCCTTGGAACAATGCTTACTACAGGTAACCGAGACAAGAGATTTGAAGAGTCGGGGGAAATTAGGAATTCTATCTGGAAGATGCCGTAAGTGTGTCACACCACACTGGTAATGAGGGTTACGCGTTTGACGTCACAACCACGTGATTCAGGAATTTTGGTTTTTTAACCGCAATGACTCATTTTCCCATAGAAAAGTGTGTGTGAATGGTAAACGTTTGGTCGAAGTTCTAATGTATCTTAATATTCTTCCTTGCACACAAATTAAAATGGCTTCTTTCATTTTTGATCCACTGTTGCCAATGTAAGATTTTTCTTTCAAAAGTATATATTGAAAATAATGAAGATTACTCACGTGGACAATCCGCTGTACTAAAGCAAGCAGAGTATACTTGGCGGAAAGCTATTAAAGTCCAAATTGTGAAAGAGTTCAAATTTTTAGAATAACAATGAAATCTTTGTTTTTCAATCTTCGGTTAAAGCAGACTACAAGAAAATTACCAATAATGAAACTACTACTGTTACAAATCAAAACTCAGTAAGTTGCTTGTTACATTCATCATATAACACATTTTTTACATACTATAACTTATGATGCTTTAGTATAATAATTACACTTTGTCCTGATTTTAATTTTGATGTTAATATCATTTTCTATCAACCCTTTATGCGTGTCCTGTGAATCATATATGCAAATCTGATACATTATACATTCGTATATAACACGTGATGCGCAATGAGTTATATTTAAACGTAATTTGGTGTAGTGCCTTAAGTTTAGTTATAGTGTGCAGTAAGATATATGAATCATAAAGCTTTATATCTAGATGTATATCTTAACAAATGGGGAACAGCCAAATGGTTAATAAAATTGTCAACTTTTTATTTTTGAATAATTAGATAATTAAATAAATGATGATATGTAATATCATAATCATAATTAAATTATGATGCATATAATTAAATTATGATTATAAAATATTTTTAAATTATCACTTATACCTTTTTATATATGATACCTTACGAAGCTTTAATTTGATAATTATACTTTTATTTATCCTGATTTTAATTGTACTACAAAATTTTATTTTTGTATTAATAACCTGATTACAATTTTAATACAAAATTTCATTTTCTGGTGTCAAATTTTTCTTTAAGACTGAACAGATATGCTTAAATCATAATTAAAGCTTACATTTGCATTAATATGTTTTATTATAAAAAAAATGATAATATGTAAACTAACTTATAATATGTAACTTCTTGAGCAAGCTGTAGCGTTTGTTTTGTATTAAATTTGTGCAGTTTATGTAGGTCTCAGAAAATTCAAAATTTATATTAATGCCTATATTACTAAATAATTTGATATCATTAATTGGAATGATATTCACCACAGTACTTTTCTTTCAGTACAATATCAAATTTATTTTTTTCTTGTATCGTAACTTTTTTTTTTTTTTTTTTTTTTTTTTTTTTTATTTAATACATGTTGCTTGTGTGTGAAAGAGAAGTTAAATCCAAGTTTAGGGGAATATACAAAATCCTGATGCTGTAGTTTCTAACAGTCCTTGCAATAATGCTAGCCTATGATTTCCTTTTTTAAATTAAAAATTTATTTAGTTTAAAAGTTATTTAATCATATTATCTGCAATTTTTTAAAATTGATCAATTTGATCACATGAATATAATCAAATAATTTTTATTGTATTTGTCATTTTTATTTCCCTTTCCCAGACTTTCTAGCTTTTATTTCCTGAAACGATTACAAAATCGTGTTTTCAAACTGTACGTCAGATCAATTGTCATTTCCGAGAACATTTCCAAAAATCAACAATAAAACGCTGATGGGTCCCTTAACTTGGATTTTACTGAAAAGGGTTGGTAAAAATACTGAATGGGTGTTTGAATAGGTTAGGTCTATATTTATAATCTAACCTATATTGATTCCTTTTCAGTCGACGTAGACATTTCTATAAATTTTTTAAATTGTTACAGTTTTACCTTTGCTGGTTTTAGCCTATTCTGTTTTCGGATTAGGGCACTTTTATATGTTATGTCTTGTTGTATTTACGAAAAAACACTTTGTGCTTGGAGCTTATGTCCTAAATAGGACCTTGCGTCGTAAGACTTTAACCAACTAACCTTTTTAGTTGACATTGTTATAAGGTTAAGTTTCATAGGAAAAACTAAAGATCTATATTGTATAGATATAAATCGGATAATAATTTTTTAAAGAATTAATATATAACTAAAATCTGAATTTATTTTATGTTTATGTTTTTATTTCGTATGTGTATAGTTATACCATTTTCAATAGGGATAAAATGTATTAATAAAGACAAAAGAAAATTAAATACAAGATGATATATGTTAAAATAATTTTTAAATCAATCTTTTGACATTTGTTGAAAATGTTAAAAATGTGGTTGAAATTTTGCTTTAATTTTAAATGAAAAATATCACTGTTGTAATAGCACCAGGTGTAAGACCTAGTCTGTCGATAAAAAGGTAGGTATTAAAAACAATCTTCGGTAAAATGCTCAGGGCAAAAAAGGAGCTGAAATCTCTTTCCAGCATGGTAAGCCAATGTTTACATTCAGGATTTTTTTTAAAGGAAAACTAATAATTTTTTCGCTTGCATATCTCTTTTATACTGTGTTTAGTAAATCCAAAAGCTGCACAGGAGCGATGCATTTCTGAAAATTATAAAATAAAACTGACAGCGTGCTAATGATCGATAGTAAGCATGGTGTAAACAAATATGTAAACGCATACATCACGTGATTTTCTGTACTCTCGACAATAACGGATAAATATAAAGAGAAATAGATAAGAAAATCTAAATCAAGGGATAAAAAGCCAATTGTGGAAAGCATCGCAAAGATATTTTGCCAATTTTTGGAAACCGCTGCCAATGTACTTACCAACCAATCGCAGGCCGAATGGAATACCAGGTTCCAGGCGCCTGTGTGAAAAAAGTATGTTGAACCATGCATGATTTGGGTAAAGCCAAAACCAAAACTAGATATCTTTTTTAATATGTATTTAATCGTTCTTTTTTTGTGCTTTCAAAATTAAATGTTCGCGTTATTAAGAAGTTTGAGTATGAACTTTGGTCTTAATGTTGTTTTACAAAATTACATATATTAGGTTGGGGAAAAAGAAATCCATTATTTTTGAGGGAAATTAATGACTTACTTTGACATGTTTCGGATTGTCTGATTTGGGTCAAAAATGCACCGTTTTGTTGTGTAGTTTGTTGCCATTTTAAAGGTAGTATTCATAATGCCTCTCTCATAAGTCTTGGTCATTATTGGCGAAAAACTAGTAGTTGATTTTCACAATCTTCTCTTGATCCCAATAACTTATCACTCAGGAAGTTTTGCAATGCGAGAAAAAAGTGGTAACCGCTTAGTGCCAGTTCCGGACTATATGGTGGATGCATTAAAACTTCCCAACCAAGCTCCTTGAGTTTCTGGCGAGTCACTACAGATGTGTGTGGCCTGGCGTTGTCCTGATGGAACACAACACCTCTTCTGTTGGCAAATTCTGGCCGTTTCTGGTCAATTGCTAGCTTCAAATAATCCAGTTTTTGACAGAGATCTGAATTTAGGGTTTGGTCATACGGAAGCAACTCATAATAAATGATTAAAATCCAGTCCCATCAAATACACAATAGAACCTTCTTGGCCGTTAGTCTTTGTTTGGCCACCGTTTGAGTTGCTTCACCGCACTTTGACTACGATCGTTTTTGCACAATATTATCATATTTGACCTATTTCTCATCCTCAGTCACCATCCTTTTAAAAAATGGGTAGATTTTATTCTGTTTGGCCAAGGTTCCGCAGACGGAAATTCGATCTATCATGTTTTTTGGTGTTATTTGGCGTGGCACCTTAACATGGAGCTTCTTTTTCAATCCAACTTTGCGTAAAGGGTTTGAAACTGTTTAATGGTCGATCTTTAGCTCTTGGGCGATGCTGCAACTACTAACATGCCGGTCAACTTCGATTATTTTTGCAATTTTATCGACATTTTCGAAGACAGGCCTACTTGTGCGAGATGCAACTTTAACATAAAAAATGCCTGAACGGAATCGACGAAACCAAAATTGCACTTAAATAGATGTTACAGTACCGGCACCATAAACATCATTCACAATTTCAGCCCCCTGGCTTGAATTTTGGCTTTTATCACAGAAAAACTGTAAAATGTACCGAATTTTCTCTTTGTTGACTTTCATTTTTAACTCACTGTAACTCACAACTGAAGGGACCAATCATAAAACAGTAAAAATATTTTTTTAGTGTGAAATGTCACCTTGACAACGAGCATAAATTTGAAATTGTGTGATCGATACTTTACGAGATATCAATCACTACAGCCACCTACCGAAAAAAATAATGGATTTCTTTTTCCCCAATCTAATATTTATTGACTATAAATCATTAAAAATTCAGAAGTAGTATTTCTTGCTATCTGATGTAATATCTAGAGGATGGTAGACATTCCAAAGTGCATTTATCAATTATCAAATCAGAATTTTGTACACGTATAAATTGAAATATAAGTAAATTAATCAAATAATTTTTCTTAAAATCAACTTACGTTTTCGTAGAATTCATATTTTATAGATTTTTGTCGATTACTCAAATGTTTCACGGGACTTTTTCATTGATTCCTACAAAATGTTTGCCATAAATTATTAATATGTGTTAAAATAAATGTTGGTATCCGTTTAAAATTTGGTTTTTGTTTAGATTTTTAAAACTTAATTTCAGTTTCGAAAGCCCAAATTTTTCATGAAATTTCTACGTACAGAAGTAAAAATATATCTTTTAAATTAACTGTTTAATTTGTACATTAACACTTCACGTGCGGGCAACGTATATTTACGTTTTTTGTAATCTGCTACTGGAACGCGGGTCATGTAAAAATATGTATTTAGTAGATTTGTGGTGGATACCCGCTAACCACCACATATCTACTAAATACGTATAATTATATGTATGTGTGACATTATATGCATGTTGTTTGCGTTACTATGCAACGCTTTGCATTTTTTGTTTCCACAAGTTATGATTGTCGAGTTACTCGGTCTTTTGTTGCGTTATTTCGTCTTCAATCTAATTTCTAGCTCCAGAAGTCGTTTTTTGTCGATTTGAAGCTTGGTTTTTTATTTTTGAATACAAAATTGATAAAATGAGCCGTTGTGACGAAGGTAGTGATGAAGAAATATGCTCTGACAGATTATCGGGCTTTAATTTTAAAAATCGTTTATTTTTGTGATTTCGTAGAAATATTGTTTTTTTTTTGTTAAATTATCATACAGTATATACTAAAGTGTAAAATAAAAAAAAGTTTCGTTCATAAAAACAAAGTAGTTTTCGATTTACTGCGATTTTTCTGAATAACTAAACTTTCGCGTGATTCACGAAAAAACGCCCGCTGCACGCGTAAGTTGGAAGTATACCCACATGCCAAGAGCTAAAAATGCATGAATAGTTTCGGAAGATGCTTTTTAATAACTGTAATGCAAAAATTAATTAAAAAATTCAAAATTTCTTTGGAAGAAATATTTTAAAAATCAGCAAAATATTTAAAAAAAATTGGAGTTAAAAAGTCTTTAAATATTAGACAATTTAAAAAAATTATGTGATATTTTTAAATATGATTTTCTTTTTTACATGTTACTGTTTTATTATCCTATTTTATTGATAATTATTTCCAATTTTTAGTTGTTATTATTGCATATGTATACAATGCTTCATAAATTTAAATTAATGATTTTCATTAAGGAATTTTAACACTCCCTTTCCTCTTTGGAGGAAACACTAGACAGATCAGAGAATCCCAACAGATTGAAAAATACAATATTTTACAATATTTAAGGAATAAATATTGAAATTGTTAGAAATCCAGAAATAGTGGCGTCATCTAGTAACGAACCTTACATAGCTTTTAAATTAGCAGTACTAAAATAAAATTTATCAAAGAAAAATAAAATATAATATCGAAATTAAGAAAAGTAGAAAATGAAGAACTATAACAATTATAAATTTACTAATTATTTTTGTGAATTTTTTAATTGCAACTCTAGCATGTTATCTGATTTACTGTTGGTAAGGTTTACCTAAATATTAGTAGAAATAACACATCCATTTAGAAAGGTGCAAATTTTTTAGTTTACAAAATCTAGAAGCTTCCATTATTAACGAACCTTAAAATTGTTACTTTTCTAATAAATAACACAAAACTTTTAGAAAAGTTGTCCTGTCAAGGTAAACGTTATACTTAAATTTTGAATTAAAACATCCTTGGTATCTTGTTAAAATGTTAGTTATATTTAAAGATGTAAGATGGCGCCACTTCACAAAACTAAGTTTACTGTAATTTTTTAAAACGTCGTAAGTTTCGAAAAGAAAACAGTTTTGTCTCATGCTCCTGTCAATTAAGATCACTGATAAAAATCTGGGTAGGAACATATTATTAATTTAATTATTAAATAATTTATCAATTACATTTATTAAATTAATTTAAATTGCTTATATTTATTATAAGTAATATTAAAAGCATAATTTAATTAACAATCCAAAATTTCATTAAATATTTTGCTTATGATTTGCAAAGCTCTCAATATAAAAGAATGCTTTTATTAAAAAGCATGGTAAAAGATATTATAAACTATATCCTAAAATCAGAATTAAAAAATAATAAATATTTGATGAAAGATGAACTGGTTTACTAAAACAATGTTGACTGCGTATTTTTGAAAGGAATTCCGAAATGGAAAGTTCATAAAGTTTTATCTCAACGGATACAGCAACTTTTGTGAAAGTACTTACAAAATGGCTTGAAAGTTCTGAAAGTAATAGTAGTTAGAATAAGCTCGAAATCAGTCGTTCCCCAAAGAAAGCAAAAAGATGAGGGGTTGTATCCAAATACAGAAATATAGAGTAGGTAATTTTGGATGAAAGGTAGACAAGTTTGCCAAAATATTTAAAGCGTATTCTTGAATGCTATTAAAATGTAAAGTTCATAATGTTTAAGCTAAATGGCTACAGCAATTTTTGCAAAAGAGTAAAAAAAATAGTCTGAAAATTCTGAAAGCATTCGTTGGTAGAATAACCTCAAAATCCGTTGTTCCCAAGAGGAAGCAACAAGAAGAGGGGATGTAAATAGATATATCTCTAAATATATGTATAATATAAGAGGCTGTATCCAAATATAGTATAGTAGATAATTTTGGGTGAAGGATGAGCAAGTTTACTAAAATAAAGTTCAATGCACACTTTTCAATACTATCAAAATATAAAGTTATAATGTGTTAGCTAAATGGGTACAGCAGCTTTTGAAAAAGAGTCAAAAACATAGCTTGAAAATTCTGAAAGTAATCATTGATAAAGAAGCTCGAAATCCGTTATTCCCAAAAGGAAACAAAAATATGAGGGGTTGTATCCAAGTATAGAAAAGCCCCTCAGGGGGTTTGCCTTCTTTAGGTAAACACAGGTGTCGCAGTCCCGAGGTACCCCAGCGATCTCCTCACCTTTCTCTTCCCCTCCTACTACTTTTTTCTTTTGTTCCCCCGCGTTGCGGGTTCCTTCTCGGAGGTGAGGGCTTTCCTCGTGATGCTATGCTCTGTTCTGAACATAGCCTCCAGAGGACTGTTTAATGGCCACGTGTTTGCCGTGCGTGTTGACCCCTGTTCCCGGAAAGGGCGATCCTGGTAATTGAGGGAAACCAACACATTACTTGGGCCCCTGCTTTGGGTAAACGGAATTTAGGGTCAAGTGCGTTCGGTATTACCTAGGCCCTGCGTTAAGGGTGGTAGGCGCTTTAGGGATACTTGGTGTGCGTATAGGCCCCGGCTAGCACTGGTGCATTTTCTGCAACCCTTGTTGGGCTCTGTGGTGGGTGGTGCCGTCGGGGTCTGAATTCCTATTTTTTCACCATGGTCCATGAAAAAAACTTCTATATCTGTGCTATCAAAGATTATTACAAAAGGTACTGCATCTTCCAAAAATGTGATGGTTCATTTGAAACTCTCCCCATTTCTGATATCGAAAACACTAGATACTTCCATAGGTACTCTAAAGACTATCAAAAAGCTCCGGTCTGGAGACCCTCTGGTCGAAGCTGGCGGGGGAAAACAAGACTACGCATTAAGTGTTCTTAACTCTCTTGGTCCCTTTAAAGTTACTGTGAAACCTGAATACTTCCCGAGGTGTTATATCTGAGCAAGAACTGATCAGAACCCCAGAAGACGAGATACTCGAAAACCTCAGAGATCAAAGAGTGTGTGGCGTTCGTAGGATAATTTTGCGTAAAAAGGGCGAAAATATATCTACTAAACATTTGGTGCTTACTTTCGACACTCCGGCACTTCCGGATAGTATCAAAGCTGGATATCTAAACTGCAAGGTTAGAGCCTTTGTTCCTAACCCTCTGCGGTTCTTCAAATGCCAGTCGTATGGGCATTCACAGGCATACTGTCGGAGGAACCAAACAGTATGTACGCAATGCTTGGAAGCTGGACACGATAAAGATGCCTGTGAAAAACATCCACATTGCGCTAACTGCAAAGGCAGTCATTCAGCATACTCTCGAAAATGCCCGAAGTGGTTATATGAGAAAGAAGTCCAAGTCCTAAAGGTTAGTAAAAATATCTCGTTTTTAGAGGCTAGGAAAATGGTGGAATCTCGATCCATATATATATATATATATATATATATATATATATATATATATATATATATATATATATATATATATATATATATATATGCGTTTGAACAGTATATGTTGCGGCACATTTAAGAGTTCTTTATTCTGATTTATTAACAAAATTCTTTCCAGGAAATTGTTTTACATGATAAATAAACTTGGTTTTCGTTATTCAGTTTATAAATATGTGCTTTTTAGAAATGCCTGCACAATTAATTAACCAGCAACATTATGCACGAAGGAACGAAAGTAGTTGTCATTGAAAAACTCATATAAAACATAGATTACAGGATAGATTAAATCTCCCAAGAACTGTATATCATTAAAAGTGTCTTTTATCTCCGTGCTTTTGCATATAAGAAGTTGTATGTTACAAAATTTTAATAAAGAACTGCATAATAAATGGGAGCTCAGCACATATTTGAATAAAACCTACTTTTGAAGAAATATATCATAAGGTAAGTGATAAATATCAAATTTTGTAAGTCTAAGGTTTTAGTATAATTGATTCGTCATGTATTTGCCAAGCGATGGCTGAATAGGGTAGGGCGTTGTTCTTTGGTGCTGGAGTTCGTGGGTTTGAATCCCTCTGGTGACGTGGACATTCGTAGTCGTTCAGAATTGGATTTAAGCAATAGATACCGGTCTCATTAACCCTCGTGTAACAAAACAGTAGATCGCAGTGCTCCAAGCCAATAACCAATGTATTCCACTGTTGATATGGTTGTTTGTAGCCGTTCGGAACGAGCTTTAAGCATTATGGTTCCAGTTTCACCAACCCTTCTGTAGCAAAACAGCAGATCATAAAGCTTCAAACGAACCAACCAACGAATCTCCCTGCTGGCATGGATGTTAATAGCCGTTCGGAATCAACTTTAAGCAGTAGGTCCCGGTACCATTAGCCGTCGTCCAGTATAATAGTAGACCGTAGCACTCCAAACCAACTAGAGTCATGCAGAGGCTTAATTTAGCCGTTTCAACCGAGGGGGCAAAAGTCGAATCAAGAAATTTAAAATATGAAGAAAATTCAAGGGGTAAAACAGCAAAATTTCCCCTTCTTTAAAAATTCTGATGGGTATTTGACCCCGTTGTCCCTACCAAATTACGTCCATGACCTCATGTATTTTTATAAATATTCAACAAAAAGTCTAAAATCGCAAGAGATCGGTCATCATTGCCTGCATATATTAATAGGCATACAAGGATGTTATATGGAAGCCATACCAGATTTTTAAAATTTACATTGCATCAAAATCATTCATTAGCAAAGAAATGTGAGAGTTTGACTTTTAAAATCCTCATTCTAAAATTTACACTGTATTAAAACATCCATCAGCAAAGAAAGGAGAGAATTTGACTTTTAAAATCCTGATTTTAAAATTTACATTGTATCAAAATCATTTATCAGCAAACAAATAAGAGAATTTGACTTTTAAAATCCTCATTCTAAAATTTACACTGTATTAAAACATCCATCAGCAAAGAAAGGAGAGAATTTGATTTTTAAAATCCTCATTCTAAAATTTACATTGTATTAAAATCATTCAACAGCAAAGAAATGAAAAAATTTGACTTTTAAAATCTTCATTCTAAAATTTACATTGTATCAAAATCATTCATCAGCAAAGAAAGGAGAGAATTTGACCTTAAAAACCTTATAGAATGAAATGCAATTTCTAATTCCCCCTCTACACTTTTGTACGTCCTATGGTTATGTGCCGTCGCTGGACCGTGCACACCAATGAATAACCCATTTTTTCATGTACCCTTAACACGGCAGGCAACTTCTACGATTAAACTCGTTACTCTTCTTTCAGTATGGCTTACAAGTCCATAATTCAGCCAATCCTTTTTTTTTTTTTGCTTTCTCTCATTACATTTCATCACGGAAGCAGGATTGTATCGGACAGAGCCGACGAACATGATACATGTACAAGTAACGTCAGAGGAAAGAGATAAATTCGGCCACATTTTCCTAAAAATAGATCGTTATAACACGGCGCCGTTTGCTCAATCTCCAGCTCTATTTATGACCACTCACCTGTATCCTAAATTTGCTAGTAGGTCCTTACATGGGTAAAGTATCTGCATCTCAAGGAGATAAATGCCTCCAACTGTAGTTCGTTGACAGAGTTTTATGGTAATGTATCCACCCATTATGTATATTTCATTATGTATGGTAATCAGTGTAGGGTAACACTGATTTTACTCTGTTGAGTTTGAAAATTTGAATTTTGAATTCTTTGTGAACCTCTCGCAAATTTGTTATTATTGTCATTATTCTGAGTTTCTTATTCATGGCTTTAAATGGGGATTTTAAGTGTTTCCTAAACCTGTTCCTAGATTCTTAGAGTATCTGCATCTTGTGTGATAAATGCCCCCGACTGTAGTTAGTTGACAAGGTATTATGGTAATATGAACAGGTTTGTTCGTAAATTCTTATATGAGTAGAGTATCTACATCTTGCTTGATAAATGCCTCCGACTGTAGTTTGCTGACAGGGTTTTATGATAATATGGATAGGCTTGTTCCTAGATTCTTATATGAGTAGAGTGTCTGCATCCCGCGGGATACATGTCTTCGACTGTAGTTCGTTGACAGGGTTTTATGGTAATGTGGATAGGGTAACGCTGATTTTACTCTGTTGAGTTGGATGATTTGATTCTTTAAATTTGCGGTGAACCACTCGATAATTTATTATTTTTATTATCAACATAATTTATTCATTAGTTAATGTCTAGGTAAGTAATATTACATCCACCAGCCTTAGGGAGAAACCATATCCGTAATATAACGGGCGTACATTTTAAACAACCTTATATTTTCTTACTTTTATGAAATTTATTAAACTGTTTTTAGACGATGATGTTTTAAAGAAGAATTAAAAGAAAAAACACCGACTTCTTTTACCCGTTTCATGCTTTTAAATGGGGATCTTGATTGTATCCTAAACCTGTTCCTAGATTCTTAGAGAGTCTACATCTTGCTTGATAAATGCCTCCCACTGTAGTTTGTTGACAGGATTTTATGATAATATGGATAGGCTTGTTCCTAGATTCTTATTAAATATCTGCATCTTGAGTGATAAATGCCCCCGACTGTTAGTTGACATGGTTTTATGATAATATAAGCTTGTACCTAGAATCTTATATGAGTAGAGTATCTTCGCACTGTGTGATAAATGCCTCTGTAGTTTGTTGACAGGGTTTCATGATAATATGGATAGGTTTGTTTCTAAATTCTTATATCAGTAGAGTATCTTTATCTTGCGCGATAAATGCCTCCAACTGTTAGTTAACATGGTTTTATGATAATATGGATAGGGTTGTTCCTAGATTCTTATGAGTAGAGTATCTGCATATTGCTTGATAAATGCCTCCGACTGAAGTTCTGTGACAGGGTTTTATGGTAATATGGATAGGTTTGTTCCCAGTTTCTTATATGGGTAGAATATATGTATCTTGGGTGATAAGTGCCTCCTACTGTAGTTCGTTAACAGGGTTTTATGGTAATATGGATCGATTTGTTCTTAGATTCTTATATGGGTAGAGTATTTACATCTTGTATGATAAATGCCCCCAGCTGTAGTTAGTTGACAACGTCATATGGTAATATGGATAGGTTTGTTCCTAGATTCTTATGTAACTAGAGTATCTGCATCTCGTGGGATAAATGCCTCCCACTGTAGATCGTTGCCAGGGTTTTATGGTAATATGGATAGGGTAACACTGATTTTACACTGTTGAGTTTTATGATTTGATTCTTTAAATTTGTGGTGAACCACTCGATAATTTATTATTTTTATTATCAACATAATTTATTCATTAGTTAATGTCTAGGTAAGTAATATTACATCAATCAGCCTTAGGGAAAAATCATATCCTTAATATAACGGGTGTACTTTTTCAAACAACCTTATATTTTCTTACTTTTATGAAATTTATTGGACTGTTTTTAGACGCTGTTTTTAGAGAGTTCTTTTACGTGTTTCGTGCTTTTAAATGGGTACCTTAAGTGTATCCCAAA
>CM063508.1:21907155-21914655 GCA_032207245.1 Pardosa pseudoannulata
GAAATTGTTTCAATTTGAATAGCCAAGGTAGCTCGGTCGGCTAAGGTATCGATATTATAACCAGAGATTTCTAAATTCGAGAGTTGAGATGGTCAAAGATCCACCATTATGAGGTAAACCCTCCATTATCCATACCATTAATGGGGTACGTAAAACAGTTTTGATCGAAATGTCCTCCTAGTTCCAAAACGATATCCCTGTGGAAGGCAAAGCATGGGGAGGGGGGGTGGTGGTCTACCACTTGGCCCTTGAGTCTAAATTTTGAGGATCCTTTTTGTTTGTACCGAACGACGGTCGATTGGTATGACGCTGCTGGCATGGATATTCGTATCCGTTCGGAATTGGGTTTAAGGGGATCATAGGACTCTTAAAAGTTAAAAAAATGTAAATTAATTATCATTTTTGACTTCTCATAGATTTAAAACTCTCAGTTTTACGGACATTAATTTTTTTAACATAGTTCGAACAAATTATTATATTTACTTAAATATGACATTTATTTTTGAAACGTAAAAATATTTTTGTTAGAAACTTTTAAAGAAGGGACACTTTGTTGTTAACAAAAATGATATCAAGGCTAACGCGCATGATAACTAAAACTATAATTAAATTAAAGACAAAATTATTGTTTTAAAACATACTACAATATCTTAAAATAACTTTGAACCTAAATTTGTATATATTTAAGAGATACATATATATATATATTTTTAAAAAATATTTGAAAAAAAGGGATTTTTTTCCTTAAAAATTTAAAGTTTATTATTAAAAATAAAAACATATTTTGGGAAATATACAAAATAATTTAGGTTCAATCGAATGAAAATTATATTGTATCTAACCTGTACATATTTTATGAAAAAATATTAAAAACTTTTTGAGATAACATGCGCGTTACATAAAAAAAAAACACAATTTGAGAAAAATCAAGTTAACGTTTTGTAAATTAAATTTGCCAAGGACAAACCTGCTAAGATATTGAAAATTGAAAAAAAAAAGCATTTAATGTGCTATAAAAGGAGAAACGTTACATCTTCTTCAATAATTTTAGATCATATAAAAAATGATAATTACTTCTATGGTATATAAAAATTTGATTTTTAGCTTACATATATCAAAAGTAAATATCCTTCTACAATAATTTTAGATCACATAAAAAATGATAACTACTTCTAGGGGATATAAAAATTTAATTTTTAGCTTACATATATCAAAAGTAAATATCCTTCTACAATAATTTTAGATCACATAAAAAATGATAACTACTTCTAGGGGATATAAAAATTTAATTTTTAGCTTACATATATCAAAAGTAAATATCCTTCTACAATAATTTTAGATCACATAAAAAATGATAACTACTTCTAGGGGATATAAAAATTTAATTTTTAGCTTACATATATCAAAAGTAAATATCCTTCTACAATAATTTTAGATCACATAAAAAATGATAACTACTTCTAAGGGATATAAAAATTTAATTTTTAGCTTACATATATCAAAAGTAAATATCCTTCTACAATAATTTTAGATCACATAAAAAATGATAACTACTTCTAGGGGATATAAAAATTTAATTTTTAGCTTACATATATCAAAAGTAAATATCCTTCTACAATAATTTTAGATCACATAAAAAATGATAACTACTTCTATGGTATATAAAAATTTAATTTTTAGCTTATACATATCAAAAGTAAATATCCTTCTACAATAATTTTAGATCACATAAAAAATGATAACTACTTCTATGGGATATAAAAATTTAATTTTTAGCTTACATATATCAAAAGTAAATATCCTTCTACAATAATTTTAGATCACATAAAAAATGATAACTACTTCTAGGGGATATAAAAATTTAATTTTTAGCTTACATATATCAAAAGTAAATATCCTTCTACAATAATTTTAGATCACATAAAAAATGATAACTACTTCTAAGGGGTATAAAAATTTAATTTTTAGCTTACATATATCAAAAGTAAATATCCTTCTACAATAATTTTAGATCACATAAAAAATGATAACTACTTCTAGGGGATATAAAAATTTAATTTTTAGCTTACATATATCAAAAGTAAATA
Source organism: Pardosa pseudoannulata (assembly GCA_032207245.1). Lineage (NCBI taxonomy): Eukaryota > Metazoa > Arthropoda > Arachnida > Araneae > Lycosidae > Pardosa > Pardosa pseudoannulata. The sequence goes on from CM063508.1 coordinate 21,909,243, forward strand.
TCCTTCTACAATAATTTTATATCACATAAAAAATGATAACTACTTCTAGGGGATATAAAAATTTAATTTTTAGCTTACATATATCAAAAGTAAATATCCTTCTACAATAATTTTAGATAACATAAAAAATGATAACTACTTCTAGGGGATAAAAAAATTTAATTTTTAGCTTACATATATCAAAAGTAAATATCCTTCTACAATAATTTTAGATCACATAAAAAATGATAACTACTTCTAGGGGATATAAAAATTTAATTTTTAGCTTATACATATCAAAAGTAAATATCCTTCTACAATAATTTTAGATCACATAAAAAATGATAACTACTTCTAGGGGATATAAAAATTTAATTTTTAGCTTACATATATCAAAAGTAAATATCCTTCTACAATAAGTTTAGATCATATAAAAAATGATAACTACTTCTAGGGAATATAAAAATTTAATTTTTAGCTTACATATATCAAAAGTAAATATCCTTCTACAATAATTTTATATCACATAAAAAATGATAACTACTTCTATGGGATATAAAAATTTAATTTTAGCTTACATATATCAAAAGTAAATATCCTTCTACAATAAGTTTAGATCACATAAAAAATGATAACTACTTCTATGGGATATAAAAATTTAATTTTTAGCTTACATATATCAAAAGTAAATATCCTTCTACAATAATTTTAGATCACATAAAAAATGATAACTACTTCTATGGGATATAAAAATTTAATTTTTAGGTTACATATATCAAAAGTAAATATCCTTCTACAATAATTTTAGATCACATAAAAAATGATAACTACTTCTAGGGGATATAAAAATATTATTTTTAGCTTACATATACCAAAAGTAAATATCCTTCTACAATAATTTTAGATCACATAAAAAATGATAACTATTTCTAGGGGATATAAAAATTTAATTTTTAGCTTACATATATCAAAAGTAAATATCCTTCTACAATAATTTTATATCACATAAAAAATGATAACTACTTCTAGGGGATATAAAAATTTAATTTTTAGCTTACATATATCAAAAGTAAATATCCTTCTACAATAATTTTAGATCACATAAAAAATGATAACTACTTCTAGGGGATATAAAAATTTAATTTTTAGCTTACATATATCAAAAGTAAATATCCTTCTACAATAAGTTTAGATCATATAAAAAATGATAACTACTTCTAGGGGATATAAAAATTTAATTTTTAGCTTATACATATCAAAAGTAAATATCCTTCTACAATAATTTTAGATCGCATAAAAAATGATAACTACTTCTATGGGATATAAAAATTTAATTTTTAGCTTACATATATCAAAAGTAAATATCCTTCTACAATAATTTTAGATCACATAAAAAATGATAACTACTTCTAGGGGATATAAAAATTTAATTTTTAGCTTACATATATCAAAAGTAAATATCCTTCTACAATAATTTTAGATCACATAAAAAATGATAACTACTTCTAGGGGATATAAAAATTTAATTTTTAGCTTACATATATCAAAAGTAAATATCCTTCTACAATAATTTTAGATCACATAAAAAATGATAACTACTTCTAAGGGGTATAAAAATTTAATTTTTAGCTTACATATATCAAAAGTAAATATCCTTCTACAATAATTTTAGATCACATAAAAAATGATAACTACTTCTAGGGGATATAAAAATTTAATTTTTAGCTTACATATATCAAAAGTAAATATCCTTCTACAATAATTTTAGATCACATAAAAAATGATAACTACTTCTAGGGGATATAAAAATTTAATTTTTAGCTTACATATATCAAAAGTAAATATCCTTCTACAATAATTTTAGATCACATAAAAAATGATAACTACTTCTAAGGGGTATAAAAATTTAATTTTTAGCTTACATATATCAAAAGTAAATATCCTTCTACAATAATTTTAGATCACATAAAAAATGATAACTACTTCTAGGGGATATAAAAATTTAATTTTTAGCTTACATATATCAAAAGTAAATATCCTTCTACAATAATTTTAGATAACATAAAAAATGATAACTACTTCTAAGGGGTATAAAAATTTAATTTTTAGCTTACATATATCAAAAGTAAATATCCTTCTACAATAATTTTAGATCACATAAAAAATGATAACTACTTCTAGGGGATATAAAAATTTAATTTTTAGCTTACATATATCAAAAGTAAATATCCTTCTACAATAATTTTAGATCACATAAAAAATGATAACTACTTCTAGGGGTATAAAAATTTAATTTTTAGCTTACATATATCAAAAGTAAATATCCTTCTACAATAATTTTAGATCACATAAAAAATGATAACTACTTCTAGGGGATATAAAAATTTAATTTTTAGCTTACATATATCAAAAGTAAATATCCTTCTACAATAATTTTAGATCACATAAAAAATGATAACTACTTCTAAGGGGTATAAAAATTTAATTTTTAGCTTACATATATCAAAAGTAAATATCCTTCTACAATAATTTTAGATAACATAAAAAATGATAACTACTTCTAAGGGGTATAAAAATTTAATTTTTAGCTTACATATATCAAAAGTAAATATCCTTCTACAATAATTTTAGATCACATAAAAAATGATAACTACTTCTAGGGGATATAAAAATTTAATTTTTAGCTTACATATATCAAAAGTAAATATCCTTCTACAATAATTTTAGATCACATAAAAAATGATAACTACTTCTAAGGGGTATAAAAATTTAATTTTTAGCTTACATATATCAAAAGTAAATATATTTTTCCATAAAAATTATTTGTTTTATTTACTTCTAAAAGATATTTATATAAAGTAAATATCCCTACAATAATTTTACATAAAAAAATAAATATAACTACAAATTTAATTTTTTATATCAAAAGTAAATATTCTACATACTAGATTTATTAAAAATTTCTCTTTTTATCTCTTCTTTAAAATAATTAATTTTTAACATATATCAAAAAATAACTTAATTTATATTTTTAATTCACCAAAAAATACTTATTTTATAAAATATATTATAATTTTAAAAGTATACTCTTAAAAAAATATAACTGTTATTTTTTAGTTATAAAAAATTAAAATTTTTTTTAAATTTTTTTTATTCATAATAAATTTTTCAACAAAAAAACAAAGTTATTAAAATAACTACCTCTAAATTTTTTATTTTTTTTAATTTTTTATTTTTTTTTTTTTTTTTATTTTCTATATTTTATTACATATATTTGCACAAAATATAAAAAATAATTTTTTTTAACAAAAAATTTATTATTTTTATTTAAATGTTTTTTGCCAAAAACGATTCGCGGTCAAATAAAATGAATAAAGAACATGTTTAAAGTTTATTCGAAAGGAGAAAACTGCTTTTTTTTTTAGAGTGTATTCGAGAAATTAGAAGCTATTTTAAGCATAAAAGGATAAAAAATAAGTCACTGTTACGTGACTTTGTACAAGTGGTATTAATAAACTGGTTTACTTTGGTTTTTAGTCAATTAAATTAAGGAGACAGTGGACGTTACAATGTATTTATGAAAATTATTAACTTGAATTTACAAAACTAGGTTTTAGTAATTGTAGGTTTTAGTCAATGGACGTTACAATGCGTTTATGAAAATCATTAACTTAAATCTATAAAATTAAGTTTTAGTTAACTATACGTTTTTAGTTAATCAGCTTAAGGAGACAATGAACGTCACAATGTGTTTATGAAAATTATGTATGGACTTACATAAAACTAGTTTTAGTTAACTATAAATTTTTAGCCAATCAGCTTAAAGAGACAGTGGACGTTACAATACATATATGAAAATTGTTAACTTGAATTTATAAAACTAGGTTTTAGTTAACTATTGGTTTTAAGTCAAACTATTTAAGGAGGCAATGGACGTTACAATGCGTTTATGAAAATTATTAACTTGAATTTATAAAGCTAGTTAACTAGTTTTAGTTAACTATAGCTTTTAAGTCAATCAATTTAAGGAGACAATGAAAGTTACAATACGTTTATGGAAATTATTAACTTAAATATATAAAACTAGGTTTTAGTTACCTATAGGTTTTTAGTCAATTGGCTTAAGGAGACAATGGACGTTACAATGCGTCTAGGAAAATTATTAACTTGAATTTATAAAACTAGGTTTTAGCTAACTGAATGTTTTTGGTCAATCAGTTTAAGGATACTATAGACGTTACAATGTGTTTAGGAAAGTTATCAACTTAAATTTATAAAACTCTGTTTTAGTTAAGTATAAGTTTTTAGTCAATCAGTTGCAGGAAACAAAAAGGCCGTTACAATGTGTTTATAAAAATTACTAATTTAAATTTTTAAAACTAGGTTTTAGTTAATTATAGGTTTTTAGTCAATCAGGTTAAGGAAATAGCCTGATCTAAAAATTAGCGTAGTCAAGTTTAAATATACTAAGGCAATAATGCACTCATTCACGTTGCTGACTTGATGAACACGATAAGTACAACATTTCGAGTGGCTTTTCAGTTCCCTGATCTAAAAATTCCTCTAGTCTCATTTAAATGATTTGACGTTTTATAAAGCGGTTCAAATAATCAAATACACTCTTTTAATGCAAAAATAACACTTACTTTACAAACTAAACATCGATTGAATTTATCATATATCTGTAAACTTAAGGACACATATAACTGAAATTAATTACTTTTTACACATTAATAAGCATTTAGTTGTTAGAGATTTAAATATTATTTATGTAAAACTTTCTTTCAAGCTTTATGCCCTTTTATACTGTTTTTTAGAATTCACTTAAATATAAATGACAAGTTTAAAATTTTCTTTAAATCGTTCTATATGAACCTTTTTTAAATTCAATAGTTTTCATATTCAATTATAAATGAGATATTTCCTAAAACTTAGTTAATATATAAATATTTTAAACTACCTGCAAGCATAAAATATGAAGACGTGAATGGTTAATTCCATATAAAATTAACTCCGTGGCCTCCAGTGCAAATAAAAATAAAATTTTAAACATTTAGTTTTAAGTTTTATTTTGAAAATACATAGATATTTAAAAAGAAAAATTTCAAGAGGAAAGAAATAATATATTCTGAAACTAAGTGTTTTGAAATAAGTCATTTTTACTCGAAATATTAAACTGTTTTTTTGTTATTTGGGATAAACAATGAAAGATTATTTATGATGTTATACATTGTTTCGTTAAGTTTCTGCTTTACTTCAGGTATTAATTTCTGAACATAGTTTAAGTATTCTACTGTTTTCTTTTCTTCTGAAGGAGAATAATTCATTTTTAAATATGCCTTGAGGAAAGTAATAAAGTTCTGAATATAGCAAACAAGTATATTTGTTTTACATTTCAATTTTACTGTTAAATTGTAATACAAGAAAATTACTA
>CM063508.1:21922155-21929655 GCA_032207245.1 Pardosa pseudoannulata
ACACACACACACACACATATATATATATATATATATATATATATGTATGTATATGTGTGTGTGTCTGTGTGTGATAAGATGGACTGCACGATGTGTGCAGTCCTTATTGCAGTCAATAGCCCATAAAAATGACACCATTTTGTATAGATTGCACGTAAGACTGCACTTTCATTATAACGTGTTCACAGTAAGTAACTATTATGTTCAGAACACTTTTACTATAATATGTTCAGAATAACTTTCACTGTAACATGTTCAGAATGACTTTCACTATAATATGTCCATTATAACTTTCACTATATTATGTTCATAGCACTTTCATTATAATATGTTCAGAATAACTAATAAATATGTTCAGAGTTATTTTCACTATAATATGGGCAGAGTAACTTTCACTATAATATGTTCAGAGCACTTTCACTGTAATATGTTCATTGTAACTTTCACTATAACATGTTTAGAATAACTTTCACTGTAATATGTTCAGAATAACTTTCACTATAACATATTTAGAATAACTCACTATAATACGTTCAAAACACTTTCACTATAATATGTTCAGTGTAACTAACTAATATGTTCAGAGTAACTTTCACTATATTATGTTCAGAGCACTTTCACTATAATATGTTCAGAATAACTAACAAATATATTCAGAGTTATTTTCACTATAATATGGGCAGAGTAACTTTCACTATAATATGTTTAGAGCACTTTCACTGTAATATGTTCACTGTAACTTTCACTATAATATGTTCAGGATAACTTTCACTATAACATGTTTAGAATAACTTTCACTGTAATATGTTCATTGTAACTTTCACTCTAATATGTTCAGAATAACTTTCACTATAATATGTTTAGAATAACTTTCACTATAATACGTTCAAAACACTTTCACTATAATATGTTCAGTGTAACTAACTAATATGTTCAGAGTAACTTTCGCTATAATATGTTCAGAGCACTTTCACTATAAAATGTTCAGAGTAACTTTTCCTATAATATGTTCAAATCTCTTTCACTATAATGTCTTCAGAGCACTTTCATTATAATACGTTCTCAGTTAATATGTTCATAGTAACTCTTAGTTCAGAGCACTTTCACTCTAATATGTTCCAATCACTTTCACTATAATATGTTCAGAGTAACTTTTAGTATAATATGTCAGAGTAAGTTTCCCTATAATATGTTCAAAGCTCTTTCACTCTAATGTGTTCAGAGCACTTTCATTATAATACTTTCACAATAATTTTCCCTGTAAAATGTTCAGAGCCCTCTCACTGTAATATTTTCAGAGTAAAACTCCGGATAATATCCCTGACATCATAGTTACAGCAGTGATTTTTTTCCCTCTCTAGTTTTATATCGAAAAAACCAACAGACTAACGGTTACGCATTTGCATCTTATTGCTAAGAACGTAACAATTTTATCCCATTTTTAAAAAGTAAGTTAAAAATTTTTTAATTTTTTTAGTTTTGTATTATTGTAACTGTACATTTTAAAAGAGAATAAAAATTGTAACTCCTGGAGAGAGCTTCAGCCTCCTTAGCTTCCTCCTAGATTGCGTCATTGTTACGTGGGAATAAACTTTTGAACATATGAAACAGTCACAATTTTCATTCTCGATGTCTCAAAATTAGTCTTATACTGGGAATTCAGAAATGACTTTAATTTTTTTATGAGTATTGCGAAAGAAAATGAAAGGTTAAAAATTCAACTAAGGAGGACCATATTACCCATTGCGGCTAGAAAGCTTTTAGTTTTCCGTCTTGAAGTTGTAGCAATTTTTTATGAATTCAACTTTTTATGCAATTTGCTAATTGAGACATTCTGTGTTAATTAAGAATATTTCAAAGAGAATTAAAATATTTTAGATGTTTCTTTCTCATCATCTGAGATGCAATTCATAGTTTTGTTTGTGAACGCACGATAATGATATATTAAAAATTTTTTAAATGGTGCGTAATGCACACGAAATAACTTGGTTTGGAAGTTCTATTAAAACACACCAAATATCACCAAAAAGTCACTTATAATAATAAAAATTTCATAAAAATTTGTTAACGCATGTATTTGTATATATTCATAGTGTAACTTGTCAAATTTACATTGACTGTAAGTTAAAAAATTATGTCAAATTGTGGTGACGAATTTTTTCAAACATTATTAAATTATAAACATTATTAACATTATTAAAATTCCCTATAAAAAACTCTTGGATATTTGTTTTCTTATGGACTGTGGATTAAGAATATAATTTAAGTTAAAATTAAGCAGTTGATGCTTTTATCTTAGCATTCATTGGATAAAAATAATTATGAGAGATAACATTTCACTGAGTTATTAAGGTAGTTCAAGTAATTGTGACAAATTGTGATGAAGACCTTTTTACAAACAATATTAAAATTTCCTATATAAAAAGTCTTGGAAATTTGTTTTCATATGGACTGTGGATTAAGAATATAATTTAAGTTAAAATAAAGAAGTTGATGCTTTTATCTTAGCATTTATTGGATAAAAATAATTATTGAGAGATAACATTTCACTGAGTTATTAATGTAGTTTAAGTAATTGTGACAAATTGTGATGAAGACCTTTTTACAAACAATATTAAAATTTCCTATATAAAAAGTCTTGGAAATTTGTTTTCATATGGACTGTGGATTAAGAATATAATTTAAGTTAAAATTAAGTTGTTGATGCTTTTACCTTATCATTCTTCTTCTTCTTTCTTTAAAATGCGCAACAGCCCCTAGGGAGCTAAGGCTTACGGTGCCAATCTCCATTTGCGTGACCAAAGGCCCTGAGGTGCGAAGTTCTGGTTAGGTGGACCTTAGCATTTATTGGATAAAAATAATTATTGAGAGATAACATTTCACTGAGTTATTAAGGTAGTTTAAGTAATTGTAACAAATTGCGAAGAAGAGCCTTTTATAACAATATTAAAATTTCCTTTATAAAAATTCTTGGATATTTGTGTTTGTATGGAGTGTGGATTAACAATATAATTTAAGTTAAAATTAAGCAGTTGATGCTTTTATTTTAACATTTATTGGATAAAAATAATTATTGAGAGATAACATTTCAATGAGTTATTAATGTAGTTTAAGTAATTGTAACAAATTGTGAAGAAGAGCCTTTTATAAACAATATTAAAAGTTCCTTTATAAAAATTCTTGGATATTTGTGTTTGTATGGAGTGTGGATTAACAATATAATTTAAGTTAAAATTAAGCAGTTGATGCTTTTATTTTAACATTTATTGGATAAAAATAATTATTGAGAGATAACATTTCAATGAGTTATTAATGTAGTTTAAGTAATTATGACAAATTGTGAAGAAGAGCCTTTTATAACAATATTAAAATTTCCTTTATAAAAATTCTTGGATATTTGTGTTTGTATGGAGTGTGGATTAACAATATAATTTAAGTTAAAATTAAGCAGTTGATGCTTTTATTTTAACATTTATTGGATAAAAATAATTATTGAGAGATAACATTTCAATGAGTTATTAATGTAGTTTAAGTAATTATGACAAATTGTGAAGAAGAGCCTTTTATAAACAATATTAAAAGTTCCTTTATAAAAATTCTTGGATATTTGTGTTTGTATGGAGTGTGGATTAACAATATAATTTAAGTTAAAATTAAGTTGTTGATGCTTTTATCTTAACATTTATTGGATAAAAATAATTATTGAGAGATAACATTTCACTGAGTTATTAAGGTAGTTTAAGTAATTGTAACAAATTGTAATGAAGACCCTTTTACAAACAATCTTAAAAATTCATAAATAGAATCTCCATACTCTTTAGATGGGTTCCATAAAGGAAATTAAGAAGATGATATAGCAACAAAAAATGCAAGGAACTGATGCGATATGTCCTTGCCTCTTTGTGACACCAAAAATATATAAAAGTCAGTTGTATGAGAACTGGCAAGATTCTAGAGATGGAACTACTGATAATAAATTACGCACCATTAAACCGAATATTGAGAAATGTAACACTGTATAGTTCAAGAGACATGGTGTTATTCTTACATTCCTCCGAATTAGTCACACGCGGTTTACACATCGCCATGTTCTGCTCGGAGATTCTGCTCCTACATGTGATCATTGCAATGTTGTTCTCTCTGTAAAGCATATCCTCATCGTTTGCCCTTTCTTAAAAAAAGTATCCTATTCATCCTTTTAACTGTCCATCTATTAACATTAAAGATATTTTAAAGGATTAGCCTTATCTTAACCTGTTTTAGTTTTTAAAAGATGTGGGCTTTTACACTCACATCTAACTTTAGTACCTCATATCTGTGTTTTCTGCAATCTTTTTGTTACTTTTCAGCTTGAGTCTTCTTTCTTTTTGAGCCTGTATGAAGCGGGTTTACTTTCCAGTTTCTTTTACTTTGACCTTTTGTTAAACTATTATCATGTACAATTTATCTGACGAGGAACTGGTTCCAAAAAACCACGAATAACCGACAAACCATCCTACTTAAAATCTTTTGGATATCTGTTTTTGTATGAACTGTTGATGAAAAATATAATTCAAGACAAAACTAAGTAGTTGGCTTTTTTATCCTAGTAATCATTGGGTAAAAATAATTATTGAGTTGTAACACTTCCCCGAGTTAATAAATGCAATTTAAAAGGAACAGTTTTCTCATGTTTTATTAATGATAAACATTACTGAAGCCTGAAGAGCAGATGAATACACAAACCAGCCAAAAGGTCGACCAATATTTCAACTTTTTTTCCCTGAAAGACACTTTCCAGTCATTATATATTTATTTTTTTTAACACAGACACCTTCCCATTGATATTTGTTTTCTTCTCACTTATTATTTTTCTCAGTTTTCTGTCGTTGGGCTCATCTCCTTGCCCCCTGGGAGAAGTTCTTCAGTCATCCGTTTGCCACTGAACTGATTCCGCAGTACGCAGTTTCTCAACCTTGTTAGATTCCCTACCGATAGATTTCTGTTTCAAGGTCATCAACACACTTTCATTTCAGGGTCATCATTTCTCTATCGCATTTTCACTCCACTTTCCTTGTTAATGAATATTTCTACTCAAGGAACTTTGCCCGGTCAAATAGGTAGAAAGAAATTTTGACGGATGATTCCGGATTTGCACGCAAACACTTTCTCTGCTATCCAGAGTGAATGGACTTTATATCATCTTCCCGAAAAAATTTTCTACTCCAGAGATTGTTTGTTGCGTGTTTGTTTATATTATCCTGAGCGTTTTCATTTGTTTACTGTTTCGTCACACGTGAGTTTATTTGAGGTACAATAAATCATTCTAATATTGGTCATTTCACTTTCCTTTTTGATAAATTTGTTTACCACCTAATTTGGAAAATTTGTTGATGGGAGGATTGTCACAGAATATTAGTTTTTCCTTTTCCTTTTTTTTGACCAAGTAGAAGATCTGGAACTAAAATATTTACAGTTACTTTTCTCTCTTGTGACTATGAATGTATCAGCAGCTTATCAGTATCAATACACTGGGCCATAGCGGAACTTTCCAGTTCGCTGGAGAGATTATAGGTTGGGCACAGGAAAGAAAGATTAAATCATGAAAATTGTGAGAGAAAAAAGTATTTAAATCTTTGTATTACCATGTTCTAGATTTGTAGCTGCCTTGTCACCATAGTGGCTAACGTGTCCCAATAACTTAATTTAAGCCAGAAGTTATTAAATTCCACATAAAAATATGTAATGTTTTAAATTTATAAATTATTGGTTCATATATTTGAACAATTCTACATTCTTCTAACTGAATGTATGCAAATTTTTGATAGTATAAATTTAGTAGTGTTACATTTTTTTTTATTTACCAACATAATGCATTAGTAAATTTGTAGATTTAAGAGTATTTTAGAAGCTGATCTTAAAAAAGACATTTATATTATTTTATGAGAACAAGTAAAAAAAATGTTTGTGTTCTTTTTTGTACTTTGTGTTTATCTTGCTAAATACACCACAGATTTTTTGAATTCTGCAGTCAATCTACATCAGTATCATCAGTATATCGATTATGTGGACGTATTTATTCTGAAATATATCCCGTCTCGAAAGGAAAAGTGAGCTCCTGTAAAACAATTCATTTTTTTAATTCTGGTCAACATGTTTATTTCTATGTTTGATTGTGATTATTTTGGATCTTTTCAGATTAATAGATTTAGGAACTTAACATATACCTCAAAATCTTAATATAACATCTTTTTTCGATTTATCAATAAAATTATTTTTGTTTTGAATCTCGTACTTACATTATATTTACTAATGATATATCAGTTTTTTATGGGAGTAAAAAGGATAAAATAATTATCTTTTCTTTAATTGATCTGATAACATATAGATGGATTTCTGATAGTATCTTTTTAATTTAAAGTCTGACAAGCTGACTGGAAATCACATAAGTCATATTGAAAATGTTAACAACTACGAATGTATTCTGTTATTGTTTTAACTCTGTGATGCGTTCTCAACTTCTAACTGATGTGATTATAATAGTATAAATAGTATTGTTACATTTTTTTTACTGAACATATGCATTAGTAATTTTGTATTAGATGATACTTGTACGTTATATTATTTTATGATTAATAAAACAGAATGAACATACTCGTTCTATTTTAAAGAGACTGTTATGCCCTAGTTTTTCTTGAATACATCAGTTTTTTTAGAATTCTGCAGTACTCTACATCAAGTATCTATCAGTATATCAATGGATAAAGTCAGTATTTCATCTGAAATGGAATCCCGTCTAGAAAGGAAAAGCAGTGAACTCCTGAATACAAAGTCATTTGATTGTAATATTAACATAATATATAATGATCTATGTTTGTTTCATTGTGAGTTTCTGATCCTTATTTTGGACTAGTTTTCAGATTCAATACTTGCCCTAGGAACATTAACTTATTTACAGACACTCGCAGATCTGAAACGTACCTAAAAATTGATGTCATTTACACAGTAAATGACATCACAAGCAGTACTCTACATCAAGTATCTATTATTCGATGTGTGTATTTTTGTGTCCGCCTGAAAGGAAAAGCATGAACTTGAATCCAAGTCATGCTTAATACATAATATATAATGATCTGTGTTTGTTTTATCGTGAGTTTCTGATCCATAGTTTGCTATCAGATGGAATATTGAAGTAAACATTTTAAGTTATACTAAATCTGAGACATACCTAAAAACTGATGTATTTAGTAAATTAGTCAAAAATTTTGTTATTCAGCACTGAAGTCAGAATCCATATTCATGACGATAGTTTCAATTTCATATTAAAGTTTTATTTAGCTTCTGATCAGATGCACATGGTAATTATTGAAGTAAAATTTAGATTTACTAAATCTAAAGGAAATTAGTGCTATAAGAAGTAAATTTCTTATAAAGTAGTTTCAAATTTTTTATTCAGACTATAAGAAATACGCGATTTTTGTTAGCAGAATTATTACACGTCTTCTGTTTACAAGTTTTTAC
>CM063508.1:21934655-21954655 GCA_032207245.1 Pardosa pseudoannulata
ATTGGAGAACATATAAAATAAACAAACAAATAAGATGGTTTACTTTTCAGTTGAACATCTGTACATAATAAAGAAGCAAATGAGACGATTTACTTTTTTCTTGGACAACCTTATATAATAAAAAAATATAAATATATTGTTTTTTATATGATTACAAGGTTTAGATATAGCCCGTAAAAAACATAGCAATACGAATATAAAAATTTGAGTTTAGAGAGCACACACAAATATTATTAACATTTCCTAATATAGAAACATTATTAAGAATATATTTAACTTTTCCTATATTAAACCCAACTGGTCAAAGTCATTCTGAGTATTAAAATATAGAAAAAAATGGGAAAGAGTCTTATAAAAGAGTCTAAGATACTGTAGTTAATAACATCAATAATTTTCTTTATTATTCTGTACCATTTGAAAGTCAAGAAATGGAAATTTATTTCAGTTATTTACTGACATTGTGTGATCTAAAATATAGGTTTGGAGATACAATTTTTAAGGAAATTTTTACCTTTTTGGGAGAAAGTAAATGCTTAATTGTACTAAACAATAAAAATTTGTTTTATTTTGGAATTTTTGTTTTAGTGTAACGAGTCGCAAAAGAAATCAAATTATGACGGTAATAATTATCTTATAATTACTACTATCTTTATCAGAAACTTAGAATAAAATGCAAACATTTGTATTAATTTCCCTACATTGTATTTGCGTGCTTGAGACAGAAACTGGTGTTTCACAAGTTTAAACGTCTATCAAGCAGAAGAAACTTTCACCCTGTTCAGAAAGTTATTTTACAACACAATAAAAATTTATTTTTATTTAATTTTATCTCCAGCATTACTATTTTCAAAAATAATCATGGGATTTTATAATAGAAATGATAGTCAATCTAATTTAGTCAAACTAAAATTAAACAGACTTCTTAAACAGTCTTAAATTGTAAAAAAAAATGGAATTGTAAAAGTTATCGTTGCAGAGTATCAGCAATGTGTTTTAAATGTAAATGAACATAAACAAACTTTTAAAAATAAAACTAACGTTTAATTTACTTAAAACATACAAAGAAAAGGTTTAAGGCAAATAAACATGGTATAGAATCCTTTAAACTGGTAACTTAAACTGTTAAACAATATTACTACTAGTAAAAGAAAAACATTGAAAACGATTACAAAAATGAATACATTTCACCTTACTAAAACTTAGACTAACCCAGAACCAGGCACGAGCAGAACCTCATAAAGCGAAGTTGTTTTGCACTCCTCATTACGCAGATCGACTTCTCAAGCAACAAACAAGTTAAAATGAGCCGCTTAAGTAAGAACTTGTATTATTAAATTCGTTCGGATAAATTTCCATTACCCAATTAGAAGCTGACTATTTTATCGAGTTGAGAAGTCGGCCTGGCTAAAGGTTAGATTAAGACACGTACTAGTATTTAACTAGTATTTTGTGTATGAGTGAAAAAACCAAGGTGTTTCATTTGACAACAAGAAATACTTATCTATAAATATGTTTGAGGATATATTGAGATGTGTTTTATGAATTTTATTTGCGGTATGCTTACTGATAATATTTTTTATGTCTAAGATTAAAATTAAAATTTTAAAAGGTTATATTTCTGTCAGACGTTGTAATATGGACATTAAAAACTCTAATAATAAAGAATTGAAAAATTATCATTGATCTGTGCTTTAAAGAGGAAAAAACTAAAAGATAAATTTGAAAAGGAATTTATCTTTATTAACATTCTCGTTGGTATTGTCATGTAACGTCTGTTAAAAAGGGAATTCTTATTCCTTAGCATTATCCATGTAATACACGCGCGAACAAGGAGGGGGAAAAATTTAATTCCAAAATACGATCAGTTTAGTTACAGTGGGTTTGATTTGCTTTTCTATTATTCCTATCAGATTGAAGGCTGAACCTAAGCTTCAATAATGTATTCACAGCTTGTCATAATCCGCAATGCTCTATATGCCGGGTGATAGCAGAGGTGATGCACCTCTACGAGGCAGTTCATCGAGGAGAGAGGACAACTGTGTCTATCCATCTCGTCAAACGCACGCGCGCGTTGATGAAGTTGAGAAGTTACACCAACTTGACGCTTGGATGATTCCGCATAACTACCTGATCTGTTGACATGTTAACAGCATCTGAAAGTTAAAGAATCACACGCATTGTGGCTGAATTCTTTCCTAAAGCGATGGAATGAAAGAGAAAATTCAGACCCTAAGGTTCCAAGGAAACGTCAGATGTTATCTGGAACAGTTAACAAATAATAAAACCTCATTTATTTCCATTGAACGGGTAGTTAACTGAAGTAGATATTACTCATGTTCTTTAAAACAGTTAACCAATTTGACGTCATAGAATCAAGATGCAGACATTTAAGAATTAAAGTCTCAAATAAGGATAACTTCTTTCACGAGGAAATAGAATAAAAAAAAAATTATTCAGAAAGTAGGCCCCCTTATCTCCAAGAAACGTCAAATGTTTTCTGGAGCAGTTAGCAAACAGGAAACAGGCTTATACTCTCAGCGAACTAATTTTCACAGGGATTTTGACTGCAGAAAGCCATAGAGGGATTTGATAGCAGACATCACCATAAGCCACTGCTTAAGGATCATGCCCACCATAAATGACTAAATTAAAAGAGCCACACACAGAGCTATATGTATTACATTTTAACTGAATGTAACATTTAATTAAAATGTAAATAATAATTAAAATGCTAATACATGTTAAAGTGTAAATGTAATAATAATGTTTTGTAAATACTTTATTTACAAAACACTTTTTAAATACTTTATTTAGTTACAAAGAGTTGCTACCTTATGATCAGCGTTGACGCAGCAACGGGCTAGTTTTTTACAAGTAACAATTGTAATTTTAAATACTATATATCTTTGATACAACATTATTATTTAAAATAATTTCAAGATATATAATTATTAATTTAACAATGTGTTCTGTTTTAATATAGTAACTTTTTACAATAAAACATGTGGTCTTAAATTGAAAATTATAGATAGAATTAAAAGGGATTACAAACAGATTGAATATATTATCTATCTATAATAGAAAACTGGAGAAAGAAAGGCTATAAAAATTCAGAAATATAATTATTAATTTAACAATGTGTTCTGTTTTAATATAGGAACTTCTTCAATAAAACATGTGGTCTTAAATTGAAAATTATAGGCACAATTAAAAGGGATTACAAACAGATTGAATATATTATCTATCTATAATAGAAAACTGGAGAAAGAAAGACTATAACAATTCAGAAATATAATTATTAATTTAATAATATGTTCTGTTTTAATATAGTAACTTCTTCAATAAAACATGTCTTAACTTGAAAATTATAGACACTATTAAAAGGGATTACAAACAGATTGAATATATTATTTATCTATAATAAAAAACTGACGAAAGATAGACTATAACAATTCAGAAATATAATTATTAATTCAATAATGTGTTCTGTTTTAAAATAGTAACTTCTTCAATAAAACATGTGGTCTTAAATTGAAAATTATAGGCACAATTAAAATGGATTACAAACAGATTGAATATACTAGCAAATATCTATAATGAAAAACTGAAGAAAGAAATATATAACAATTTAGAAATATAATTATTAATTTAACAATGTGTTCTGTTTTAATATAGTAACTTTTACAATAAAGAATGTGGTCTTAAATTGAAAATTATAGACAGAATTAAAAGGGATTACAAACAGATTTAATATACTATCTATCAATGATGAAAAAATTTAATAATCCAGAAATATAAACACATAAAAAGTAGAAAGGATAGACCTTTAAAAAGTAGAAATGATAAAGGAGTAATGTTTAGTACATTATATAGTTCATTAAAATATTTTCATGATAGCAAACAATAAAACTTGATTTATTTCCATTGAACGAATTAAGCAAAGAGTTAACAGCATAGAATAGCATAGTTTGACAGCATAGACTAAGGTTACAGGAATTTAAAACTTAAAATCTCAAACTCAAACCACTTCTTTACTAAAGAAATGGAATGAAAAAAAAAAAAAGAAAAACTTAGAAAGGAAGCTTTTTTGCTTCCATGAAACATCAGATATTTTTTTGAGCTACAAGGGAAAAAACAAAGTTTGGTCCATTTCCACTGAACGACTAGTTAATTAAAGCAAATACTACTCATGTTTTTAAGCACAGTTAAATAGTTGTTTTGTCACTAAGGAATAATGGTACATCGACTTAAAAATATTTATTTCATAAAACTTTTGAAAAACCTATCAGTTTCCCCTTTATCAGGTACAAATAGAAATTTCTGTAAAATATATTTTTTTATTTACATCAAAAATATTATATTTATGGAAGAACAGGAACAAAATAAATTTTAAAAATATATTAATTGATAAGTTATTTTAATTATTAAATTATGAAGCTAGAGACTTTTACAAAAAGTGTTGTCATATTTATGATTTTGAGAAAGTAAATGAAGTTACTTTTAACTGTTTTCAAGACCTGTTGTTGTCATTCAACTCTATTTAAATTATAATTCTTTTATGTTCTTCTTTTATATAATAAGTGATATGTACAATAAAGGTAATAAATAATAACGTGATAAATAAAAAAGGGATAAATAGGAACTAAGTAATAAGAACGTATATGATAAGTTAATAAGATGTAAAAGATATTTTTTTTTAGTATTTCTAGACCCAGTTTTAATAAAATAAAAACGTAAGCATAATTTATCGCTTTAATGTTGGAAATAAATTATATGACTGTAGACCTATACATGGTTGTTTAATTTGCTTATTGTTGTTCTAGACATCCATTTTCAAAGATGTTTAGATGTCCATCAAAAAATATAAGCTCTTATTTACATTTTAAGAGTTTCAACGTTAAAGTGTTTAAATATAAGTACAATTGATAAAGTGAATTATTATTTTATTTATCCTTACTTCAGATTTTGCAAATCTGATTAAACTATTTTTAAAGTATTATTATATTTTGCATGTTGCTTTAATTACTCATGACTTGTTATGCAATTTTATGACTTATTTTTTCCATAATTACCATTAATAATTGATACCAAGCTCCGAACTAAATAAAATTATACCTTGTACTTCAGAGTTCAGGATACAGAAATTAAACCATTTGCAAAAGCAATAAAAACATTTTTTGAAAATGTTTCAGAATGGAAAGTTATAAAACACTTTGAAAAATGAAATAAAAAAATAAAGATACTGATAATGGAATACATTTTCCTAGACGATTTAACAATGAACTTTCCATTATCATGATTACATAATTGACTTAATATAATCAATGGACAGAAAAAATCAATTATTCACTTACGGTTAAAGTCATAGTAGCAATGAATTAATGTTTTAATGGACAAGAAGTGAAACTGCTCCTTAAAGTACAGAAAGTACGTTATGGCTACACATATAAAGTGAAACATCTATAACGAGTGCTTAATAATGTGTTTTTTGACAGTTGTTTCATAAATGTAATACGTATGCCTAGAGAGAAGTGATAATTATTTAAAAAGAGGAGAAAGATTAAAGTACAATTGTAAATATATCTGAAATGAAGAGTGTTTTATTTATGGTTATAGTATTTGTGTTCATACGATTTTATAATACTACTCTTCATCTATTACTTTTTAGATAGATGGTTCCTGAGTTGCAATTCATTGATATTATAATAGTACTAACTGCAAGATTTCATTATTTTACGGCTAATGATTGTTATTCACCGTTTGGTATAGAGAGAAAATCACATGATGCATTCGTTTACATATTTGTTTACACCATTGCTTAATGTTGATCGGGTCTACTTAAGAATTGGGTTCTCCTTGACAAATTTGGCGAAAATATTGGCGATATTTACTAAAACACAAAGGTAATCCATCCAAACATTGTATTTCTTGCTTTTTCTGGCGACTGTAATTAATGCACAGTGAGCCATCGTAATAGAATTATATACTCTTACTTAATTAAAGAAAATGACTGGAAAACCGGACATTTATATTTATGGTCAATTAATCCCTTAACACTTTACAAACGCAACAGTTCCAAATTATTAAAAATCAGCCAATTGAACCATTAATAGTTTGTTATATTTAAATTTTTTAATCACTGAGCACTTTTGATATGTAAGAAAAGAGTTACACAAGGAGAGCTGGATGAAAATATCACATAAATTATAATATAGATACACATTGTTTGGACACGGTGAGATCAGGAGAAAATGTTAGGCGACCATACTTAAACCATTATCACCAAGTTGGCGGGGGAACCCAGTTCTTGAGTCAAGCCGTGTTGATCATATATAAGCTCCCAATTTTATTTTATCATTTTCAGAAATGCCTCGCTCTTATGCAGCTTTTAGATGTACTAACAACAGTATAAAAGAGATATGCAAGCAAAAAATATTACTTTAATAGCTTTCCTTTAAAACAATTGAATGTAAACAATGACTTATTAAGTTGAAAAGGAAAGATTTCGCTCCTACTGAATATAGTCATCTTTGCTGCACCTTACTTTTTTGAATATTTTCGAAAGAAAAATCATAAATTGGTAAATGTTGATAAAAAATGGAAGAAGCCATTTCAATTTATGTGCAATGTAAAATTTAAAGGTAAGAAATTAGACCAAACGTTTATCCATTTACACTTTTCTATGGGAAAGCATACAGGTTTAAAAAGCAAAACGCATGCATCACGTGGTTGTGCGTAATCCTCATTAATGAGGGTTATTCACCGTTTGGTATAGAGAGTATAAAAATCACGTGATGCATTCGTTTACATATTTGTTTACACCATTGTTTATTGTTGATCATATATACGCTATCAATTTTATTTTATGATTTCCAGAAATTATTTTTTTTATTATTTCAGAAATGCCTCGCTCTTGTTCAGCTTTTGGATGTACTAACAACAGTATAAAAAAGGTATGCAAGCAAAAAAAATATTAGATTTCATCGTTTTCCTTTAAAAAACATGAATGTAAACAATGACCTATTAAGTTGAAAAGGAAAGATTTCGTTTCTACTGAATATAGCCATATTTTCTGCACTTTACTTTTGAATATTTTCGAAAGAAAAATCATTAATTGGTAAAGGTTGATCAAAACTGGAAGGAGTTATTTCCATTTATGTGCAATGTAAAATCTTAAGTTAAGAAATTAGAAGAAAAAAATTACACCAAACGTTTACCATTCACACTTTTATATGGAAAAGCAAGCAGGTGGAAAAAGCAAAATGCATGCATCACTTCGTTATGCGTAACCCTCATTTTTGATGGTTATTCACCGTTTGGTATAGAGAGTATAGAAAATCACGGGATACATTCGTTTACATATTTGTTTACACCATTGTTTACTGTTGATCATATATATGCTGTCAATTTTATTTTATGATTTCCAGAAATCGTTTTTTATCATTTCAGAAATGCCTTGCTCTTGTGCATCATTTGGATGTACTAACAACAGTATAAAAGAGATATGCAAGCAAAAAAAACATTAGTTTTCATCGTTTTTCTTTTAAAAAAACATGAATATAAACAATGACTTATTAAGTTGAAAAGGAAAGATTTCATTCCTACTGAATATAGCCACCTTTGCTCTGAGCATTTTATTTTAGCTTATGTTTAAAATATAGTTCATTGTGTATCACATGTGATATACAAGCGTATAAAACATTAGATGTGTTTTAATATGTAGTGTACTAGAATGGCAAAGTGTGATAAAAAAGGATATTTTGCATTAAAATCAGGACAAATAAAAGTATAATTATTAAACTAAAGCATCGTAAGTTATAGTACGTAAAATATATAAGATAAATATGACAAGCAATTTACATTGTATTATTATTAAACTAAAGCATCGTAAGTTATAGTATGTAAAATATATAAGATAAATATGACAAGCAATTTACTATATTTTCATTTGTAATAGTAATAGTTACTTATAAGTAATTTTCTTGTATTCTGCTTTAACTGAAGCTTGAATAACAAGGATTTGACAGCTTATCTGTAAAAATTTAAACTGTTTCACAAAATTCAACTTGAATAACTTTGGGCCAAGTATACTCTGCTTTAATACATTGGATTGTCCATGTGATTCGTTTTCGTCATTTATTTTCAATATATACTTTCGAATATTTTTGAAAGAAAAATCATAAATTGGTAAAGATTGATAAAAAATGGAAGAAAACATTTCAATTTATGTGCAATGTAAAATATTAAGGTAAGAAATTAGAAGAAAAAAATTAGACCAAACATTTACCATTCACACTTTTCTATGGGAAAGCAAGCAGGTGGAAAAAGCAAAATGCATGCATTACGTGGTTGTGTGTAACCCTCATTAATGAGGGTTATTCACTGTTTAGTATCGAGAATATAGAAAATCACGGGATACATTCGTTTACATATTTGTTTATACCATTGATTACTCTTGATTATACATACGCTCTCAGTTGTATTTTATCATTTCCAGAAATCATTTTTTATCATTTCAGAAATGCCTCGCTCGTATGCAGCATTTGGATGTATAACAACAGTATAAAAGAAATATGCAAGCAAAAGCAAATTTTAGCTTTCATTGTTTTCCTTTAAAAAAAATCTGAATGTAAATAATGATTTACCAAGTTCAAAAGGAAAGATTTCGATCCTACTGCATATAGCCACCTTTGCTGAGAATTTTATTTTAGCTTATGTTTAAAATATCGATCATTGTGTACCTCATGTTATATATAAGCGTATAAAGCATTAGATGTGTTTTTAGTATGTAATGTACAGGACAGGTAAAGTGTTGATAAGAAAAGATATTTTGCATCAAAATCAAGACAAATAAAAGTATAATTATCAAACTACAGCTTTATAAGTTATAGTGTATAAAATATATGTTATAAGATAAATATAACAAGCAATTTACTTCGTTTTCATTTGTAACAGCAATAGTTACTTGTAAGTAATTTTTTGTTCCTCAGAAGTTGTCGCCCCGCAGAAAAATACAAAATTTTGCATCCGTTATTTTGAAACGCTTTGACAGGAATTGATAAAGGTACTAGGAATTCTTGTTTAAATGCTTATAAAAATATACGGTTAACATATTTTGTATGTATTAGTAGAAAATGAGAACATACTATTTAAACGGCAATTGGCATACTTGAAACATGGCATTAGAATGAGAGAATAAAAGCAAGGCCATTACTGTTACATGTATGAAAATATCTTAAAGCCTCCTATAGCTTTATGCCAAGAATAGGTAAATTGTTTAAAGATACTAATTGGTCATGAATTTAATTGAAGGTAAAAAAAATGAGCTATATCTATATCTCAAGACAGTTATTCGGCATCTGTTACTAAAAGACTCTTTACGATCATGATACGAAAGAATTTGAAATATATACTGAAATTCTAGTATTTTTAACTATCTATCTACATGCATTCTGGCTTATCGTATGTAGGGACAGATTTCATAAAAGAAGGTTCTACTAAACTAACTAAGACGGCTAATTGCGTCTGGTTTAAATGATGCAAAGATCATGGAGATTCGAGCATCTTGGGCTAGAGAGGAATTATCTTTTTTTGATAAATGTCGACTTTAGCTAATGATTGCGAACCAGTTACAATAAGAAGTTTAAAAAAATCCCAATGAGCTTAAAAAATCAACAACATAGCTGGTACAATGGCGGCGAAATCAATGTTTTGATGGGTATAATTTTACATAGATGATCTAAAAAATATATTTATATCCTAGAAACTTTGAATCTTCAATTTTTTAGAAATGAGGTACCTCATTTTTATCTCAAGTTTTAGATGGGAAATCAATAACTTCTCCTCAATAAAAGGTAATATTCTTTGACGTCACTCGGCACTAATGTCAATCATCATTGCTGTAAAATTTCCTCTCAATAAACGATAATATTCATCTACGTCGTTTTTACTACTGATCAATCACTTTGTCGGCAAAACTTCCTCTCAATAAACAACAACATTCATCCTCGTACCTCAGCCTAGTGATCAATCATCTTGCCGGAAAAATAAATCCCGGGAAGGGAAAGACTTGCATAAAGTTCGTACATAAATCTGACTGAAACTGTGTGGAAAATCGACTTGCATCACTGTAGTCCCCTTTTGTCATTCTACCTGAAGATGAAGATTTAATAAGAAAGTTGTTAGATAATTTTCTCTCTACTTTTCTTTATGTTAATTTTTCTATGTTTTATGAAAAAGATGCATGTAGTGCAGGCACGTTTGGGTTTTAAAAAAATGTCAAGTATCGTGTAAAATAAATATATCGTAAAAATCTCTGCACTTAGCTGCAAATCATTTAAGATACATGTGATGTTAAACTTGTTCCTTTAATTTTGCCTGCCTGCAAATTATATATATATATATATATATATATATATATATATATATATACATATATATATATAAATATATATATATATATATATATATTAATATACATATACATATATATATACATATATACATATAATATACATATACATATATATATGTACACATATATACATATAATATATATATATATACATATATATATACACATACACACACACACACACACACATATATATATATATATATATATATATATATATATATATATATATATATATATATATATATATATATATATATATATATATATATATATATATATATATATATATATATATATATATATAAACATACACATGTGTGTATGAGTGTATGTATAATGGGTGTTTTAGACCCACCAGAAATAGGAATGGATACTTTTGCTTGGAAATACTCAAGTTTGAAGGAAAGGTTAAACCGCGTTCGCCCAGAGATGGCTGGCAGAGGATTGTCCACCATGATAAATCTTGGCTCCACATGGCGTTGGTTGTGATTGAATACCTTATCCAAGAACATATACATGTACCTTCTCCTCTGCCATAGTCTCGACCTGGTTCCCTGTGACTTTTTTTACTGTTTAGAAAGGATATTAAATAATGCCATTTTGACACAGTTCAAGATGCCCAAAGAGCTGTAACCACAAGGCTTCACGTTATCTCACAAAATGAGTTGGAATAATGCTTCAACCACTGAAAGCGAAGCTGGATTCTTTGTGTTGCTACCCAAAGCACATACTTTGAAGATTATTAATTGTTTTTGTTTTTAAGTATGGTTATTTAACTTATATAATATTTTTCTTATTACTTTTGTGACAGACCTTATAGTATAATATTGGCTATAATTAATATTTTAAATGTTTATGAGCGTACCAAACTAGACAAAGGATAGGAGAACATAGTCGATCAACGTAAACTTTATGTTATTTCATACTACATTGCAATACTATAAAAACACATGAATCATCTCATTACTTTTGGAATAGACTTTTTAGTACAATACTGGCTACAGTTAATATTTTTAATTTTTACGAGCGTACCAAACTAATCGAAGATTAGAAGATAATAGATGATTGACGCAACCTTCATACATCGGGAATAATTTATGTTATTTCATAAATCATCTCATTACTTTTGGGACAGATCTGTTAATACAATATTGGCTGCAGTTACTATTTTTAATGTTTATGAGCCTACTAAATTAATCGAAGAGTAGTAGATCATAGACAATTGACTCAGCCATCAGATATTGGTGATGATTTATGTTATTTCATAAATCATCTCATTACTTTTAGTACAATATTGCTTACAGTTAATATTTTTAATGTTTATGAGCCTACCAAACTAAACGAAGGCTAGGAGAGCATAAACGATTCAAGCAGTCTTCAAATATTGGTGATGATTTGTGTTATTTCATAGTATATTGCAATACACTCCATGTTCTTAACTATTTTGGTAAAAAAGTATCCGTTAAAATAAATTTAAACTATGCATAATTCAACAAGAGTCACGGATCAACCATTTCCTCTGTTTTAGAATTCGAATTCTTTCATAGGACTTCCAAATTTTGTTCTAAAACAAGCCAGTACAGCATTTCCTCTGAATCATATTATCTACCATAGGGGAAAAAGCATGAGATTGTCATCTCTGAGGAAATTCGGCGGAAAAAGGAACTACCGCGCAATCACACAGCTGTTTAAGCATTCACTGAAGGGGAAAAGTCAATTTTTAGCTGCCGGTAGGAAGCCGCTGTTTAGAGGCTAGAGACTTTATGGGATGCGATTAGAATGCAGTAAACATCAGAGGATTACTTCCGATCACTTCCTTTTCCAATTTTAGAATATTATTTTTTATGGCAGTTTTTAAGAGCTAGAATTAATTCGGTCTTGTGTCGTGCAATGTTCAAACTTATTGTTTTCCTGCTGGTCTCTTTTTTTTTGAAAGATTCAATCTTAACACACAATGTATGGCCTGGAGGTAGAATATGTAGAATTATTTCCGAGTTTAGTGGAATATTTTGCTTTACAAAGGAAGGATGTGTTTAGCATCTAATTCCTTCAAGAGGAAATGTCCGCGGTATCTCTAAAAGTGAAGCTGAATCATAAACTCTTCTGGTTATTTCTAAGCTCATTAAAGATAATAGAATTTTTCAATTCTAATTCCAGAAATTAGTTTTACACCTTAAAACCATGAAGTGGTTGGTCTAATCCTATTAAAGGTTCAGAAACTCAATGCAGACCTTTCTGTTTTGCTTGATTGAAGGTAACGTGGAATTTGAGTTTTTTCGCCAGTTACTTATACGGATACAGGAAAAGAATATGAATATATTAAAGTTTTGCAAAATCATTCCTTACAATATAGAATTTCAGACTTTCTACTGGAGTATGAGGGTGGTAGAATGTAAATACAATTTCTTTTGTTTCTGTTTTGCTTTCAACGGTGATCAGAACGTTAGAAATTTAAACACGATTTTCTCACAATAGTCATAATTTCAATCAGAAGCTCATTATTCGTTATATTTTCCGATGATTGTTTTTATTGAGAATGGATTATTTCGATAAAAAATGCAATTAAATACGATACTTTAATATTTTTGTTTAAAGAAATATATGTTTTTGGTAGATACATAAAAATTTGTGGTAATAATTTTGAGTTATCCTGAATGGGGAAAAAGTGGATCTATTTGGCATGGATGCAATAAGAATGAATTTAACTGTTTTTTCCTCACCCTTTGTCATCTTAGTCTTCTAGTTATATTATAACGACTTTATATGCACTAGAACTGGCTATTTTTTATTTATTTTTAAATTAATTATTTTCACTATTATTTATTTTATTTATTTATTTTTACTTTTTAAATTTATTCGCCTTTGAGTACGGGGTAGGCATAGCCCCAGGGCAGCACTTGCAAGCCGTACACCCAATAGGGTAAGCTGCTTCCTGAGGGTGCTCATCCCTAGAACTGGATCTAATTCAGATTGAAAACACTTGATGACAAAAGCTACGTATCCCTTCCGTAACATGTAAAAACATGTTGTGAGCCTCGGTAGTTCTGTCGTCGAAGTCCACGATTTGGCAACTCTAAGGTTCCGGGTTCGGAGCTCGAGCTGGCCTATGATCCTCCGTGTTCGTTAAAGGTGATTGGGGCTCGTAAAATAGGTTCGTGGTCACAAGTCCTCCAAGTTTTAAAACAATACCTTTGAGGGTGACAGGCAAAGCCTATAGGTTCTCTTGGTCCCTGCTTCTAAATTAAGAGGACCAACTTGAGCAAAAGTAGTTCTTCTACCATAATGGTGCTCATTAAAACTAAAGGCACACCCCTTTGCCTTAATACGAGTAGCGTATATCTCAAATCGTGCTTAGTTTATCCAAGTGGCATCAAAATCAACAACACACTCAGCTTGATGTTAAACGGGATGCTCACCTCACAGACATCGCGACAAAAGGGGGAAGGTAAAAGGATAAGGACCTCTTGCGTATAGAAAGTAAAGGACCTCTTGCGTAAAATTTTGTAGTCGCCAATTCTTTTCATAACTATTTTTTACTGAGTACTCATTTTCAACGAAATTTTATCTGTGACGTAAGATAAAAAGTTAAATATAGTTTATGACACACTAATTGACAGGTTGACACAATAATTGACGAGTTCTCTTGTTCAGAATTTTATAAGCGTCCTGCATCTGTTGTGTGATATCTCACTGGTCATCGAAGGCCGTTTTGGAAAATGCAGATAGTTTCACACCATTTTGATTTGATACAATGCCTGACTATTTATTCTATGCCTTGGAGAATTTCCTAAAGGACCGCAGGATAGTTTTCACATAGTTTCTTCCTGGAACAGAGACAAAAGGATTAAAGTTTTAATAACTTGAAAAGAATAAAATGACTGAAAATTTTTTACTGACAATGAAATTACTAATAATTAATAATTTATAGTTTTAACCAACGGATACATCTCTTTTCATTTTTTGTAATCAATGCTGTGTTTCCCAAAGAACAGCAATTGTATTGCATACATACCCACTATTCAGTAATAGTTGTCTTGAAGTTAAAAATTAAATAAAAATAATTCACTTAATCTTTGAAAAAAGGCTTCATTTGAGTGCATGCCTTAAAAAAGTATGAGAGATAAGTTCCGCTAAAGACCTGAAGTACTGGAAATTTAAAAAGTATACATGCTTAACAGTCGAACTAATTTCCGTAACTGTTTTAGTTTTTACAGATGATTGATTTTTCTTAAATTGTATTCAGGCATGCATATTTTTTAAAAATTTGTTAAGATTCGAAAACAACTCCTTATATATGTTAACCTCTAACGTACCAGTTTATGGTACTGGATCTTAAAATGTTGGCATATTCCAAGAACTTGAATATAAAATTAGAGGAAATTAAATCCGCTGATATATAAATTAGTTTTGAACCCCACATTAATATATTAATATCAAATTATAATTAATGCCAAAAGAAATGAATAATTAGGAATTCCACTGACTTTTTTGAGTCAATGTCACAAGCTTGCAGAAAAGTATAAAAAAATCGTTAAAAAATCCCAAACTTCCAGGCTTTATATACTACAAATTCATCGAATCAACTGAAATAATAATTTTCTAAAAAGTCTAATTTCTATTTATATCGAAAAATAGTCGTTCGTGGAAATCTCGGTTGCCACTAGCGAACTAAAATTTTTATTAGCCAATGTTAGACTATTCCACTCTTTCTTAGTAAAAATAAATACGATTTTGTCACATTATGAGAGTTTTACTTGCATTAGTAAGTTTAGTTCCCATTTTATACAATTTTTTAAATAAAATTAATCAAAACAAACCATTATAAGTGCTCTAGATCATTTTTGTGGCTGGGTGGTAGGATAAAACATCAGGTATTATATGTATAAATATTACGAAATGGCAAAATATTATCCAGGTATTTAGTTATCGGAAAATTAATTAATTACTATATCTTTCAAGAGAATACTAATATTGAGTAAATACCACAGAATATCGTCAATAATTTGTGACTATTTTGAATGAGTATTTAATTTCGACAAAATTCAATTTGGGATGTTAAATGGATCATCAATACAGTTTATAGTCACATAATAAAAATTTAACTTGTATTATTAAGTTTAGATTCCTCTTTGTATAATTGTCCGATTCTATTAACCAAAACAAAGCATTATCAATGCTCTCTCTAGAAATATTTTGTGTCTGGGTGGTCGGATGCAATATCAAATAGTATATGTTTATTTGTAACAGAATGGCAAAATTATATCTACGTCGTTAGTTATTGGAAAATTAACGAGAAGATTAAATACTACATAATGCTATTTTCTAACAGCATTTTTAGGGTCTAAATTAAAAAACGAATACAGTTTATAGTATGCTTTTTCTAGTTGCATTGTTCATTCATTTATTTTTTGCATCCATTTTCAAATCTCACTAGTAAAAAATAAATAAATGTTCCTTTATTGATTAACATACTTGTGATAGTATAGGCACCCGAAGTGTAAATTTTTCAGAATATCGCCAATTCTTTTCATAAATATTTTTACTGTGTACTAATTTTAGACAAAATTTTATTTGTGAAGTAGGATAAAAAGTGAAATAAAGTTTATAATATGTATTTTTCTAATTGTATTCTTTTTTATTTATTTTTTAGTTATTTTCAAATCTCATGTAAAATTTAAGCAAATTTTCATATACGAGGCGCATACAGAAAGTAAGTTTCCCAATGTTTTCCAATTTAAAGTAAACATAATTAGCCGTGTTAATTGCGCATGCTTAACAGATCTATGACTATCAATCATATGCCAGATCGACAGATCCCAACTCCTTCCAGTAGCTTGGTAACAGTGGTCCGAAATGGAAACTCCAATTCTTTCTCCAGCCGCCTGCATATAGCTCGGTCGATGATCTTGAATGCACAAAGCATTGCGCCAATTGAAATTCATCGTCAGCTCTACTAGGTCTATGAGCCAAAACTGACACCCGAACACAAAATTCAACGCTTAGGAGCAGCACTGACATTTCTGCATGACGGCGACGAGTTCCTGTACAGGAACGTTACGGGCAATGAGACTTGGATTTCGCACTTTACCCCGGAAACCAAGCAACTGTCAATACATTGGCTTCATAGTGGATCTTATGTCAGGACCAAATTCAAAAATACGCCGTTAGTACGGAAATGGATGTGCAAAGTGTTCTGGAACAAGAAGGCTGGTCCCATTCACAGGCGGCAGAGTTCTACGACAGAGGTGTACAAAAGTGGATCCCACAATACGAAAAATGTCTCAATTCTGGTGGTGGGTATGTTGAAAAATAGATGAAACATTGTTGTACTTATAGCCAATAAATATGTCCCTGAAATTGTGAGTTCTTTTTTTCTTTTAAGTAGGGAAACTTACTTTCTATATATATACTTAGTGGTCAACATGTCTGTGATATTAAGTAGTTCTGAAGTGACCAATTACGTAAAAATGTGTAAATTAATTGGAATGCCATTGGTTTTTTTACCTGACTATTTTTACTCAGTACACATAACCGACAAAATTCAATTTGTGATGTAATATGAAAAGTTAGTACCGTTTATAATATACATTTTCCTAATTGCATTACACATTTATTTTTGTAACTATTTCAAATTCTCACAAGTAAAAATTAAATAAATGTTCATTTATGCAATCAGTGATCAACATGCTTCTGATATGGGGGGAAGGCGAACTGAACCCTTTCGTTACATTGCTTAAATTCCCTTGAATATCAATTATTTTCTCCGTGACTATTTTTCACGAGTGCTTTTTTTCGACAAAATTCAATTTGCAATGTAAGATGAAGAGTGAAAACAGTTTATTACATGCCTTTTTTTAATTACATTATTTATTTATTGCAGATATTCTAAATTTTCTCAAAAAAAAATTAAGGAAAAATTAATTTATGTACTTAGTGATCAACATGCTTGTATAGTACAGGAGGGGTTTTTAAAGTGACCTTAGGTATAGGGAAACCATGCTAACTTAACCATATCCTGTTGAGGAATTCTAAATAAGACACTTGAGAGGATTTTAAGTGCAGGCTTCAGATCTTATTACAGGGCCATAGTCAGAAATTATTTTCGGAGGGGGACCAAGGGAGAAAAACATCTTTTGTCTGTGAAGGATACTTCAATTAATGAAAGAGAAAACACTGTATTTCCGGAATACAATGCCGGAAATACAGTGTTGTATTTCTGGCTAGCGGCCAAGCAAGACTTTTATGGTCTCAGCGGTTTTTTCTAAGAAAATAACTGTCCATGTTCATAAACAACTAGGCAGATAGCACACACACAACAGTCGTGAGACATTGTCCTCTACAAAATAGTCTTTCAAAATTTCGGGGGGGGGGGACCAGTCCCTCCCTCTGTCTACGGCCTTGTCTTATTACTTTAGTATTCAGCCTCCTATAAGATTATATATTTAAAACTCAGGTTGCAGACCTTCCAGAGGATGCATATCATGTATATGTAAAATTTTGAAAAATATAACTTTACAATAATTTAAAAATAAATTTTGGAAACAACATTTTGAAAACAACATTTTAAAAAATAATATTTTGAAAACAGCATTTTGAAAACAAAGTTTGAAAAATATAACTTAATTAAAAGTAAACTTCCATGACATAGTAACATCATTGAAAATAATTATCTATGAAATTAGAAAATTTGCTGAAGGGGGAAATTTAATCAGCCTTATTTGGGATAATTAATTTTAAGTCTGTTGAAGAGATTATGCATTGTGGCAGAATGCAGTAGTTAGTTTAAGAAAAGTTGTAATTTAAATTTACGGAGTGTAATTTAAATTTAGGATTTTATTTTCTAAAATAATTAATATTTAAAATTAATAGATTTGTTGTCAGTTCTTTTAAAAATTTTCCATGAGAGGGTATTTTAGGATTAGTTTAGGATTAGTTCATTTATAATCCCAATATAAGTCCTGGAATTTTAAATAAATAAACTTTTAATAAATTCATAAGCCAAATTATTTATAAATTAACTAAACGCACGATAAAAAAAATTGAGACAATAATATATGTCGAAATTTAGAGAATATATATAATATGTATGTAATATATCAAAATTATTTCACTTTAATATCTCTTTAACAACCTCCTCTCTCCCATTCTAATTCCTTAAAATCTATTTTTCTAGACACAAAATGTCTTAATCAAAGGAGTGTCCTTGACTTAAAATTCTGCCAACACTTTCGCAAAGCTTTCTCAGCAATAGATGTAAATTTTCTGTCCATTCAATATATTTTCCAGTTGTCCTAATAAAATAGCTCACTCTTACAATGATCTAAGCTCTCTGACTAAGTTTCTTGTCAGTTAGGAAAATTCTATGCTTCTCGCTCTGGGGTCAACCTCTGTTCCAGAAGGTGTTTTCGTGTGAAACATCTAGTCTTCCACTGACTAGTGAAGATATCCTTTTATATTAGATCTTAAATTTCAATTAGACTTTGACTAGTCTGTCGTTATCTTCACTGTTTCCCGACAGCATCTTACTTTATTACTGCTAGATGATTAGGCTTCTCCTTGCTCAATAGACCGGGCGAGTAAAAACAATCACCTATATAATAATAGCTTAAGTTATCTGCCCGTCTGTCCTCGAATTTATTAAGCGGTAAGACCTGGAATGGATAGAGGCATCCATATTTGATTATTGACGAGTTAGGGTTAGCAAAATTCAAAGCGAGTAAAGTTTATCTTCTCCTAAACTATCGATCCGATTCTAAAATAAATTGGAATAACTATGCTTCCTATCATAGCAAAAATGTACTATCGTCTTTAAAATGTTCGAAATCCACCCTCCTTCCCTTTTTGAGCGTTTAATGCTATTATATCAAGCCTATTTTCTCCGGTTAAGAGCAGACGATTAAGGGTTAGTCTCACCAAAGTTGTTTAATGGCTAACCGTGATTAATCTCTGTTTAAACGGAGAATTACGTCCACAATTGGTTGGAGCCAAGGTTTAATTGCGATTAGCCGTTAAACAGCTTTGGTGAGACCGGCCCTAAATTTATCAATTTATCACATAATAAATAGGTAAAAATAACATTTTTGTTTCTAACATTATGACGTAATTCCTTTAACCATCTCATTGAATCATTTCTTATTTTAAATTATTTAAATATCGTTTGCATTATTTGCATACGTTTTATCACTGAACTTAGATATTACGCAAATAATTTTCTTTAATTTTAAATTTAATCATCGATTATTTTTTGTTGCAATGAAAATTTTATCACCGGTATTAACAACAAATTATTTTCATAAAAGTCTAGGCGTCTATTTCACTGAATAATAAATATCTAGCGATAAGTTATATATCTTTGAAAATAAGAAGTTTGTTCATTTGTGTGTTTGCTTTTAATACATAACATGGTTTGCAATCTATTCGCTAAATTTTGGACATCATTCATATATACCGCACAATAATCATTGTCAATATTATAACCTCTGCTGTCCATTCTATCACTTAATATGACAAGATAAATTAAAGTTGGCAAATAACATAGGGTCAGTAAAGTATTTTACTGTTTATATTTTACCATGTTCAAAAC
>CM063508.1:21964655-21992155 GCA_032207245.1 Pardosa pseudoannulata
GGGGGATCCTGATTTTATGTCAAACCCAATATCTTTCCAATATATTGTTGTGTAACGAGTATTATTGGTTTGAAGCATCAACATTTCTTGTGTGCCAACCTCTAATCTGTAACTTTGCTCATACATGAATTTTGCCATAGGTCATTACTGTTCAAGACCCAGACTGGCGAAGATAGGCCTGAAGCCTAATTTTGATATCTCTCCCTTCTTTCCTTAGCTATGTATAAGAGATTTTCTGGGTACAAGTTCAGTATAGTCGTCCTTTCTGAGTCTTAATCCCTTATGGGGATATGTTCCTTAATGGTAATGTTTTTAATGCCATCATTATCTTGTCGGGGATGCCATTGTATAAGTTAAAGCATAGCTGCCCTTGAGAGATAGTTCTGTATAAAGACAACTTAGACCCTGTACAGATTAGAAGACAAACTGGCATTGTACAATATATTGATCTATCTCTCTATCTATCTATCTCTCTATCCATATCTCTCTCTATGTGTGTGTGTGTAAAGTGAAATTTTAATACTTTAATCCTAAACTAAAATTACTAACTCCTCTATTAAAAAACCACCAAATCCGCAATTTCATAATCTTTTTAGCAGCCTTTTGGCGTTAAACTCTTTTGTTCCCTTCCTGTTGGCGAGCTTAACTTGCCAATCTATTTTGATGGTTAAGAGCACTTCTAATTTGCTGAGTTAACAAATTCCTTTCTCACACGGGTAGCGTACCCAAGGTTATATAGGGCTGTGCGACCATCCTTTGTTGGATTTTTGCTCTGTACATTGCTTAATATAGATACTACAAAACGTCTCCTGAAAAATCGTATTCTTTTTCAGGGATGACTACATCCCTTCGTCTCTGTTGCATCCTCGAAGCATAGCAGGCCACGCTATGTTACATATATGTATACATGTACATATACATATACACATACATAAATATATATATATGTGAGTATCTACATATCTACATATATACATATATGCTTCTATGTATGTATATATGTCTTTATATGTATAAATATATAAATATATAAATATAGATATGTATATATATGTGTATAAACACATAGGCTCTCTCTCTATGTGTATATAATATATGTATGTATAAATATATATATATATATTTATATATATGTATATATATGTTATATATAAATATATGTGTATATATATATATATATATATATATATATATATATATATATATATATATATATATATATATATATATATATATATATATATATATATATATATATATATATATATATATATATATATATATATATATATATATATATATAAAGAGAGAGAGAGAGAGAGAGAGAGAGAGTGTGCATGCCTGAAGTACAATCTAATCATTCTAATACTTCAAGATCATATTAATAAGCGATCAAGCTCACTATACACAAATATTTCTGACAAAATAATACTTCTAGTTTACAGTACATTTATATCTGTTTTTTATTTGATGACTTGTAGGTTTCACAAATTTTTTATAATGTTGCAATATTTCATAAAAAAATGTGTATAAAAATGTTTTATAATAATTACATTTCATTTCGTTTCATTGAAAATTCTACGGCTAAATTTTTTGCCTCAGCAGTATGCTAATATTTTATGCATATATGAAGTACAATATAATCATTCCAGTACAACAGCATCAGATTAGTATGAGATCCCACTCACTATACACACATATTTCTCGCATAGTAATAATGCTATTTTACTGTACATTATTTATATCTGTTATTAATCTATAGGTTTTACACATATTTATTAGTATAAACTAGACACATATTTTACTTTGATATACACGGACAAATGCAAAAAGTATTAATTATTTGTTTATTATTAATTTCACTTCATTTCGTTTTATCGAAAATTTTACAGTCAACTTTTTTTGCCTCACGAGTATGCCAATTTTGCTTGTATAACACTATAATCATTGTAAAACAACATCATATTAATATGATATGACGGTGAGTATACACATACACACGTATGTACATATACATATTTCACACAGAATTGTGATGTTATTTTACAGTAAATTTATATCTCTTATTATTTGATGGTATTAAGTTTTAACACATATTTTCTAACATTGCTATATTTCAAAGTTTATAAAAAGGAAATTTGCATTTCAGTATTAGTATGAACGGTTTGATATGATATAAGAGCAGTGTTCCCCCGTTAAACTTGGCGAGGATATCTGAGCATGGTAGTCTAACATTTTTTCATGATCTCGCCTTGTCCAAACAATCTATATCTATATTATAATTTATATTATATTTGTATGCAGATATGCTTGTGCAACCCTTTTCTTATATTAGTGAACTCGATGCTTAAAAAAATTAGATATAGTGAACTATTATTGGTTCACTTTGATTAATATTTAATAATTTGGAGTGGTTGGCTTTGTAAACTGTTGAGGGATTAATTGACCATAAATATAATTTTCCAGTTTCTAAGTAGTTTTGGTTAATTAAGTAAAAGTATATAATTCTATTAGAAGGAAACACCCAGCATCAATTAAAGTCGAAAATAAAACCAAGGAATGCAATGTTCGGATGAATTACCTTTCTGTTTTAATAGTAAACATCGCCAATTCTTTCGCGAAATTTGCCAAGGGGCACCCTATTCTTGAGTATTACCGTATGAACTAGCATTAATGGCTGGCTGAAACATATTTTAGCTTAGATATTAACGAACAAAGGTGAAAATTATTAATCATTTGTTAGTATATTAATTATTTATAAAAGACTAAAATTTCCAAGAACTAACCGAAATTATTTCTTAAGTGCTTAATATCACGTACATTCTGGTAATGTCTCAACATGAAAATGAGCCTGACTGAAACACAAAATACTAGATAACGACTGAAATTAGAACCAATTTAAATCTCAAACCAGACAACTTCTCGGTAGAAACCCTGATTTACTACGCGTAGTGTGTCGCAGAAAATCCCTCCATCTTTATCCCTGACACATTTTGTTAGGCTGTCAAAATGACTTGTAATCTTACCATCCCCAGCATTTTGTTTCTAGTTTTCCGCACGCTATTATACAAAAAACAAAAGGCACCGCCATGGTGGAAAATAACCTCTAAATCGTACCAAGATGTTCCATTTCACGGTCAAATTGTGCATAATAAGGGTTTAAAGCATCGGTAACGATCCTTATAAGGGTCTGAAATGTCGAAAAAAAATTCTAATCGAGGATTGGCTATGTCAGAAACAATACAAGATTAAAGTAAGATTTAGGTATTAGGCTGTTGGAGCATCGCATTTGAAATAACGTTTAGGAAAGTTTTTAAGTTATTCTTCTCACAGTCCATTATCGTCAGATCAATTTCCATTTCTTTTGTTCTGAAAGAAAACATTCAAAGTTCGGATTTTCAGTTAACATTTACATTAGATTCAGTAAAATAATTTATATATTATGTTAGTAATATATTACGGAAAGTTATGAACTTTTCAATAATATATCCATCAGATCTACGGCAAAGACCGTTAATGAATAGGTTAGTTTTCTAACAATTTGATAAGTATAATTTAATGATTTTTTAATAGTTTATATGAGACAAGGTAAACATTTAAATGTAAGCATGAAAAATAACCATTATACATAAACATAAATTCATACATATACATATTCTTATTTTACTAGCATATAACCCGTCATATGACGATTTCAGTAAAATTTTTAATTTTCCGGAATTGTAAAGTACCCTAAGAGGCAGGTAAAAAAAAATGGTTTGTTTTTGTGTGCTTTGGTTGTACAAATTTTAGCAATTAGATTCCAAATTGTGGTTATGTATAAATCACACACACACACAAACAAACAAACTTTTTTATTTTCAGAGATATATAACTTAAATGTTAGATATTTATTAGGACCAAGCATGCTTGGGAACAAAACAATGGGGGTTCCGCGTAAGGCTGACCTTCTAACCGGAACACATACTTTGCACCTCAGGGCCCTTGGTCTCGGAAACGGAGATTGGCACCGTAGGCCCTGGCCCCCTAGGGGTTGTTGCGCCGAGGAGTTCAGTTTTAGTTAGTCTGTGAAATAGACTCCTAGGGCCGGTCTCACCAAAGTCGTTTAACAGCTAACCGTGATTAATCTGTGTTTAAACGTAGAATTGCGTTCCACCATTGACTGGCACCAGGGGTCAATCGCGATTAGTCATTAAATGACTTTAGTGAGAAGGACCCATAGACTTTTATGAAAAGAATTTGTTGTTAATACCGTTGATAAATTTTTCATTGCAACAAAAAATAATCGATGATTAAATTTAAAATTATCACATATGTACCTAATCTATTATTTAAGCCAAATATAAAAGAAAATTATTTACGTAATGTCTAAGACTACAAAACATAAGAAATTGGTAAGAATCGTAAGACATTGATAAAACGTAAGAAAATAATGCAGACGATATTTAAATAATTTAAAATAAGAAATGAATAAATGAGATGGTTAAAGGAATGACGTCATAATGCTAGAAAAAAATGTTATTTTTACCTATTATGCGATAAAATGAAAAATTTACTCATTGCTCTTAATAAACACACACACACACACACACACACACACACACATATATATATATATATATATATATATATATATATATATATATACATATGTATGAATGTATAGAGTTACCTGTCATCCTGATAAGACAAGTTTCAATTTTAGAAAATAAAATAATAGCGGAAAAACATGTAAAGATTTAAATTTTGTAATTTTTTCAAAATTGAATTTATAAATTTAAAAATGCCATAAAAGAATATTTAATTCATTTAAAACATTTGTTATCAAAGGTTTTACTATCAACAGTTGAAGAAAAAGACCGTTTAGGGAATTTTTATGCATTCTGTGTGTATGTGTTTGCACACACACACACATTTATATGTATATATTCTGTACATCGGATATAAAGTGTCCTATGTCCATGTTTTAAAAAATTGATATATTTGAATATTATATAGTTTGTAAACTCTCTTTTGTTGGATAAAAGTATTATCTGCAATTCTAAAACAGAACGATTTAGCGAATAGGAAATAAAACTGTGAGCCAAAATAATTTCAATCTAAAGATAACATAAATTTCTTATTTTGTTACGATTTGTACATTTACAGGTACTATGTCTTCCATGTTACCGCAAAGATGCTTACAAACAATTCCGTTAAAAGCGGTACTACTTAAACAAATCTGTAAAAATTTTTTTCGTGCTCTCCCTTGAAATTTTAAATTTTTGCATAGTTTCCCTTACTTCTAATTTACAGATAAAGCTCTTCACTAACAGCGGTCCTTCTTAAACAAGCCTGTAAAAATCTTTGTTGTGCTCTCCTGTAAAATTTTTAATTTGTTGCACAATTCTCTTTATG
Source organism: Pardosa pseudoannulata (assembly GCA_032207245.1). Classification (NCBI taxonomy): domain Eukaryota; kingdom Metazoa; phylum Arthropoda; class Arachnida; order Araneae; family Lycosidae; genus Pardosa; species Pardosa pseudoannulata. Next base: position 21,970,053 of record CM063508.1, read on the forward strand.
TCCGATGTACAAACAAGGCTTTTCACTAATAGTGGCTCTACTTAAATTTGTAATACATTAATGTTGTGTTCTCCTGTAAAATTTTAAATTTGTTACATAGTTGCCTTTATTTCTGATGTGCAGATACAGCTTTTCAATAAAAGTGTTAAAACTTATACAAATCTGTAAAATATATTTATTGTGCTCTCCTGTACAATTTTAATTTTGTTGTATAGTTCCCTTTACTTCCGATATATAGATAAATCTTTTCACTAAAAGTGGTCCCACTTAAAAAAAATCAGTAAAATATCTTCTTGTGTTTCCTGAAAACTTTTAAATTTGTGTCATAGATCTCCTTAAAAGGCAGCTCAACTTAAACAAATCTGTAAGAAATCTTTGTTGTATCCTCCTGTAAAATTTTAAACTGTGCTATAGTTTCACTTATTCCCAATGTACAGATAATGCTTTTACTAAAAGTGGATCAACTGAGAAAAATCTGCAGAAAATCTTTGCTGTGTTCTCTTGTAAAATCTTAAATTTGAGATTCACTTTTAATGTATAGGTATTAATTACTCTCTATTCGAATAGTTGTTGATAGACATAAGTATTGGGAATACAACGGAATTTGAAGGTAGGAACTAACATATTTGCAAAGAAATATTTACTTCTAGATTTCATAGAGGAAAACAATTTTATTTTGCAAATTCCAGATTAATATCAAATGCTCAAGCTTAAGGATTAAGTAATATGGATTTTACTTGTTAAGGTTAGGGAGATGCTGAGTATCCCAAATTTGGTTTATCATAGATTCCAAGCTAAGATAGACCTTTAATAGGATTAATAAGTTAAGACGACATTAGTTTTATTTATATTATTAAGGTTAAACATATGCCGAATATTACAAATCCGGGTTTCTTTTTTTTTTCTAGAATGAACTATTTAATAAGGATTAAAGTAGTAAAGTTTAGATGATCTGAATATTAAAAATCAGATTTATCATCAAAAACAAATATAACTGTTTAATACAGAATTAAATATTTTGAAGAGCATAAAGAAAAATTAGTAATAGTAATTTCATAATTTATTAGGCATTTTGTTTATCTTTTTAAATTTAAAGGTATGAATTTCTACACTTCAAACATAGCATATTACACTGTTTACTATGTGAAAGATGAAGTACATTTGGTATAACAGTGAATGAAACTTGACCATTTTTAAACAAGATTTCTCCAATAACTGTAGAGGTTTCAGGAATTTCAAACTGTTACAAAGTGAATGTTTTCTGAGATTGATTGATGACTTGAGATTGAACAAGCTTAATAATATGTTACTGCAATCTATAAAAGTTTTCGCAGCTTTTCAGAAAATTATCAAAATTAATATCACATTTTATTAGGTATGTTTATTAGGTTGTGTAGATTTTTAAAACCGTAAAATTTAAAGATATGAATTTCTACACTTCAAACATAGCATATTACACTGTTTACTATGTGAAAGATGAAGTACATTTGGTATAACAGTGAATGAAACTTGACCATTTTTAAACAAGATTTCTCCAATAACTGTAGAGGTTTCAGGAATTTCAAACTGTTACAAAGTGAATGTTTTCTGAGATTGACTTGAACAAGCTTAATAATATGTTACTGCAATCTATAAAAGTTTTCGCAGCTTTTCAGAAAATTATCAAAATTAATATCACATTTTATTAGGTATGTTTATTAGGTTGTGTAGATTTTTAAAACCGTAAAATTTAAAGATAAGAATTTCTACACTTTAAACACAGAATATTATATTATTTTCTGTGTGAAGGACAAAGTACATTTGGTATAACAGTGAATGAAACGTGACCATTTTTAAACAAGATTTCTCCAATAACTGTAGAGGTTTCAGGAATTTCAAACTGTTACAAAGTGAATGTTTTCTGAGATTGATTTGAACAAGCTTAATAATATGTTACTGCAATCTATAAAAGAAAATTATCAAAATTTTCAGAAAATTATCAAAATTAATATCACATTTTATTAGGTATGTTTATTAGGTTGTGTAGATTTTTAAAACCGTAAAATTTAAAGATAAGAATTTCTACACTTTAAACACAGAATATTATACTACTTTCTGCGTGAAAGACAAAGTACATTTGTTATAACAATGAATGAAACTTGACCATTTTTAAATAAAATTTCTCTAAAAACTGTAGAGGTTTCAGGAATTTCAAACTGTTACAAAGTAAATGTTTTGAGATTGACCTGAACTAGCTTAATAATATATTACTGCAATCTATAAAAATTTTCTCAACTTTTCAGATAATTATCAGATATAATATATTTTAAAATAAATCTACCATTAAAGTAGAAATATGAAATACATTGAATACTAAAATGTATTCAGAAGTTATTTTGCAAGATTATTTGTTATTCGTAAAGTAATTCAGTTTCTAATGAACATATAGACATTAATTTTATTTTGAAATGTTAAGGCACATATGATTTATATAATAAATTAACTGAAATATATGAAAACATCCTGATCATATTGATTCTTTCTGTAGATAGCGAATATTTTTTCCAAGAAGGAAATTTTTAAGAAAACGTTAATATTAAAAATATTTATAATCATATGGTTTGTGATAAAAATCATACTTTTGTGAAAGAAAGATGGAAAGTTAAGTTCGATCCTCAGTGGCAAATAGTCTTCCCTAAGGATTAGGCTTTGAGATATTTACCTTGAAACAGTTCACTCCGTAACAGTGAAACAAAATCGAGAAAAGAAAAAAAAGATAAGTAAATACTCATGAGACATTTCTGATTGATGTCGATTGCTTAAAATAAATTAAATCAAATTCCTAGAATAAGGAAAGTGCAAGCAATTTATAGTATTAATATAAGTAAAAACAGAATATTAAAAGAAAAGAAAGAGATTAAACTTAGCAAAGGTAGTTTTTAGAGCTAACCAAAACTAAAACGATGCCCTATATTTGGGGATGTTAGTTTGGATTCCGGAATGTTATTGAGAACAAATAACTTTTAACAAAGTGGGGAGGAGGGGTGTCCCCAAACAAGGATCCGGAACCAAAAACGATATTTACAGTTAACAATTTCAAATATTAATTACATTACTAAATAGAGACTTTAGATGTTTTGACCATGTAGCCACGGTAGCTCAGTCGGCAAAGGTAACGTTCTCGTAACTGAAAGGTTGTGGGTTCGGAGCCCTAGCCGCCCTAAGATCCGCCTTGTTCGCTAAAGGTCATTGGGGCATGTAAAATAGGTTCGTGATCGCAAAGTCCTCCAAGTTCTCATGTGATACCTTTGGGGGTGGTAAGCAAAGCCTGGGGGGGGGTCTTCTGCTTGGTTCCTGCTTCTAAATTACGAAGAGCCAGCGGGGATAATATTACTCGCGTCCGTAGCATACTTTAAGCCACATGGGCTCCTCGGGTGGTGTTAATGAGTAACAGGTTTGAAGCCTTATTAAGGCGTTAGGATAATGTCTGTATCGCCTGCTGAGTTGTAAAAAATGTTTTGATCATTTGGTTGGCTTTGTTTGGTTTGGAGCGCTACAGTCTAATGTTTTGTTACACGAGGGCTACGAGACAGAGACCTAATGCTTAAAGCCGATTCCGAACGGCTGCGAACATCTATGCCATTAGCAGGATTCAAACCAGCGAACTGCGGTTACGAAGAGCAGCGCTCTACCATTCGGCTATCGTTCGGCTTGTTTTGTTTGGAGTGATAAGGTATACTGTTTTACTTGTGAGTACTAATCTTAAAATTACTTTGAGTACTAATCTTAAAATCTACTTAAAGTTGGTTACGAACATGCATACCCACAGTAAAGTTTGAGACAAGGCATTCCGAATAGCATACTACCCATGCGGCAATGGTTTATGATACAAAAATTTAGACAATTCATGTCTGATGTATATAATACACTCTATAGCTATCCATAACTAGAGTTACCCATAACTAACATTTTTTCATTTTAGCTTTTGAAAAATTTGATTATAATTTATTGTAGAAAGATATTTCGTTATAAACTTTTACTCTACTTTTTACCATTTAAAATCCCCAAGGCACCTTAAAAATAATCCAGAAATTCTCCAATAAAAATAAGGGTGATATTGTTTCATTTGTGTACATTAAACTTTGATAATCTTTTTTATTTAATACTTCTGTAGAAAGATATCTGTTTTTTTTATATGATTCACTTCAGTGAGCTGAGCGCTTCATTTTAATATTTTTTCTTTCGAAGAGTTTATCTCATGTTTGGCACTTTTTGTTCCAGAAAGAATTAGTGCCATTAAATTCTAATCAACTAACCTTTATCAGATAATTTAGCGATTTATTTTTTCATTATTTCTGAAATTAATAAGTTTAGCAACTTGAGTTTGAAGATATATAGGGTACTGCATAGTTCATATATATATTTCTATTTACGAGGGGTTTATGATAAAAAATATGAGCATAACATTTCTTTGCAGTACGAAATTATTTACTAAAAATATAAATGACTGAAATAGAAAGCATTTACTTATTGTTTTATTTGATTTGGGTTTAATGGCGCAAAATCCTCTGGGTACATACTGCTCCAAAGAAGTTTTATAAATTATAGCAACAAACAAAAAGAACTTCAAGTAAAAATAATTTGGATAACAAACATCATAAAAGACATAAAAGAACATTCAAAATGCAGGTTGGAGCGCCGTAACTGAGGAAATCAAAGTGAACTGTATGAAAAAATTAACCCGAAAAATTAATTCCATCAAAGGACCTTTATTGAGAGAACACCTTGTCACACTTTATCATTGTTACAAGTTCATATGAGTACTGGCCTTTCCACATAGGAGCCACATAGGACGAATTGGCAACAGTACTCTCTGGGCCAAGCCCTCTAGTACTGGGTTTGCTGTCAATGGTAATGCTTCAATCTATGAGTACTTTGTTGGCAATAACATTAAAAAGAAAATTATGTGAGTGGGGAAAGAAACGCTTGAGAAATTGCTTGAGTTTAGACGAAAGTTAATAAACATAAGGTGAATGGCAAATTGGGAGACACAAGTGCTAAAATGCATCATGGTTCTCAGATCAAATCAAGTTAAGGGTATAGGATGAGAGACAATCTAAAAACTAAATGTTTTTTTTTAATAATATAAACAGCTTGAAAACTGTAAGGTAGGCATGTTCCGAAAAACTGTAGCAGGGCCACAGTTAGGATCCAAAAATCGTATAGGAATTCAACCAGTAGAATTCTTTTGAGGAAAGTCCAATGGCAGTCTTAGGATTTACACACTCCAAAGTAGGAGCCCAAGTTAACGCTGCTGCAGCCGGAGCTGGCAGTGAGAAGTAGAGATGGGGGGAAAAACACTATCAGTGGGGGAGGATTGAAACCTAGAAACTAGGAGCCAATCCAAAGACGGGAAGAGACAATCGTCAGCAAATAGAATTTAAGATAGGTCTTTACCTAAGATGGCCATGGGACGTCTCCTATTTGAAGCGTCTGCATAGTCATACTGAGCTAGTTCAATAATATGGTCAACGCAAAGATTTTTATTAAATTTACTGGCAAGATTTTGGAAGTAATTTTGAAGAGAGGGAAGATTAATTTCCCTGTGAATTTCGACATTTCTAAAATACCAAGGAGAATTAGTGATTTGCCTAATAGTAATATTCTGAGCAGCAGAAAGTGAGTCAATAAGATAGTCAGCCGCATATGACCATGCAATACACGAATAAGATAGTTGAGGACGAAGATAAGATTTATAGATGAGCAGTTTATTTTCTACGCTTAAAAAGCTATTTCGAGCAATTAAGGGGAAAAGTAGTCTTTTAGCAGCTCGAAATTTGTTCCTAATGTTATTGATGTATGTGGACCAGGTGAGGTTTTTATCAAGGGTAATGCCTAAGTATTTAACAGTGTTTGACCAAGGGATACTTATGTCCTCAATGAAAATGTTGTAATTGTTGAAGATATTACGGTGTTTGTTAGTGAACATAGTAGCCACGCATTTGTCTGTATTAATTTTAATTCTCCATTTGTTCAGCCAACTAGTAGCAAGCCTAAGGTGCTTATTAATGACGATTACTGCATACTTGTAATTTTTAGTAGTTGAGAAAATGGCAGTGTCGTCAGCATAAATAGCAATATTAGTGTTTGGAGCTTGACTGGACTTTCTCCCGAGCTATGATCCTTTTAAGTGCGACCTTGTCAAACTTGACAGGGGGTCACGTGACAGCAAAAAGTGAGAAGGGCTAAGAAGGGAGATGTTCGCTGAGATGTGCTACTCAAAAATTACGACAAAACGGAGGTATAAATAAAAGATTAAGATAAAAAAATAAAATAAAAAACCACACTCATTGAATCGATTACGTGCCTTAGTCAACGTTCAGGAATAATTTTTCTACCCCGGATAAAAATGTAAAATGCCCCCCCCCCGATGAAAATTACAGTGGACTCCGCTTAATGTGATCGCGGTTAATGTTACCAATTGCTTATTGTTATCGAAATCCCTTTGTCCTGATTTTCTCTATTTATTTGTATGTTAAAATTATCGCTTTATGTGATCGTTACATCGGTTAATGTTATCAGTTTCCCAATCTCATTTTAATTGGCAAAGGAATATTCACAATGTATTCAGAAGGAACCCATTCTTTTCTTTCCCTTCGCTGTTGTCTGAATTTCGGAAAATTTTCCCTCTTTCACCTAGAGAAATGGGGAATGATCAAAGGAGTGGGAAATTACACGTTCCTAGAATTTTTCAGATATACGCACACACTGATGGTGGTTAATAGTTGTCAGATAAGCAGAATGCAACGCATTCTAATTGGAGCTGTGAAGAAGCATATTCACATCTTATGCATTGCTCGCTTACATGCAGCTTGTCAATATGGAATCCAGAAAGTGAAATGATTCAACATTAAAACAAACAATCGAAATTTTAAATCGTTATTATAATTTACCAAAAATGAGTCAGAGCAGTTAGGGATTTCTGAATTGCATTGAAAGTATTGAAACGTGTAGTACAACACCGCTCCGATGATTTTAATGATGAATTTATCAATGAGCTTCTTAGAAAAAATTGTAGGTAGTAGCAATGGATCATTTTTTTTAAATCATGTATACAATTCTTATGTTTTAAAGGATAATATACAGTACATAAATATAAGGTGAGTTTCTGCATTTTATTTTGAAATTTAGTACTTGTGAATTAAAGGAGTGGTGATAAATTTATCTAATTTTGAATATCGTTTTTTGTTATCAATCGGTTATTGTTATCAAAATCACGATGTCCAAAACTGATAACATAAAGCGAAGTCCACTGTATTATCAAATGAAAATTATACAGAAATGGTAAATGTGTACGAATATTAAAACTGTTCCAACTCCGGAACAAAGAACTCAAATGAGCAATTCTTTTATTAAAATATTGTAACATTTTTAGAAAATATGAAAAAAAGAAATATTAAAGATATTCTCATTAATTGCAATTCTTATATTTATCCTAATAATTATAATACTCAATTATTGTTTGTAAATGGGGCAAATTCATTCCGGATTTTTTTTCACTAGGCTTTTACTCTATCTTCTTGAAATAAACATTTTACAATGTTTTCTTAAAAATGCTATTGTGAAATAAACTGTAGATTTTTACTTTCCCTAACAGCCAATATACAACAACATATTTAATATTTTTGATACCGCATGTCTTAAAAAAGGTACACGAATCTTTATATATATAAGTAATGTTTTCTTAAGTACAATATTATGAAGAAAATTGTAGACTATTACTTGTAGTTCCAAACAACAATTATAAAAAAACTACTATGAACCTTCATAATAATTTTGACATCGTATGATTTCTTAAAAATACTAGTATGTGGTAAACTATAGCCTATTACTTCTAGTTTCAAACAACCAATATATAAGAACTACTTTGAACTCACTTAATACTTTTGACACCGTATGATTTCTTAATACGAGTATGTGGCAAACTATTGAGTATTACTTTCCCGAATAATCAATATACAAGAACTACTATGAGACTAATTAATATTTTAGACTCCGTGGGATTTCTTAGAAATACTAGTAATTGGTAAACTATAGACTATTACTGTAACAACCAATATGCATGAACCACTATGAACCTACTTAATAACTTTAACACTGTATGATTTTTTAAAAATATTAGTATGCGGCAAACTATACACTATTACTTTTCCAAACAACCATTATACAAGAACTGCTATAAACATATTTAATAATTTAGGCACCGTTTGATTTCTTAAAAATACTGGTATGTGGTAAACTATAGACTATTTCTTTCCCGAACAACCAATATGTAAGAACTACTATGAACCTACTTAATAATTTTGACACTGTGTGATTTCTTAAAAATACTAGTATGTGGCAATTATGTATAGACTATTACTTTCTCGACCAATCAATGTACAAAAGGATTCCATTTTCCGTTGAAGAATACGCTGATTTATCGTATGATAGTAAAAAATTTTCATCCAATTAATGACCTTATCATAAGCCCGCTTAAATTAAAATAAATCAGTTGAAAATTTTTCTCTGTAACACACTAAATCTGCATATTTTTCAACAGTAAAAGGAATCATAAACTAACATATACATACTGACGTGTGATAAAGTTTTAAACTTCTGCAGTTAAATTCAATATTAAATAATGCAGACAATGGTAGAAAAGGGTTTAGATGAGTTCGGGTGTACTGAAATAGAGCGTTAAGTATTTAAAAGGCGACAATGTTTTACATGGTGTTTTTTGAAAATCCTATCCCAATCCAGCTTATTTAAGGTAATACGCTCCAAAAGAAGCAAGGCTACAAATTAAAGTAAAATCTTCAGAAAAATTATAGGTGTAGTTTACAAGCATAAGATTATAACCGTGTATTTTCAGAAAGTCATAGAAGTTTACATGAGATTAGTTATAGGCTTGAACAAATACAAGTAACTTAATCGTGCATTAGCATTTCTATCGTTTTATAATTTATTCGTGCATTTCTTCTAAGCGTATCCATTGTTTAGGAAGTACGAACTGGTACAGAAATCCAAGTGTATAATGCGTGCATACACACAAAACGTATATGCGTACATACGGTAGATGTGGGAAGCATGCATATGTGTCCGTGTTCACGACGTAGTTTCGAGGGAATAAAACAGATTTTTCACTAATAAGTTTTTAAAACAAGGATTTTTATATCATAATACTAATTGTAATTCTTTTTGAAATCATTGTACATGTACAAATGTAAGCACACACACATATAAATATGTAGGCGTGGAACCCTTGTCCTTGCTTAGAGAAGGAATTTACTCTGAGCGAAGTTTTCCTTTTACAGTTTGGCAACAAGAACTCTCGACAGAGGATCGCAGATATAGACTGAAGTCAGACGTAGACGAGCACGGTCGTTAGGTGCAGACGGCACCTGAGCTTCCTTTTTGTTGAGGATTAATATGAGACGTTAATCCAGACAGGCTTTGACCTTTAACTTACATATATATTTCAATTAAATGTTTGTATTTGTAAATCTGGATGGTTAATTGTGTGTTCAAACCATGAAGTACCCATATATATACGTATATGTAATTTGTATATACATTTTATACAAAACTATGTATATATGTATGCATTTACATATCTGTAAGCTGTGATCATGGGACCAAAGAGATTGTTACAAAGCATGACGTTAATGTTTCTCATTATTACAGATAAAGGGAGGGGTAAATTTCATTCTTGTATTTTGCTTTGAAGCTTTGAAATTTTCAAATTATTAAGGTAGTTGCTTTAGAGGAGATAAAAAAAACAGTTTTTTTACAAGTAACATATGATAAACGTTCTAGAAAATTTTATAATCAATCAATCTGAAGAATTTTTTCTGCTATGTGAGTGTGTAAATACTAAATAATCGAAGTTTTACATTGATGTGAACATTATAAAATACATAAAACTGTTCCTAAGCGCCTATTACATATTCAGTGTACAGTTTTAGTAAAACATATTATGAACACTTTTAGTAGAGGCATATCTTTATAATATAAAAACTTTGACTAAGTTTATTGGAGATGTAACCATTATCATAATCGTTAAATGGGAAATGATAAATCTTTGGTCGAATATTCAAAACGAAATTTAAAACAGGATAATAAAAAGAAATAAGATAATAATCACTAATCGAATTAGCAGTTTTAAACATAAGTGTTTAATTGTAATTATTAGATTCTTAAAATTCAATACACAAGTGAATAAGGCCTATTTTTAACGCAATTTTATGACTGAATAGTTACTAAATTTTATTATTTTATATTATCAGTAAATAATTATACTGTAATCCAGCATATTACGGCCTCACTCTTTTGATACGCTAGATAATTCCGCTCAGTTAAGTGAACGCTTTTCTACCTAATATATCGGGAAAGCTGTGTGGGGATATCCTTAGGTGAAACAGAACGTATCAGGGCTACCCATAGAAAAACTTTAAGGGAGCAACCCCACCTCTAAAGCGGATGCAGTTGTGTTTCACCAGGAGAAATGTAAGCCAGGAAAGGATTTACAACTTTGACTTTTTTTTAAGTAAAAAAGAAATTTTTCATTTCTTGCCATTCTAAAAAATATTAATAACAAAGTTAAATAATGTAATTTATTTTGCTATGGATTTTGATGAATATATGTGTTAACGCTACAATATTTCCGTTAGATCTTTCAGATACATGTCTTCTTTTTGGTATGATAGTCTGTCTATATATATTTCTACTTTTAAAAACAAATAAATGTTCGGTTACCAATTATTTAAATATGTTAATATTTTCGTTCGAGTTTTCAATATTTTTTACTCCAACGTTCATTTGTAGTGAGATATGAGGTGAACAATAATATTCCTCCTAGTGACGCGAGTATTGGTGTTCTAACCTTTGATTGCTGTAGTCAGATACGATGCGGCCATCAATATATATCTTAATAGCAAAAGTATTGGAGTGTCTATCTTTCACTGCTGTAATGCGATAGGAGGCAACCACCAATATAGTCCCTAGTGATCGAGCATCGGCATGTAAACCTTTAGCTGTTATAGTGTGATAAAAGGCGACCATCAATATACTTCCTAGGGACGCGAGTATTGGAGTGTTAACCTTTAAAAGCTGTTGTGCGATACGAAGCGGCTATCAATATACACCTTAGTGGCACGAATACTGGAGTGTAAACCTTAAACTGTTGTAGTACGATAGAAGGCAATCATGAATATACTTCCTAGGGACGCAAGTATTGGGGTGTAAACCTTTAATTGCTGTTGTGCGATACGAAGAGGCTATCAATATGCGTCTTATTAGCACGAGTATTGAAGTGTTAATATTTAACTGCTGTAGTACGATATAAGTTGACCATCAATATACCTTCTAGTGACCAAGCATCGGTATGTAAACCTTTAACTGTTGTAGTGCGATAAAAGACGACCATCAATATATTTCTTAGGTACACAAGTACTGGAGTGTTAACCTTTAACAGCTGTTGTACGATACGAAGCGGCTATCAATATACACCTTAGTGGCACGAATACTGGAGTGTAAACCTTAAACTGTTGTAGTACGATAGAAAGCAATCATGAATATACTTCCTAGGGACGCAAGTATTGGGGTGTAAACCTTTAATTGCTGTTGTGCGATACGAAGAGGCTATCAATATGCGTCTTATTAGCACGAGTATTGAAGTGTTAATATTTAACTGCTGTAGTACGATATAAGTTGACCATCAATATACCTTCTAGTGACCAAGCATCGGTATGTAAACCTTTAACTGTTGTAGTGCGATAAAAGACGACCATCAATATATTTCTTAGGTACACAAGTACTGGAGTGTTAACCTTTAACAGCTGTTGTACGATACGAAGCGGCTATCAATATACATCTTAGTGGCACGAGTACTGGAGTGTAAACCTTAAACTGTTGTAGTACGATAGAATTCAATCATGAATATACGTACTAGGGACGCAAGTATTGGAGTATAAACTTTTAATTGCTGTTGTGCGATACGAAGCGGCCATCAATATACATCTTACTAGCTTATAGCCTGTCATATGACGGGATCAGTAAAATTTGTAATTTTCCAGAATTGTAAAGGTACCCTACGAGGCAGGTAAAAAAATTGTTTGTTTTTTGGCTGAGAATTATCTTCCTACAAAAATAATCGATTAAAATTATCACTTATGTACCTAATCTATTATTTAAGCCAAATATAAAAGAAAATTATTTACGTCATATCTAAGTTCAGTGATAAAACGTATGAAAATTATGCAGACGATATTTAAATAATTTAAAATAAGAAATGATTAAATGAGATGGTTAAAGAAATGACGTCATCGTGCTCAGAAAAAAATGTTATTGTACCTATTTATTTTGTGATAAACTGATAAATTTAATAGCCTGCTCCTAAAATAGGGGTTGATATAATTGCATTAAACGCTCGAAAAGGGGGACGAGGTGGATTTCGAATGTTTTAAAGATAACAGAATTTTTCGGTGTGATAAGACGCTTATTCATACCAATTTATTTTGGAATCGGATCTATAGTTTAGGAAAAGATAAACTTTACTAGCTTTGAATTTTTCTAACCCTTACTGATCAAAAATCCAATATGGATGCTCTATCCATTCCAGATCGAACAGCTTCATAACTTCGAAGACAGACGGACAGATAACTTAGGCTATTATTACATTATGAAAAGAAAGTTTAAGGATACACAACATGAAATGTTTATGTGTCCAGGGACATCCGTAAAGCAATACGTAAATTTAATAAAATAAAAATAATAAGAATCATAAAAAGTTGAAAAAATAGTAAAAATTTATTTTAAAATTAGTAAAACAACTTTTAAAATGATAAAACAGCTTTCGGAATAAGAATTTAAAAGAAAAGGCAGGAAATATTAAATTTATTAGACATTAAAAAGGAATGGCTGCGTCGGGGATAGAACCGTCAACCCGATAAGTACAACGATCAAATGGGCGATCAAATCTACCAAACGTACAACACCTGCACGTTGTGAGCGAACTAATTAGAGTATATGACGGTTCAAGTAGAAACAGTCTAGAAATTTAAATATTATTTTATGCCTTTGCCATCCTATCAAGAATGAATTTTGTATAGAATAAGAGGAAGGATAAGGCTTGAAATAATAGCATTAAACGCTCGAAAAGGGGGGATGGGGTGGATTTCGAACTCGCTTTCAATTTTGCTAACCCTAACTCATGAAAAATCCAATATGGATGCCTGTATCCATTCCAGGTACAACCGCTTCAGAAATTCGCGGACAGACGACTTAGGCTATTATTATTATACAGGGAATTAGCACGAGTATTTAAGTGATAATATATAACTGCTGTAGTGCGATATTAGGCGATCATCAATATACCTCCTAGTGACCAAGCATCGATATGTAAACCTTTAACTGCTGTAGTGCGATAAAAGACGGCCATCAATATACTTCCTAGGGACACAAATATGGAAGTGTAAACCTTTAGAAGCTGTTGGGCGATAACAAGCTCCCATCAATATATATCTTAGTGGCAAGAGTACTGGAGTGTTAAATTGCAACTGCTGATGTACAGTCTCAAAGAGTTGATCCTTGAGAAATTTCATCCTTGCAAAATCAAGATGAATCCGTGTTTATCTGAGTATCTTCCTGTTGCGTATTCTAAAATTCCCTTACCAGGTTGCAAACTAGATTAAATGAAAGATTAAATGAAATGAACTGGAGATGTAAAACATAACTGTTCCAACACCATTTCATATATATATATATATATATATATATATATATATATATATATATATATATATATGTCCCAAAAAAACAAAGTAAAGAAAATAATAAGAAATTTGATTATTCACAGCCTTTTATGAAATCAATTATGTAAATAATAATGTTTGTTTTTCAAAGGGTTGTATTTTTAAGGAGTCTTAAATTTAAAGACTGTCTAATTAATATGTTTAAAAGATTAAAGAGAAAATTTAAAACCAATTATTTAGTAAAACTTAAAGATGATTAATTTTTGAAGGGATGTGTATTTGACAGAACTAAATTTTATTAATCTTGAAATTAATTAAGAGATGAAAGATGAAATTACTTTTCCCTCTTTCATCTGTTAAAAGAAAATTAAAAGTTGAAAAAAATCCAAATTATTAAAAATTTACAAGGTAGAAATTGAAAGAATAGTTAAATATTACAATAAAATAAAAATTAAGACATTGCCATGCAATTATTTTTACAGCTTTTAAAGAGTGAATTAATTATTAATTGCAATAAATGAAACTTTTTTTAATTTTGAAAAGAAAGAGCATTTTATGCAATGATTTTAATTTTTTAGATACTTTAGATTCCAATTATTAAATCTTGCATTTAAAAGTAAAATGATTATAGTAAACACCTGAAATGATTATATTTAACATTAAATAATATATAAAGAAAATTGGGCATTGATTTTTATGTTAAAAAGAATTTACATGAAAGAATTATTTGAAATTGCATAATATTGTAGAATTTTTTGCTTTGTTTTTAGGCACTATACAGGGTCTAACTAGACAAAGTATTTCACTTTTTAAAAAGTGTGATGTGGACAACATATGACTCCTTTGTATAAGTAATAAATGAAAAACAATTTTTCGAATGTAGATGTCTCTAGAATTATCATTTACACATTTTCTTCATGGTTCAAAATTTTTTCGCTTATCACGGTAACAGTGTTGGCTAGTAGAGCTCAAGTAATACAACCTGAAAGCGCTCAGCAGCTTTAATAAACGTTATATTGAGATTACTCACTTTATAAATATTGACTTATAAACCGAAATTTTTTGAAATTACTATTACCTTAAACCTGGAAGTAATAGACGATGACAATTCAAAATTGTTCTCTGCAAATAATACGTTTATGTATATATATATATATATATATATATATATATATATATATTTAAAATGGACTTTAAAATCATTGTCACATCTACATATGAATACATCAGCATTTCTGTTGTTTTTCAGATTATTGCTGTCTGGCAGTGGATGGTATTTTAATTGAAAGTTATTCAATTTGTTCCCGAAGAAAGGAAACATTAGGGTATACTTTTAAAATTATAATGTAGAATTATAATTAGGGGACATAATTTAGATTCTTATTAGGATAATTTTGCCGTCATACTATCATCAGTTAATAAGCCCACTAGTGCGAAATTTCCCATTTATTAGGTTTTAAAATGTACCAGTCAGCAGACTGTCTTTAGAAGGCAATAACTTTACGTCGAATGCCAAAAAAAAAATATCTTTTAAAGATTTTTGCACCTCAGCAGCGAGAGATCACGGGATTTATTACCCAAGAGACTTTAAATTATTCAGTATTTTTTGGTACTCAAGTGTGATTGGCTGCAGCAACGAGAACCATCTACCTTAAAACAAAGGTTTAAGAAGTTTTGGCTGTCCCCGGGTGTACAATCCACAGCAGCTCATAAGGTACAATGCAGTATAAATAGAGTAAAAGTATTACAAACTAACACATAAAAATACAGACTCAAGTGAGATCATATCTTCAACAACTAAATTGAAAACCCTACTGGCAGCAATTTAGTTGTTAGAGAAGCTAGTTTTAAAAAAGGGGTAAAAAGAGTTTAAGCCGGCGAACGCTCCCTTAAATCTGAAATTTTACGGCCAGAAAATTCATAATTAACAAAATAAAAAGGGAGAAAAGGAGAATTCTAGAGAGATATCTTAAGTGTAAAAATTTTGATATATATATATATACATACATACATACATACATATATATATATATATATATATATATACGTATATATATATATGTATATATATATGTATATATATGTATATATATATATATATATATTATATATATATATATATATATATATATATATATATATATATATATATATATATATATATATATATATATATATATATATATATATATATATATATATATACACACATATAAATATATGCATAGCTGAATGATTCTGAAAATTGTTGGATTAACTGGATATGTTAATTATATACTACATATTAATCACATACTACATATTTCCACATATGCTTATATATAAAATATGTACATTTCTGAGTGCATAGAAAAATTTTAATGATTTAATCTATCTATTAGTAATATATCAGACTTTCTTTAAATTTCGATACACTATCATTCCTCTTTTGGCTCTTAAATTATCTCAGTAAAATAAGACATGAATTTAAATATAGATATCCAACTAGACTAATCGAGACGGAACTAATTATTCACAACATTAACATATCCAATTTTAAAATAGCAAGTTTGTTTAGTCAACCGACTAATTTCAAAGCATTCACGCCATACATTTGTACAATGTTGTATAATTCAAACATTTAAAGAGAAAAAGATTTAAAAATAATTTTATTTAAGTACCTTAAGTAGAAGGTAAAAGTAAAAATGTTTTCAATGATCACTTTTATGCTTTGTTACAGACCTCAAAAAACAAAGGGTTAAGATTTGGTCACCATTGAAGCATGATGGCCGTCAATACCTTTTTACACATCTCAATTAGACAATATGCAGGTACTATGCTGTAACGATAATTTAAAGTTACTTACCCGCCTACTTAACTGGAGCAGGTACGATAGGTTCTTTCTATGCTTTTAGGATGCATATAACACTAAAACTGCCTACAAAGTTAATGAGACAACACAAGTATTTATTTATTTACAAAACATTGATATTAAAATGTAAAAAGGTAAACATCATTTGATGAATCTCAGCCAGATCATCAGTAACCACGGACGAGCGTCTCTGTAGTGTAAATATATGTTATTGTTTCTGTTGCCACTTGAACAAACCAAGCACGATTGAGCGATACGCTACTCGTATTATGGTAAAGGGGTGCGCCTTTCGTTTAAATGAGCACAGTTAAGGTGAAAGAATGACTTAGCTCAAGTGGGTCCTCGTAATGTTGAGACAGTGACCAAGCAGAAGACCCATAGACTTGGCCTGCCATCCCCAGAGGTAAGGATCGAGAACTTGGACGTTGTGACCACGAACATATTTTACGCTCCCTAGTCATTTTTAACGAATACGGCAAAAAATATCTAGTATAATCTAACGTTAGCGTTAACGGCGCCGAGCGGTCGCTCTTTTTCTATGTCCGATGTCCGTCATACCCTAGTTATTTAGGATATGACTTCGCATGGATCTCTTATAAGGGAGCAGGTATGTAGACGAAATAATCAGTCGTAGAGGATTAAATTTAACAATGTCGATTTATTACAGAAAAAAAAACATTTAAAGAAATACTAAAGTGTAAAATCGTCCAGAGAGGAGAATACTCTAGACAACCTCCTCATCTCAAAGTTCATCCTGGAGTCCCCTCCCGTTTCTTCTTTTCCCAACAGAAAACCTCAGTTTCAGGGCAGATCAACACCCCCCACGTTGATCTTTGTCCTTGGAATAACCGAAACGGCCTTGCCGACTCGGTCACAAAAAAGCACAATTTCTTTTCTCTGTCGCTGCGTTGACAAAAACGGCACACTTGACACCTCTAGCCCTCCGTGCGGCAAAAAGACCATTACTGGTACTATACTGCTGTTTTCAATTGTTCAAAAGAATAAAAGTTCTACTGACCATCGACAGAGACGGAAGCGACTCTTACAGTTATGTTGCACTTTCTTTGCTCCGAATAAGAAAATCAACTCCCTAGAGAGACAGAGATGCTATTCTGTCCAAATCCCACGATGATCGCCCCTCTTCTCTCTGCTCTGTCTCTTTCACAGGGCTCCAATCTTCGTAATTGGATCCCTCATCCGGCAAAAAACAAATTCGTCCACTTCAGCAAATCCGCTCCTTATTCCGTTGTCTTAGAGTTTTTCCGAAAACACTTGCTCCAGTATCTGTTTCACATCAGTCGTCTTAAAATGCTAAGTCAGGAGACTTTACTCAGTACAGAGTACCCAGTAACAGAGTGGCTCACATTTCCGAGGAACACAGCGTGAAGGGACCAAAAGATTCATTCTTTGATATCAGGAGAAGTGTGTATGTTCTAAACCCTGGTTCTTGGGTCCAAAACCTTACATATACTTTCATCAGGAAGGTTTTCAGGTTTCGTTTGGTTTGGAGAGCTACGGTATTATTTGTTTTGCAACACGAAGGCAAATGATACTTCGACTACTGCTTAAAGCCGAATCTAATGGCTACGAATATCCCTGCCACAGTTGGATTCGAACCTACGAACTGTGGTATCAAATATCAGCGTCCTAATCATTCAGCTATCATTCGGAGAAGGTTTTGAGGAATCGGTATGAATGCTCAAATTTTTCCATTTAGATCGATAGTTAAGTTCTGGACGGGAGTGACCAAACTGCGTTGGTTCGATTTCAGGGAATTTAAAAACCCTCTGGTTTTCTAATGGTACAAAAAATTTCCCCTTTTTTTTACCAAGTACAATATTGAAGAGTCCGCTTCACAACACCTGATCAATTGCATTAACCCATTTGTACATATCAAAAAATGGAAAATGTTTGTTTTAAGCAAAAAATATTTTTATTGCTTCAAAATGAATATGGTTTAAAACTTAATTATAAAGTAATAACTTTTCTTAAATGCTGAAAACTGCCTGAAAAATTATGGTAAGTAGGCGCTTTTGTAATAATAACCAGGTAGGTTCGGCACATATGTGAACTTATGATGCAAATGGGTTAACTTGGTAAGAGGGGATTTTTCGAGAAGACACATTTTAGTCTTGGATGTACTTAAAGCAAACAATCTTATGCATATAATCTGATTCAGATCAAAGGGATAAGCAAGACGAAAGAGGAAACGACACTTATACAAAAAGATCGTGAGATATTTAATATGTTTCAAATCTATTAAAATCACAAAGTGGTTCATCTTAAATGGTTAGAATAAAATAAATAAAGCCTGCTAAAATTTTAAAATAAAAATAATTTTTGTATATAACTCGTATTTTACAAGGAATTCCCCTTTCTTTAAATGTTAAAGTTAAGTATAAAGTTATAATTTTCAGAAAAAAAATCTTGTGAATACAAACAGCACTTAATAATGTAGAATAATCTATAAGTTCTAAAAGGATTTTTCCAAATTTTTAATATATTGAGCATTACAGTAATGTATAAGTTATACATCTGAGAAAAATAATGACCGTGAATGGAAACAATGCTTAAATAAAACATTTAATATGGTCTATAAGTCAATCTATACCTTGTGTCAAAGAATTTTATAAATTTTTAATATATTGAGTATTAAAGTTTTAGATAAAGTTATAGTTTTGAGAAAGAAAAGTTCGTAATTACAAAAAACTCTTAAATTAAACATACACGTAACTGTGCCTATAACATGCTATAAGTTTTTTAATACATTGAGTATTAAAGTTATATGCATAATTTGGAGTTAAAAAGTCCGTAATATATAAAAAACTCTTTAATGAAACGTGTAATATAATCTACAACTCGGTATATACTCGGTATATTATACAAGGAATTTCTTAACTTTTTAATATATTGAATATTAAGTGTTAATCGCGCCGAGCGGTCGCACTTTTTTCTGTGTCCGATGTCCGTCACACCCTAGTCATTTTGGATATGACTTCGCATGGGTCTCGTATAAGGAGCAGGTATGGAGACGAAAACAATCAGCCGCAGAGAATTAAACTTAACAACGGTTTGATATATTTAAAACCAGAAAGAAACGTTTAAGTAACAATAAACTCAAATACTGATATAACATATCGTCCAGAGAGGAGATCATTATGCATTCAACCTTCTCTCTTAAAAGTTAAGCCGGGAATAATTTCCGATTCTTCCTTTCCCAAACAGGAAACCTCGGTTTTAAGAGAGATCGACCCCCCCTCCTCCTTGACCTTTGTCCTTGGAGTAGCCGAAATGTCCTTTGGCGACCAGCCGACTCGGTCACACAAAGCACAATTTCTTTTCTCTGTCGTTGCGTTGACAAAAACGGCAAAATTGACACCTCTAATCGTCCTTGCGTCAGAAGACCATTACTGGTACAATACTGCCGTTTTCAATTGTTCAAAATAATAAAAGTTATCCAGAACACCGAAAGAGACTGACGCGACTATTATATTAATGTTATGTATAAAGCTAACAGTTTTGAAAAAAAAATCAGTCCGTAAATATAAACAACGCTTAAAGATAAAATATAGTGTATAATTTGCGTTTTACAAGGAATTTCTCAAATTTTTAATATATTGAATATTAAAGCTATGTAGGAAGTTATTCTTTTGAGATATAAATGTATAGAAAAAAATGTTAAAATAAAGTGTTTAATACAGTTCATAAGTCCGTCTAAGACTCAAAAAACTTCACAAAACTTGTATGTATTGAAAGTTGAAGCTATATATAATGATATAGTTTTAAGGGGAGCCGCGGTAACTCAGTCGGCAAAGGCAGTGATCTTGTAACTGAAAGGTTGCTAGTTCGGGGCTGGAGCCCGCCTAAGATCCGTCGTGTTCGTTAAAGGTGATTAGGGCACGTAAATATGATCATGGTCACAATGTCCTCCAAGTTATCAAACGATACCTCTGGGGGTAGCAGGCCAAATCTGTGAGTCTTCTGCGAGGTCCCTGTTTCTAAATTAAGAGGACTCTGCTGGGGTAGTGTTACTCGCGTCCGTAGCATAACTTAAGCTATACGTGCTCCTCGGATGATGCTAAATTGGTAACAGCCTTATGTTGGCATAAAGATATGTGCCTGTGTTGACAGTTGCATTGGAAAAAAGTTTTGAGGAAAAAAAGTTTGTACATACATGCAATAGTAAAACGAAACATTTAATGTAGCCTATAATTTGCATTTTACACAGAATTTTTCATTTTATTTTAATAAATGAGTACTAATTGAACAAAAACAAAACGCACATATGTGAGTGTAAAAAAATAATGTTACGTTGGCCTAGAGTTTGAGAAAGAAATTAAAACTCATTAAGAAACACATGAAAAATAGGTCTTAATTAAATAATTTTATACAATTAGATAAATGCCTAAGGAATACAAATAGTTGAATCAACTTATCATTTGTAGATATCGAAGACTGCTCTCGAATCGGCGTCGGACTTAAAAAAATGGCTAAGCTTTCTTTGCCAAGGGTTCTCCCACAAAACGTGTATGCCAGCCGTTCACCTTCTACTCTTCTGGTAACAACCTTGTTTGCTCAAAAAAAAAAAAAAAAAAAAAAAAAAAGACTTTGCTGCGGAGAGAAAACAGGGGTACACTCCAGCGGGGGGTCGAAATCCCCCAAACGGACGCACACCTCTATTGGCTGGGAGAAATCCCGGCATGTCCCCGATGTAACTTATTGTTACAGTGAGAGACAGCTTGGCATTAATCTCTTCACTTTGTAATACCTTTTCCTAAAAAAAAATAGGAAAAAGTCAGCAACATTTTTTTAAACTATAACTAATAAAACGCTAATTTTTTAAAATTGTTTTGATTCTCAAACAAATATTTTTCTATTTTTTTAATTGCTATGACAAATTATAACTACTTTGTTTGAAACAGCTTTTTATGATTTAAAATATAAAGAATCATATTTTGGAACTCTGCTAATTGGTTTGATATTTATTTTTTTTCGACTAGGAACAAAAACTACAACAGCCATTTTAATGTTATCGAGGGACATTATTTTTGGAAAATTTAAATCCATTCAAACGATTTTTTTCTGTCAAATGGTATTTTATAAGGAACAGAAGTAAAGATTACATAATGACATTTTATGAAATAGATAATAATAAATCAAGGATATTTCACCCTCGGGGTCCAATTATAAACTAAAAAGAAAAGTGTATGCTGTCAAATCTTTTCAAAATTGTTATCTTGTTAACTAAACTAATATTTATTTTTACAAGATATTTTTGAAGAAAAAATAATACTGCAGATAATTTTAATAGGCTTTTGAAAAATATTTCAAGATGACATGTTTAATTGGACTTTTTAAGCATTTTGTGTCGAAATAGGTGGATTAGAGAATTTGTGAAAAGTTCACCTCAGTATTTCTCTGGGCGTTTTTTAATCCTGAAGTCATGGATTAGTGAGGTCATTAAAGTTGTGTAACATCTA
>CM063508.1:21997155-22019655 GCA_032207245.1 Pardosa pseudoannulata
ACAATGCGTCCTTTCCAGGGTCTACCCAGGAGGACCGGGACTCCAAGGATGGTCCTGAATCGCCTCCTGGAGACCAATCACAACTCTCCAAAATTTGGTGAAGTTTAAGTGCAATCTTTTCACTGGCCACACCACACGCTTCATGGAATCGCGAAAAAATGTGGTTATTCAAACCACAACGTGTGAGAGCCACGAGCAAATCGGTTTCGAAAACCTTATGTCAAACATAGCTGCACTCTCACAATATGAAACATGCTAAATGAATGTGCGAAACGCTGACGCGAAACAAAGATATTTAGGATAAAAAACCTGCTGTTATTTAAATTCAAAATCGGAATGAAGTTTTCATCAAAACTTTGAATACTATTTCGTTTTTAAAGGAAAAAACCAAAATATTTAGTTAAGAGCTTTTGATGAAAACCATTGGTTAGCTTTGGAGAATATAAATCCATATAATTGATTGCTATATAAATGTTACAGATAAATTTATTATATACAGTAAAATACGAGACTTTAATTTAAAGTAAATTTTAAATGTTTGAATGCTATTAATTACTACTAATGTTGCATAGATAATGAAACTAAAAAAATCTCTGTTCTAATCCACTTTGATTCAATGACAAAAAATCAATCGACGCTCATGGTGTAATGACCTAATGGTCAATAGACAGCCATTTATATAAAAAAATGACAAAGAAAATAAGTACCATCATATTTTAAGACATGCAAAAAATCTGCTGTTACTTGAAATTCCAATCAGCATGGGCTTTTCATCAAAACTCTGAATATTATTTCGTTAAAAAATTTCATTAAGAGCTTTTGATTAAAACCATTGGTTTGCTTTGGAAAACATATTTGATAGCATCCATATAATTGATTTTTATGTAAATGTTGAAGATAAATTTATTATATACAACAAAATACGAAATTTTAGTTTAAAGTAAATTTAAATGTTTGAATGCTATTTATCACTAATATTGTTCATAGACAATAAAACCAAAATAAAAAATCTCTGCTCTAAGCCATCTCTCAATGCAAACACAACTGTTTACAGAGAGGATAAAAATAAAGATTTCAAGCTGACAAATTTTTATCAGACGATAATTCAAAAAAGGATTCCAAAAATGAGCTAAATTGTAAAATCCCCATAGGTCTCAATGCAAGTGAAAAGAAATTAAAAAGACAAACACATGTTATTTTAAAATATTCCAGTTTGAAAAAAATACTAAAATTTAGAGCTTTGCCTATTAGCAATTTTTAAATTATTGATTTAAAATTTAAAATGAAATCGTTTGATATCTGTAATACATAGCTAATTCAAGATAATAATCCGGAATAAATTATCAGAAATCTTTAGAATCTTTAATATCAATGTATTTAAATTTCAGTGTATTTAAATTCCAGATGTCTGCAATGTCTCTTAATGCAAACACAATTGTTTACACACAGGACAAAAATAGATTTCAAGATGACCACAAGTTTTTGTTAGAGGAAGAAAAATAAAATTGCTCAAATAATTAACTCACAGATAAAGTCTCCATAGGTCTTTATGCAAGTGATAATATATAAAAAACGCAAAAATTTAAGGTTTTGTCAGCCTGTGTTTTTATAATATAGATTATAAATTATTTTTTAAATAGCGAAAGTTAGGTTACTACTGCATTTAGACTTTGTCTGAATGACAACATATCTAGAAGATTCTGTCACCTTAAGATCCGACTGATGCTTTTTCGCTGATTGCCATTTTTAGAGTTCTGACGGTACACGCTTGTTTACAAAATCACGCGTTTCAATCTATTTGCTCCCAGTTTGCATTTCATGCTCTTTTAGTCAGCTCATGGCAGTTGATCATCTGGATGAATGCTCTGCTCTAAACCACTTTAATTCGATGATAAAAAGCAATAGATTCTCGTGATCTGATGACCTAGTGGTCAATAGACAGCCATTTACAGAAAACGAAAAAGAAAAGATATACCGCCTTATTTTAAGATATTAAACCTGCTAAATGAATGTGTGAAACGCTGCTACGAAACAAAGATATTTAAGGTAAAAATCCTGCTGTTATTTAAATTCCCAATCAGCATGAATTTTTCATCAAAACTATATATATATAAAAAAAAAAAAAATAAGAGATGAAAATCATTGGTTTGCTTTGGAAAAGATAAATCCATAGAATTAATTTCTATATAAATCTTGCAGATAAATTTATTATATACAATAAAATACGAGACTTTAATTTAAAGTAAATTTTAAATTTTTGAATGCTATTTATTACTGCTAATGTTGCATAGATAATGAAATTAAAAAAAAATCTCTGTTCTAATCCACTTTGATTCAATGACAAAAAAGCAATAAACGCTCGTGTTGTAATGACCTAATGATCAATAGACAGCCATTTATATAAAAAAATGACAAAGAAAATAAATACCGTCATATTTGAAGACATGCAAAAAATCTGCTGTTATTTGAAATTCCAATCAGCATGGGTTTTTCATTAAAACTCTGAATATTATTTCGTTTTTAAAGAAAAAAACCAAATTATTTCGTTAAGGGCTTTTGATTAAAACCATTGGTTTCCTTTGGAAAACATAATTGATAACATCCATATAATTGATTTATATATAAATGAAGATAAATTTATTATATACAACAAAATACGAAATCTTAGTTTAAAGTGAATTTAAATGTTTGAATGCTATTTATCACTATTATTGTTCACAGATAAAAAAAATCTCTGCTCTAAGCCATTTCTCGATGCAAACACAAATGTTTACAGAGAGGATAAAAATAAAGATTTCAAGCTGACATATTTTTCGAAAAATGATTCCAATTCGAAAAATGATTCCAAAAATGAGCTAAATGGTAAAATACCTATAGGTCTCCATGTAATTGAAAAGAAATTAAAAAGACAAACACATGTTATTTTAAAATATTCCAGTTTGAAAAAAATACTAAAATTTAGAGCTTTGCCTATTAGCAATTTTTAAATTATTAATTTAAAATTTAAAATGAAGTGGTTTTAAATTTGTAATGCAGGACTAATTCAAGATAATAATCGGGAATAAATTATCTGAAATCTTTAGAAATTTTAATATCAACGTATTTAAATTTCAGTGTATATAAATTCCAGATGTCTGCAATATATCTTAATGCAAACTCAATTGTTTACAGAGAGGATCAAAACAGATTTCAAGATGACCATAAGTTTTTCTCAGAGGAACAAAAATAAAATTACTAAAATAATTAATTCCCAGATAAAGTCTCCATAGGTCTTTATGTAAGTGATAATATATCGAAAACGCAAACATGTTATTTAAAAATATATCAATTTCAACAAGTTACTAAAATTTAGGGCTTTGTCTAATAGCAGTTTTTAAGTTATTTATTTATAATTCAAAGTGAAATAGTTTAAAATCTATAATGAATGGATAATTAAAAGTAATAATATGGAATATATTGTTTGAATTGATCTATAGAAATTTTAATATCAACTCCATAACAGTTTGAGTGAATTTGAATTTTAGATGTCTGCTACATCTCTCAAGAAGAAAAATCCACTTTAAACCTTAAAAAATTCAATTTTCTGATTTTCTAATTTTTACCTTTTTAAAAACTTTTAGTCATTTCTGAATCGTTTAAATAAAACCCATTGAAATGTTTGAATTAGAATACACGATTTCGTTTAATTATAGCTTTTAAGGTAAAAAAAATTTTTTATTAATTTCCTATTTTTAATTTTTACATTTGTGAAATTTAAATAACACCAGAATACTTGAATTAGACCTATAAAAGTTAATATTTGAATATAATAGTTTTTTAAGGGAAATTTAAATGTTAAATTTTCTGTTTTTTTCTTTTTTACATTTAAAATGTTTAGACATTTGACGTTTAAAATAAAACCTACTGAAATATTTGATTAGAATGTAAAACTATACATATTTGATATATAGCTTTATACTAATATTCGATTTCCTGATTTTACAATTTTTACACTTTTAAAATGTTTAGACATTGCTAAATCATTTAAATCAAAATCCATTGAAATATTTAAATTAGAACCTATACAATTCTACAATCTTTGAATTTAATATCATAGCTTTTAAGGGAACTATAAAAACTTTAAATGAATTTTTCTGTAAAGTGTTTTTCAACTTGCGCACTCTAAATAAAAAATTATTGCACATATTCATTTCAAATATTCACAATACATACATTATAGACCTACAGTGAAACTCTACCTAATTTTTCCGTTGTTGTTTATTTCATTTAGTATTTATAGCGTTTTAAATAGAATTTTTAAATATTATTTTAGAGCTTTTGGAAATGCATTCTCTTGGTTTAATATTTCTGATACTTTTTAAAAATTTGAATAATTGGAGAATTATACCTAATAATTATTGTTTACTGAAAAGAAAAAAATTATTATTGAAATTTACTATGTGTTGTTGCAAGTTTCCTTAAAGTGTGTCAGAAAATATTTAAAAATTTTAAAACAAGCTATAACTTTTCTCTTTATATAAAAAATTCTTATTTTTAGAAATAAAGTAAATTCAGCAAAACTCTAAAAATATAAAAATATAGAAAAAAAGCTGAAAATCCTATATGTTTATAAAAATAATTAGAAAAGGTATGATAAGGCGAAAAATAAGAAAAAAAACACAACTATTTAAACTTGCTTAACAGTAAGTTTACGGACGTTTCTTATATACCTATCTGTGCGAACACGTGTCAATTTGACGCATAAACGAATGTATGTAAGAACACTCAGAAAGCAATGTAATTATACATAAGTAAAAAATGAAAATATGAGATAATATTGAGATTCACAATAATATTGCTAATTCAAAAAATATTCTAGTACATTTCAGTACATTTAAAAAAATATTCTAATATTTCAACACTCAAACCAAACAACTAAAACTTTCAAAATCTCTTCATACTCTGACTTCAACTGATATTCTGCGTTTTGCTCTTTCTACTGTTGCTTATTGCTTGTTTCTTTTGAGATAACAATATTGGATAACGGATAGAAGTATTGTCGGTACATTGCTATTTATTATTGTTGTAATGTTTGCACGAGTAGAACTAATTTACTAAAAATTTGTCTATATTACGATCACGTCAAATTGAAGCATATCTGCAGAGATAGGTATACCACATTTTAATGTTTCAACACTTAAGAAAACAGACTTGTATATATATTTACTACGTTCAATGAATAAAATTCAATACAAGAGATGAAATAAAAATGCAAAAGGCTTTTGTAATTTTCCGTATAAAATTCGAAATACGTCAAAATGACGCGTCTTGTAAACCTAGTGTTAATGCAGTAAGATTACAAAAATAATAGCTAAAATATTGCATAATTTCAAATAATTGTCTTACATAAATATCATTTAACATAGGTAAAAATTGATAACTAGTTTTGTTTCGATATAAATTCGAAAGATAAAATAAATAAATAAAAGTCATTTTTTAGTATGCGGAATTAGGAATAATTTTAAAGAATATCGTTGGACAAATCTGCTATCAGATACTCTCGAATTTTAATCAGAATGTTTTTGTAATACATTTTAGTTCCTTGTATGTTTTTATATAACAAGACTAAATATTTTCATCATAAAAATATCGTTAAAAATTAATAACTTTATAAATTAGAATTCAATGTTCCTTGTCTCTTTAAATAAATATGAAAAAGTAATTGTATAAATTAATTATTTATAATCGATTTTCATAATAAGGTTATTTTGTTCTCTCAGTTTACCATTCTGTCATCCGTATTTATTATTGCTGTAATGTTTGCACGAGTAGAACTAATTTACTAAAAAATTTGTCGTTTCAAATTGATGCATATTTATAGAGATAGGTATACCACATAGAAAATTTCAACACTTTAAAAAAATAGACTTCAATGTATATTTACCACGCTTAATGGATAAAAGTCAATATAAGAGCTAAAATAAAAATGCAAAAGGTTTTTGTAATTTTTCTTATAAAATTCGAAATGCGTCAAAGTGACGCTCCCCTTAAACCTAGAGTTAAAGGTAGCATGCGCCTTAAAGCAAACAAAATTGTTTACAGAAAGGATAAAAAGAAAAATAAATGTTCAAGCTGACCACAGGTTTTTGTTAGACAAGCAATTAAATAAATGACTCCGATAATGACCCCGCAGATAAAATCTCTCGAGATCTTGATGCCCGGGAAGCGTTGAGAGAACAAAGAACCCGCGATGAAAGTTGTCTCTCACTCCTTGCTTCAGCGGGAATCTCATTCAAGTCACTTTCTTCTTTCTTTTTTTATGGCTCATTGACGGTGAGATCGCGGGTTGGATTTCGCTTTCTTTCTCCACTTTCTTTTTCTTTTTTTCCTGATGCCTGCAGGGGGACAGGAAAATTGTTAACTCTCGATTCTCGGTCACCCGAGTATAAAAGGATTTCGCAGCAACTCCACCCCCACACTTCGATCTCAGCTCTCTCTCCTCCTCGACAGCGTCGATTCGGATTTTCTGAAAACACTCAAACACTCTTACAGGTATGATTTCAACCTACTAACAAAGAGTTACTTCTCAGACGTTTACCAGCAATGATGAATAAGATATTTATATCTTTTTTGGAAAGATAGAATTATTGTGCTGTGTTCCAGAATTTTGCTAAATTAGCCAATTCATATGACATGAGTGAAATTTTTATAAAACAAGCCGATAAAACAAGCCGTTTTTTTATATTTTTACCATGTATAAGTTTATTTTTTATATACATATGCATAAGCATACGTAGTTATGTCTATATTAGAGAATGTTTAAGCAAATTCAAACCGTTCTTGAGGCATACGATATTTGAGTTTGCTGTGTTCCAGAATTTTGCTAAATTAGTAGATATATGTAACATGATTGATCTATTCAAAAAATAAGCTGCTTCATGACGTTATGTACATAAGCATACGTAGTTATGCATAGATAATTTTTTAGGCAAATTCAAACTGTTCTTGAGGCATACGATTCTTGAGGTTGGTGTGTTCCAGAACTTTGCTAGATCAGTAAATACATATGGTTTGAATGATCTATTTAGAAAATAATCTGCTTCATGACAGTTATATAGATATATTATGTTAAGTTTATTTTTATATACATATGCATAAGCATACGTAGTTATGCATAGAGAATTTTTTAGGCAAATTCAAATTGTTCTTGAGGCATACGATTCTCGAGGTTGCTGTGTTCCAGAACTTTGTTAGATCAGTAAATACATATAGTATGAATGATCTATTTAGAAAATAATCTGCTTCATGACAGTTATATAGATATATTATGTAAAGTTATTTTTATATACATATGCATAATCATACGTAGTTATGTATACATTAGAGAATTTTTTAGGCAAATCCAAACTGTTCTTGAGGCATACGATTCTTGAGGTTGCTATGTTCCAGAACTTTGCTAGATTAGCAAATACATATAGTATGAATGATCTATTTAGAAAATAAGTTCCTTTATGACATATATATATATATATATATATATATATATATATACATATATATATATATATATATATATATATATATATATATATATATATATATATATATATATATATATATATATATATATATATATATATATATATATATATATATATATCTATATATGTACAAATATGTGTGCATGTACAAATATGTGTGCATGTATTGCAGAATTTTAAAGGCAATTGCAAGCAGTCAGAGCTATTATATTAACAATTGGCTGTAACTAGGGAATAATCTATTTAAATTGGAAGTCATAGAAGGTGTAAACCCTTTATAAGCTTTTGAGATATAAATTTAGGCCATGATATGTTAAAATCTGTTAAATTCAAACTAGCTTAGTCAGTATAAGCTTTATTTTATATTTGTGATCACATTCCTTATATGTAATTCTTATATTGATAGGTATACATATATTATATATCAAATGTTACTTTAATTTTTAACGTATAAGCTTTTTCTGGAGTACGTTGCTATAATAACCCCATTAATTTAATAATATCTTGTTAAAATCTAAAATATTAAGTCTACATTCGATTTTGATAATTTAAGATCATAATGAGAAATTTCTGAATTTACTATGGGTAAAAAAAGAATGAAATAAAATTCATTAAAGTGTAATTAAATACTAAAAACTAGATAAAAGTAAATTAAAACTACCTAAACTTTTCATTTTGGCTTAACTTAGTATCTAGTTTGTATTCCGTTTAGCTTCGAATTCAAATTTTTCAGGTTTAAATTTATGGAATGCTATCTAATCATACTATATATAACTTCGTAGTTTTCAAAAATGATTTTGCAACATACATGACTATAAAATTTAATTTTCTGTTAGAATTAATCAATATTGAGACTATTAAATCAAATTACTTCAATCATTGGAATTATTCAACGAAGCAGATGTATTAATTTTAGGGAAATCTGGGTTTGCTAATTGCTAGTTCAAAAGTATATAAGGTTAATAAACATGCCTATATCCGTAAAAATTATTGGAAATACTTTTGAAAGAAATTTATAACAAGATTGATCTGTTTGATATGTTTAAATGACTAATTCATAATCCAGATTCAATATACTTCAGAAACTCATAATGGTGATTAAAAACTATTTAAATTAATTAAATATGATAATATAATTTGAGATACCTTTTCCGTTTAATTTAACTTGAATTTATCTATATCAAATTTTAACTGCTGAATAAAGTATTTAGTAAATCTCATCGCTTAAAAGTACTTTATGAGAGATCCAATATTTTGAACTTAATTGAAGTAATTCAAATATTTTTTCTAATCATAGTGTGTTTTATATATTTTAAATTATTTAATGAAAAAATCATTAAGATTATATGAGATTTTTTTTAGTTTTCTACATATGAATTCGATGATAATTTAAAAAAAAACATGTGGAATTTTGTAATTTATAGTAACTGAGCTGTAGCTGACACTTGAAAGACTGCTATAAATTTTTAAGTTCTCGAGAGTTTCATATAATTTATTTATAAGTTATTCATTAAAGATTTACTCGATATTTAAAAATGCCATAATTTAGGCTTGGTTTTAATTATATTTCAAATCAAGAGCTGAGTAATGTAAACTTTAAAATTTTTAGCTTAACTAAAGTTTTTTTTGGATTTTCTTTACTCTTTATTCAGTTGAATGCATTACACTTTAAATTATGCCAAAACACAAAAAATAACACATGAATGTATTATGCAATTTAAAATTTTTGACGACCCTATTCCAATTATTTGTGTTTTAAAAGTCAAGGAACAAAATTGTATTTAATTGTAAAAGATTACATTATCGATGTATAAAGCAAATTTCTGATTACAAGAACCACTTAGCTAACACGTCAGAGATATAAGTCTCTTAACTGGAAAACTGTGAATTCGAGGTTTTGAGTTGGCTAAAGATCCACCTTGTTTGTTAATGGCGTATGGAACAAGTAAAATAGGTTGGTCGTCGAAATCTTCTGGAGTTCAAAAGATATCTCTGGAGGTGGTAGACCAAGTCAGGGGGTGTTCTACTTGGTCTCTGCTTCTAAATTACTTGGTCCCTAAGGAGGTAATGTTACGTTTGTAGAGTATCTTAATCTAGCATCTTAATCTTATCGGGTGGTAATTAAATGAGTAACAGCTTTGAAATTATATTTGAAATAAAAATAACTGTCTGCATTGTTAGATGCATTGAAAAATATACCGTCTTCAATCGTACACCGTCATATGATTACCTGAATCCTTAAATATTATTTATTGTAATCCGTTCAAACCTGATATTTTGTCCTATATTTTCGAAAAGAAAGTGCGCGTTTTAGAAAAAACTTACAATTGTTCGGTTTGGCTTAAAAAATGATTTCCTTCCTACTGCCTTTATTTCTAGGTTTGAAAGCTAATCCTTATATAGATACTTCCGTTTAAATAAAAGGCAAAAAGCGTATAATTTAGCTCTTGTATAAATATATTTCTCCTTTAGGGAAATAGAAAATTTTAAGCAATTCCTTTTCTAATGTTATGCAAATGTGCTGGAATAAACTTTCTATACTGTCTAAAACAGTTATTTAGACTCTCACAGAGAAAATTTACTCTGTACGGGCAACAATAGGCAAAGTCAGTGGGTCGTAACAGACAACTTGATCTAAGTGGACTGCTTGAACTAATCCGTGATTTTTTTTCGTTAAATATACATCTTTTCTACTAGAAGTGTCTAACCTAATAGCAGTGATTCCAAAACCAGAAGCTGAAATCCTGAACAAATGCCAATTACCATTTATTTATATTACTAAGGAAATAGCTAAACACGAATAATTTATTTCGAAATTATCGTGCTTCAAATAACCTAATTTTTGTAGTTTGATTTTATCAAAACCATTAACGGTTGAATGAATTTCAGTGTTAAATTAAAAAAAAAATAATAATATTCATATTATGATAATTTATAATGTTGTTACAGGAAACATAGAAGAAAATAACATTTAATTAAAATACGAATTTGCAATATCCCTCCAATAATATTCTTTAAAAATGCTATAGGAAATGTTTCGACTAGTGTAACCCCGTGAGTTTACCTGATCACAAGAAGGTTCTCTCAAACGTGACTTAATCTCCACACCATAATTTTTCAGCATTGTTTTTGAGCTCTTGTGCTAGTGATGTAGTTAGAATTGAGTCGATATAATAGGCATAATTAGGCATAATAGGCGATTTAATAGACATTTTATAATTAAATACCTAATTTTAACTGCATATTTTTTTAGCCAGTGTCATTTCTGGAACCATTTTCTTATAGTCAGCTTTTTAGCTGTGGTTTTTTTTCCCTTCAAATGCCTCCAGTTCATAGCATACTAAGTAATTGTTTTTAAGTTTTAATTTTATCTTTAGAATATATATAGAAATAAAACTGGGTATAACTTTTTACAATACCATTATTTAAATAACACAATTATTTCAAGCTATACAATGTTTTAGCGACTGTTTTTGTCGTTTTATGGTCGTAAATCCTCTTTAACCCTTTCGTGGGCCTTGGGAAGATTACTTCCCACCTACACGATCTTACAAAATACACCTGTGGGAAGCGCAAAACCCATTCTAATATATTGATCTTGTTATTAAAACGACGGGAAGACGGATTCCCTCTTCGGTTTTGAGCTGTTATTAATTGTTCGATCGATTGAATAAAATTAGCAGCTCTGTTTTGAAAGTTTGGAAACATGGAGTGAGAAATAACTGGCCCACGAAAGGGTTAATGTTAGAAAATATTTTGTAATTTCCAAAGCATACCCAGTGTTTTGACACATTAATAGGCAATCTCCAAATTACATAAATGACACACCTACAGCCAACCTACAAAATTTGATATGATTTTATTCATTATAAAAATTGTGAAACTGAAAATTACTTATTAAGATAGAAAACAGGTTTTAATGAGGTAAAATAACGATACTATTTGAAAAATGCTTTTTGATAATGTAGCTTATACTTCACTTGATTTTTTCCATAACAAAGCTGATTTCATATTTTTGGTCAAATTTAAAAATTTCTCTGGTCGATTTCAGCTGGTCGATGAAAATATATGACCAATATCTTTAAAAGGAGAACGTAATATGATATAAAAGCATTATCTTATATAGTAAATTAAAATTTACTGAAGAAAATAACTTTTAAATGCTTAATCAGTAAGAATCTGAATACAGTAAATATAATAAAAACCC
Organism: Pardosa pseudoannulata; assembly: GCA_032207245.1. Taxonomy (NCBI): domain Eukaryota; kingdom Metazoa; phylum Arthropoda; class Arachnida; order Araneae; family Lycosidae; genus Pardosa; species Pardosa pseudoannulata. Next base: position 22,008,883 of record CM063508.1, read on the forward strand.
AGGTACGTTTTCATTAAATGCACATTTTTTCTGTAAGTAATTCCTAGCCTAACTTTTGTATAACACTTAATAACGTTTGTATACCATTTGTCAACTGTTATATAATACTTAAGAAGTCAAAAATAAATAAGTTATATTCTTAAAATTTTTTACTAACTTAGCTATTTCTTTTGAAGCCTACAGCGTTAAGATTTGATGGTAAAATAATACAAAATTTTACATTGATATTTTGTGTTAATAAGATTTTTTCTTCCTGAACTGCAGATATATAATTCAGACCTAAACAAATTATGTTCTTTTTAGCAGTTTTATTTTTAGGAAATAAGAGAAATCTTCTTTTTTATTAGGTATTGCATACTTATATTTTTACATTTATATATTACAGAAGCAACTTTTCTTACCAATCCTACTTACCTCCCTTTGCACTTCATTAAAAATTAAGAGTTAAGAATTTTAGAACAAGCGTAAACGTAACCTTCTGATATCAACCATAAAGAAAGCTAATTATATTTTCACCTTTAATGTATGGAGTGTTATAAAAAATCCGCCATCAAATTATATCTACATTTAAACACATAACTACTGCTTTTACCTAGTAGATCACACGGTAAACACTTCGTTTCCCATTGATTTTATAGTTAAAAAAACTATATACCTTCATTTTCTGACTTGCTTGTTGTAGTTAAGCAGACGAAGATTATCAATGGATTTGTTAAATATTTCTCTGACCTTGTCGCCTGTCTCTGATTTATCTTCTTTTGCAGAATCATCATGACTCACTTCCGAAGACGCGGTTTGTTCTTCCTTGGAATCGTTGTTGCCACCGTTTTTCTTGAGTTAGTCGCCATTGCCGAATGTGGACATCATGGTGGCGGAGGAGGTTTTGGATTTGGAGGAGGCCATCACAAAAAGGGTCACGGAAACAACATGGAAGAGTTATTACTGCTGACAGGCATCCTTGCGAAGGTCCTCCAGAAGAAGAATGAAGGTCACAAGCATCATCCCATTCCAATCCCCATCTACATTCCAGTACATCATGGCCATCATGGTTAATCCCCACTCTTCAGAGCACATCAAAATTTTCAAAAATGTCCAATCTCTCTTTCGCCAGCACCTAAATCGGAAGAATCTCATATTTGATGATGCTTTCTGCAATGGTTAAAACTCTTTGTTCACCTCGAAACCTTTATTCTCTTGTTCATTTCTTTGCGAGATTTAACTTCAATTTAAGGTTGCCAAAAATCTGGATGAGAATCATTCATCCAGTCAAGTGAATCATACGGAAAACTATAAATACTTCATGGTGGTGGTAATTTTTCATTTAATTTATATTTCTTTGGTGTTAAGCTGCTAATCGTAACCACGCTTTAAACATCAAAAGATCTGCCATCGACGTAGAGAATTTTATCTCTTCGTACACTGTTTCCTTACCTATCTTGACCTGAAGTATTGAGATATTTTCCCTATGTTAATTTTCTTCTCTGATGTCTTTTACTTCTTCTGCTACACATTTTTTAATTCTTTAAAAGCTGCACATTGCATCACTTAACAAGCTGCACATTGCATCACTTAAAAAGCTACTGGTGGTTATTAAGGATCTATTTATTCTTATTCATAAAAATTCTAGGGTAAATAAATAATCAAAATGTGTCATGAAAAGTATCAAAATTTAACAAAATATTTTAAATCTTTCCTAGCAATCGCTAATAGTCTTTAAGTAAAATAGTTTAATATTTAGTAACCAATATTACCTAGACCTTTTTAGCTAATATTTTCCATATTTTATTAAGTAATTCAAATTAATTTTAAAGAAAGAATAGGAACGCTTTTCAAAGTGGAATTATTCTTGAACTCGAACTGAAAAATATTGACCCTTTCCTAATATTATGACAACATTTATTTGTTTAATTCCAAAACATTTTATACTATTTTTAAAATAGTATAAATTGATTAAAAATTGTGTAAAAGTAACTTTGATTAAGTTTCATTGTACATTTTTTATTTGCTCCAAAATGTTTATTTACCCAAATTCATTATGATAAGAAAAGCTTATTCAGGAGACGATAAATTTTACAGAGCTTTCCTTCAAATTTCTCATCATAAGCTTTATTAACCTCTTCCTTCAGGAAATTTCTTTCTTATTAGGATGTTGCTTACATCCGAATTTAGAAACTTGCCAGAAGTCTCTCAAATGATTTTACTTCCTTCCTTTGCTTTGAACATTGAATTCAAGTGACGCACGATTTAGGTTAACTGTGTGAAGAGAGACTGCGGGGGTAACTTGTTTTCCATCTTCACAGTACAAATGCAGTCAAGTCAGTGGACGGTGTGACCGCTAGCTACGCACCAATCTTGTTGAAGCTGGCCTGAGACAAGCTTGCGGACTAACACTCTTGATTGAACATTCCATCATCATTTTTATGTACATTTGTGTATAGTTGAACAATAAAATATCAGTGCTGATATTCAAATTTATAATATGTTACTGTCTGATTTAAATGGAGCTTTTGAAGATGAAAAGAACTTTTTAGTATTTAACCCTAGAAACCAAAAACGCAATTATGTTCTTCACAAACATTGTTTCCAGTACGGTACTAGCATTTCGGCCGACAAAGGCAACGTAAAATATGCCTCCTGAAACTTACAATACTTTAATTTTATAAAGAAAAATAATTTAAAAAGCAGGGGAAAAGGACAAACAGTTTGATTAATAAAATATTACTAATATAGATTTACAGAAAATTGTTTTATTCAAAAATAAAGTTTACACATTTACTAATGAATATATATGAACTGCCATATGAATTAATAACAGGATAATTACCCCATAAAACTTGTGCATACTATATAAAAATACTTATAATCCTGTCTTTTTGTGTTATATTTAAATAAGCTTGTTAATTCTGGCCCATAGACTACTTAAAGTTTAAAGATGTTGAAAAATCTGTAAATTCTTGAGGCATTTCGTTTCACTAATAATTTATTATATAAATTTAAATAAAGGAAATGTTTATGTGTTGTATTTATTATAATTACTTATTTATTGCAGTTTTGTTTAGGGGCTTTTGCGTTCGTAAATTTTTCCCTGACAAACACCTAGAGCCGGCGTTGATTATTTCTTTTATTTATATATGTAAGACATTTTTAAAACTATTACGCCTTTGCGAAATAATGATATAGAATTGAAGTTAATTTCAGCTTTTAATAGATTGTTATTTTAATTTTAAAATATATCCTATATTTCAGAATAGTATTCTTACATCTATATATCATCTGGTTCATTTGGGTTAAAAACTTTGATCTTAACTTTAGAACTACCGTAGAATTGGTAATTGCCATTGCCACGGATGTCGAAGATATATGTATTACATATATGTGTATAAATAAATAAATATATATATATATATATATATATATATATATATATATATATATATATAATATATATATATATATATATATATATATATATATATATATATATATATATATATATATATATATATATATATGCATATATATTATATATATACATGCTTCCTAAATTTTGAATTGACTAAGTATTTGAATTGACTACCAGCTAGAGCAGGTCTTGATTTTTTCTTTTGTTTACATATGTAAGATATTTTTAAAACCATTACGTCTTCGCGAAATAATGATATAGAATTGAAATTATTTTCAGATTTTAACAGACTGTTATTCTAATTTTAAAATATCTCCTATATGTCAGAATAGTATTCTTACATCTATATATCATCATCATTTGGGTTAAAAAACTTAACCCTAGAACTACAGTAGAAATGGTAGTTGCCATGGATGTCGAAGACATATGTATTACATATATGTATATATATATATATATATATATATATATATATATATATATGTGTGTGTGTGTGTGTGTGTGTATGTATATATATTATATATAGACATGTTTCTATAACTCTCCTTGGCGTAACAACACCTATGGGAACAGGACCTACGTTTGCAATGTCCGTTTCCAAGACCAAGGACCAGGGGTAGGGGTACTAAGCATATCTTCCGGTTAGGAGGTCAACTTTAAGCGAAACTTTTCTTTAATATCCTAGCATGCATGGTACTCAGTTTTTCTACCTACGGTTGGGATAAAACACTGAGTCAGCCTTGCCCATCCCGAGACTTTGGACTGTATCGTGGGAGAGTGAAGCGCCCCTGGGCTTCGATGTTGGTTTCGATGACATGTTTATATATATATATATATATATATATATATATATATATATATATATATATATATGTGTGTGTGTGTGTGTGCATATATATGTATATATATTATATATGCATATATATATATACATATATATAAGCATTTTAGGAAAACTTTATGTATCTAATGTATGTGTAATATATATATATATATATATATATATATGTAACACACATATATATGTTATGAATTTCATTTTTATATACTAGTAATATATGCATATTATTAAAAGTATTTTTAGAAAGAAAACAACAAAAACATTTTTGTTTTGTGTTCTCAAAGAAAAAAAATCCAACTTATCACTAACAATTGTTTAGAGTAAAAGTTCATATTATTTCAGTAACTTATTATTATGCTCTCCAAAACAACTGTTTTGTGTTACATGAGCTAAAATTAGGACAGTTTTCCTCTCGCAATGGAAATACTATTTTTTAGGTGCAATATACAGGGTTTTTGACGTCTTCTTTTCATGTTTATATCTCTCAAATTCATTATATTCTCAGTAATTTATTATTATGTTACACAAAAAACCGTTTTGTGTTACATAAGCCTTGATTTGGATAATTTCTCCTTTGCAGTGAAAATACTATTTTTACAGGTGCAAAATACAGAATCTTTGATGTTTAACTTTCATAATTTTCTATCTCAATAAAAGTCAAAATATTCTGAGTATTTATTATTATGCTATATCAAAATCCATTTTGTGTTATCTAAGATAGAATTTGGAGAATTTTTCTATTCCAGTTGAAATTCTATTCTTCAGGTGCAAAATGTTTGATACTGCAGAGTTTTTGATGTCTTCTTTTCCCATTTCTCTCTCTCAATAAACGACAAGTATTCTTAGCAATTTATTGTTATACTGTAAAGAATTATCTTATATAAGCAGTAATTTGGATAATTTCCCACTTGCAGTGGAAATACTATTTTTTGAGGCGTAAAATACAGAGTTTTTCATATTTACCTTTCATTTTTTTTCTATCTCAATAAAAGTCAAAATATTCTGAGTATTTATTATTATGCTATATCAAAATCCATTTTGTGTTATCTAAGATAGAATTTGGAGAATTTTTCTATTCCAGTTGAAATTCTATTCTTCAGGTGCAAAATGTTTGATACTGCAGAGTTTTTGATGTCTTCTTTTCCCATTTCTCTCTCTCAATAAACGACAATTATTCTTAGCAATTTATTGTTATACTGTAAAGAATTATCTTATATAAGCAGTAATTTGGATAATTTCCCACTTGCAGTGGAAATACTATTTTTTGAGGCGTAAAATACAGAGTTTTTCATATTTACCTTTCATTTTTTTTCTATCTCAATAAAAGTCAAAATATTCTGAGTATTTATTATTATGCTATATCAAAATCCATTTTGTTTTACCTAAGATTGAATTTGGACAATTTTCCAATTCCAGTGGAAATGTTAGTCTCCAGGTGTAAAATGTTTCATACTGCAGAGTTTTTGATGTCTTCTTTTCACATTTCTCTCTCTCAATAAATGTTAATATATTCGTAGCAATTTGTTAAGTTTAATAAGTAATTATAAGTTTTTTATTAAGTAATTAAGTATTTATTAAGTAATTATAAGTTTTCCTACCTAAGCTGCAATTTGGATAATTTCCCATTTCCAGTGGAAATACTATTTTTTAACAGTAAAATACACAGTTTTGAATTTTTACTTTTCATATTTTTCTAATAAAATCTAAATAAAAGTCAAAATATTCTTAGTAATTTATTATTATGTTATGCAAAAATCCATTTTGTGTTTAAGGTAGATTTAGGACAATTTTCCTATTCAGTGACAAATGCTATTTTTCAGGTTCAAAATATTTGATATTGCAGAGTTTTTGAAGTCAGTTTTAACATTTTTCTCTCTCAATAAACGTCAATGTATTTTTAGCATTTTATTATACTATAAAAACTATCTTACCTAAGTTGCAATTTGGTTAATTTCCCTGTTGCAGTGGAAATACAATAGAACGTCTTTTTAACGATTCTACGATTTAACGACCCCTTTGATAGAACAACCATCTTAAAAAGTCCCAATTATTTTACCACAGGAATAATGTTAATTTTGAATCATTACAACGACCCTAAGCGTATTATTTTTCGTTAGAGCTACCACCAATTTTAGACCTCAGAACTCATGAGCAAGTGGGATATTTCAAAATTATTGTAATGTGGTGTAACTTCAAGAAACCTGTACTTCTCTCTTTGTGTTTGCTAGACCTTTACTACGGCGTGGGTTCGAGTTCCACTAAGGCATGGATGTTCGTAGCCATACGGAATTGACTTTAAGCCGTAGGTCCCAGTCTCATTACCCTCAGTGTAGGAAAAGAGTACGTCATAGAGTTTCACGCTGACAAATTCTTTTTATATATGTAGTTTCTGATGCCACTTGGAGAAATCAAGCACTATTTACCCATATGCTACTCGTATTGAAACAAAGGGGGTGGGTGTCTTTCGTTTTAATGGGCACATCAAGGGTGAAAGAACGGTTGAATATAAATATTCTAAATATATAAAGTATATTAAATATATATTTAGAATTCTTACTAAATCAGACAATTAAATATAAAGTTTTTCTTATAACGATAAAGTTCTTACTAAATCAGTCGATTAAAAATCCATCAGACATAGTACACTTAAATAAAAATATATTAAAAATGTATATATTAAATATATATTTAATATATATCAAGTATATTAAATACATGTTTAAGAGTTCTTACTAAATCGGTCGATTAAAAATCCATCATGATATAGTACGATTAAATAAATATATTTTAAAAATGTATATATTAAATATATATTTAATATATGGTATATTAAATATATATTTAAGATATCTTACTAAATCAGTCAATTAATTATAAAGGTTTCTAATAGCGATAAAGTTCATACTAAATCAGTCGATTAAAAATCCATCATGAGATAGTACGATTAAATAAATATATATTAAACATGTATATATTAAATATATATTTAATATATATAAAATATATTAAATATATATTTAATATATATAAAATATATAAAATATATATTTAAGAGTTCTTACTAAATCAGTCGATTAAAAATCCATCATGACATAGTACGATTAAATAAATATATATCAAACGTGTACATATCAAACATATATTTAATATACATAAAGTATATTTAATATATATTTAAGAGTTTTCACTAAATCAGTCAATTAATTATAAAGTTTTTTCTAATGACGATAAAGTTCTTACTAAATCAGTCGATTAAAAATCCATCATGACATAGTACGATTAAGTAAATATATATTAAACATGCATATATTTTATATACATGCATATATGCATATAATTTACATTAAATATATATTTATTTAAGTGTTCTTTCTAAGCTTATAAAGTTATCTACATGTATAAAGTATAGATATATATCTACCTTACGTGATCCTAAACATTCTCTGAAACTGACACAGAGTACGTTAATGGCCCTATCATCAAAGAATCCAATTTCTTGATATCATCATGCTATCAAGAAATGGGTTTTTCTGATAAGTGCTAGTTGAGTGAATTGAACGATATCACGTAAAGTCCCAGCTTCATAAAAGTAAATCTGTCCATCACTTCTGTTAGAGAATGAGTGAAAGGAACTCTCAAGGATATTGCTCTAGAAGTACTTAAGCCGTCTCTCCATTTTCTTTAAAGTGGTCTTTATTTACAATCTAGTTTTTACAGCTGTAAGATGAGGTTATATAAATCTACAAAAAGAATAATTGGATTATTAAAATATTAAACTATTAAACTATTTCTAAATATATAAACATATATAGGTTTTAAGAGGTCTAGAACTATTAAAGCTTGATCATTTTAAATACTTTTTTTATCTATTAGTCCATTAACAGTAAAACGCCTGAAACCGTGCTTCTTGCTCTGCCAGTACATACATACACACATACATACATAGATATATGTATATACAAAACTTAAGCAACAGGTAGGTTTTTTGCTATAACTCCACGAGAAATCATCTGAGAGACATAAAATTCAGAAATGAGGGAAAGTATTATGTACGTAAAGGATAACGAAAGCATCAGAGCTGAAAAAGGAATATAATGCATACGGTATGGAATCTAACAAAAACAAGCTTTATTGAACGCATAGTATCGTGACTCATGAATGTCTATCCAAGAGGAAGAACAACCAGGAAGCAGATGTTTCTTAATATGGGATATGCCCTCCCTAACTGCAATGGTTGCTTCTCACCGTCTCCGTACTCAGAATCAACCGGTCCAACATTTCTTGAGGTAGGGGTGTCCATTCCGTAATCAGCATCTGTTTGAGTTATTGGGTGTTCTCCGGAGGATGTAAGAGTGCTGCACTGCGTCTCCCCAAAGCATCCCACACACGTTCGATAGGATTTAAATCAGGGGAGTACGCTGGTCAATCCATCCGAGTGATATCTTCACTTTCCAGTAGCTCCTCAACAGTTTGGAGTCGGAACGACTCTAACGGGTGTTCTATTGTTAATGTCTGACTTCCTCTCTAGTGAGAGTTAAAAAGAGTTTGTAGAATTTTTATGTTTTCTCAGAATGATTTTTCTTTCCAAAACAAGTAGATGGCAATTCCATAAACTCTGAAATTTTCCAGTTTTTTCTTGTATTTACAATTTTATCATTTGACTTGACATTTTATAATTTTTTGAACCTCGCAGAAGAACTAAGTTTTTTACGTACTTCAGGTGATCAGTTTAGTTCACTTTGGAGCATTAAGGTCTAATTTTATGTTATATAAAGGCTAATATTCAGTCTTCATATCGTACTATAAGTCAAGACTAATAAATATATTATGTAACTTTAGTGTGTGTTAAGTGTAACACAATGTTAACCCTCCGAGTGGTACACACCGAGGAAAAAAAGTCTCCAAAAAAACGCTAAAGTTTCATTGTGTCAGTGACCAAAGTGTTCTATGATTTTTTACTTCACCCTTTGTCGACTAGATTGGAATACGGGAAACCACCCTCGTTACTGTCCCTTTACTTCCGGTTATAAATAGATATATAAATAGACATTATAGATTGTTAATTTTTAATACACATAAAGTTCGTGAAGTCTCGAAGATCCTCCCATAAGAAATAATGGGTTCTAAAAGTATAAATAAAAATATTTTTTAAGAGAATGATTTCTATCTTTTTTACGAAAGTCATCCAAGCTATTTAAGTGGTTCAATTTGAGATAATCTGTTGCAAAAGAAATACATCGAAATAAAGATTTACAAAGCCATGAAAAGCTATCAGCGTCTTTGTGCCTCAAAGCGTAGGTGTGCAGTTCCTAAACAATCGACCTGACCCTCCTACCTCAAAACTACATAGGGGAAAACACTGGCAGAAATGTACATTACATCCATTCTCGGAAAGTTTTGAAGGTCGAAAATTGTACGTGACAACCCCTTTGAAGACATCATCAGTTTGGCGGAATTGTACGTGCGAACCGCTTAGAGGGTTAAAGCAAATGCTTAATTTATTTTTTAAAGAAATTACAAAATTTGATTAAAAACTTATCTTTTTAGGATGAATCATTAAAAGCATGTATATAAAACATTCGAATATAATGCTTTATCATAGTATCAGTTTTATTGCCTTAAAACCCTTGGGTTTAAAATGCCTTGAATTCAGATGAATTTTATACATCTGTATCATAAAACTGGAGTAAGGTAAAATATTTCCAGTTCGTAGTCTAAAATGAAGCATATATTTTACTTTTCTAAAATATATAGAATACTTAGAAGAAACATTTAAAAGTTTTTCGTGTACTGCTTTTAAAAATCGAACGAATGAGCAATATTTTTTAAAAGGAGAAAAAAAACCTAGAATGGAGTTATCATCAAACCTTTTGAAAGTGCACTCACGTAGTGCTTTAACATCAAAGTAAAATGCATGGTCAATAGTTCGATTCGAATGATTTCTTTGCTTTACTCCTTTCATGAATTTTAAATCTAAATAAAGCAATAGGGCGCAATGACATACAGAAATGCCCTTCTAAAAGCACTGTTTCTTTGCAGTGTATTTTAATCATAGTAAAAAAAAATCCATGTTTTAGAGAATTTGAAAACTTTACTATCTGTATTATCAGCATAAAAAGTGGTTTTGACAACGGAAAATCTATAGTCTGTTCACTGATTCACCTCACTCTGCCAAAGTATATGAATGTTAAATATTTATACTATGCTGAGGAAAGTGTTAGTTCAATGTGTTTTTTTTGTTTGTCAGTTAAAGATTTTAGCTTGCAACTAGTTATGTAGAATACATTTTTTTACAGTTATTGCGTTGACTACCAACTACGATATATATAACTAGTAGATTGCGTTCTTTTCTAGGAAGCCAATTACTAGTTTTCTCGTACTGTGTTTATTTGATATTTTTGTGCAGCTACGAATAAATTTGTAGTATATCGGTGCTCATATTGATAGAAGGCTTCTGGGAAAAGAACAAAAAATCAATGCTGGTTTGAATAAAGAGAAAATCTATTAAAAAAGTACAAAAAATATAATT
>CM063508.1:22027155-22044655 GCA_032207245.1 Pardosa pseudoannulata
CACACACACACACACACATATATATATATATATATATATATATATATATATATATATATATATATATATATATATATATATATATATATTAAATTATTACCCCTGAAATAGATATCTAAATTTCTTCTTTTTCACCTCTCGCTTTTTAACACCCAGCTAAAATATCAGTTAAAATGTCACGTTATATATACATGTTACGTGTACACACATGTGCATAGATACATATATGCATGTATTTATATACCCATACACACATATAAGTATATAAGTTTTTATACTAGGCTCCTTTAAAAATTTTCTGCACATACTACATGAAAAGCAAAGAAAAAAGATATTGTTATTTGGTACATTTAATATGATACTTTAGATTAAGTAGAAAAAATAATTTTTTCAACATAATCCTATTGAAAAAATCAAATAATGAAGTATAATAAATTTTGCAGTCAGAAAAATATCAGCTTATTACCAAGCATCTATGTGAAGAAAAAAACTCTCTATAACGGATATCAACTCTACTAGTCACCAACAGATGGCAGTGATTGATCTCTTTTTTGCTACGCTGTTGCATTGAGACCTAAAACAAACTTTTAGATTTTAAGAGAATATGCATTTGATAATTGAGATGGTGCGTCACACATTTAAAGTAAAAAAAAATATGTATATTTTATTAGGCACCCCAAAAGTTATGTAACTTCAAGTCCACGTAGGACGAGGTAATATTAAATCCAATATTGATTTGAAAATAATATTATGTGGAGTCCAAGTAATATTATTTTCAAATCAATATTGTACTTGTCCTGTCCAGTTAAAAAGAAAAAATATCTTTAAACAAGTCTCGTAAATCAAATATCTTCAGTTTGTATAAGTAAACTAAAGTTAAAAAAATACTTTTACAGCAAAATGCGACAAGCTACGAATGTGCTAATTTATTCAAAAATAATATTTTCTATGCCTGATAAATACTTAAGTACTTGTATCCCAGTAAATTTAATCATCTATCCCATATGAATAATTCATAAGCAGAATATTTCTTTTCGTTTAACTCTAAGGGAATGCAGATAAAATTTGAAATTGCATAAATATGTAATGCCTTCATTTCTTGCTGAAAAATCCGAGTCAGGCCCTTTTAAAATTCTCTTTAAATTTTATGTTTTGTGGTTTGAAGTAAATTTTTCTATATGTATTGTTTTGAATTTCAAAGGCATGAATTTATTATGAGACAATGGTTTGAATCAGGCTACGACTTTCGTGTTATGTGTTCGATGCGTTGTTCAAGAGTTCAAAGAACCATGAATTTCTGTTTTTAAAATATTCAGGTTTTAACTGTATTGTTTTATAAATGAACACAAATAATGGTGTTATATAAAACACATAAAGAGCATATAGAGACATATTAGAAAAACTATAATCCAAATGTTTTTCATAAATATCGTGTTGTTGAACAGCATTCATTAAAGATATTACTACTGCAAAAGTATAAGTTATACAGATGGTATGTATAATCATATAGTTATATGCTAAATGCACTTGCATGATAGAATATAATATGCATAATTATGCAAATATTATGCATAATATGTCTATGTTTTTTGCTTGTATATGGTTTCGTTTTTATTTCTTAATTAAATGTTTTTACTTCTGAATTAAATTAAGTAATGTAATCATGAAAACATTCAGATTTTGGATTTCAAAGAAAATAACGTTTTTGACCACACTTCAATCCATTTTGACCTGTTCTGCAATGGCGTCTGTTCGTACGTAGTATTTATCTCTCCTAACTCGATAATGATTTGTCTTAGAATGCTGAAATTTGATATTTAGGACGATGTAACACGATAATATCCACTACAAACCAAACAAAATGTGTAGGGTAGCTGAGGACGAAGCAGAAAGTCTATCGATGGAGAAAGTCTATCCACCCATGTTCCATCCTAAGACTATCCACTACCGTAAGAGACTACTAAGCTGCTGCTCACCTACGAAAGGAACTTAATAGTGCGAGTTAATTTATAGGTCGAGTCAATCCAGTAAATAGAAGAACACTGCATTGGTAAACTCGAGACTACCAGGAAGTTGGGTTTGGTTTGGCTTGTAACGCTATAGTCGACTTTTTTTGCAACACGAGGCCTAATGAGGACCTACTGTTTAAAGCCTATTTCTTACGGCTACAAACATCTATTCCACTGAAGAATTCCAACTCAAGAACTCTGGTTCCAAAGATTAGCACCCCAACCATTTAGTCATTGAGACTACCAGGAACAACGTAGAGAATAGATAACTCGTGTACCTTGGCTTCGTGAAACCCGTACACACTTAAAGTAGGTGTGTCCCTAAGGGGATTCAATTGTGATAAAAATTATGTGTGTGGGTGATCAGCCACAATGTCCAAATCAGTCCAAAGTGAATAGTCGGTCTCCTAGAACATTGTGTGCGGGTATATTTTCGCAGCGGAATTGTACCGGGAGCGGGCGTTCTGCGTGTAAATTTAGTTATTCAGCTAAATCTCAATAGATCGAAAATTATTTAATTTTTTAACCAACTTTTCGTATTTTATGTATTTTATATTGAAATAATATAAATAGAAATATATAAATAACAACCATACAATTTTTGTAAGCAAAATATATATTTTTAGTGGATAAATTTGAAATAGTATGTAAGTATGAAAAATCAAATAGAAATAGTAGTATATAGTTTTAATTTTTTTGGATTATGCTATATATAAACAATTTTACATTATAAAAAAAATTAAAAGCACAATCATAAAACTAATCATGTTTTACAGTGTGGTAACGTTAAAAGCATTTTCATCATACCACACACTACATTGTCTTTGCAGCTTTTTCTTCTTCCCAGTAGTAACAATTTTCTCTAAAGTATGTTAAATTATTTGTCTAAATTTTTCCAGAATCTACGTAGTAGACAAGAACACTCGGCTTCCTTTTCCTGTATATACCGTTATTTTTGTACCCACAAACAAACCATGTTGTTACACTAACCCGTACCCGCGCTCAAGTATCAATCGTCAGAAAACGTACTAGTACGTGTCCCGCATACAATGTGCTAGAAGCGCCTTCATTTATGGAAAGAAATGAAATTCTCTTGGAGTCAATGTCTGGGATTTCGGTGAGGTTGTCAATGATGCCCCAGTGAAACTGCTTCAATATCATGATATTCTGAGCAGTATCGGGTCCTCGCTGTATGTACTATCAGTGGACTGTACTTATTATATGCAATTAAATATTCACGTTTCATTGCAGGCTTTTAAACTTTAATTTTTCATGACCTCTATTAAAATATTCCCTCGATTATGATTTCTAAATTAAATAGCGAAGTTTTATATTTTTCACAGAACCACGGTAGCTCAGTCGGCAAAATGCAAAGCTCTCGTTACTGAAGGTTTGCGGGTTCGGAGCCCGAGCCTGCGTAATATCCGCCGTGTTCGTTCAACGTGTCTGGGGCACGTAAAATAGGTTCGTGGTCACAATGTCTTCCAAGTTCTCAATCAATACCTCTGGGAGTGGGAGCCAAGCCTATTAGTCTTGTGCTTGGTACCTGCTTCAAGTTTACGAGGACTCACTTGAGCTCGTACTTTCACCTTAGAGGTTCTCGATAAAATGAAAGGCCCGCCCTTTTTCAACTCCTCTTCTTAGCCCATTCTCCTGTTTCTAATCATGGATCTTGTTGGTGCTTCAACCACATTTGGCGAAATTGGCGTGCTTGCAGCGTGGCGTTTGAAATCTGGCGAGGGGATCGTAACTCAACAAATTGATACATAAACAAAAACAACATTTTGAGGAAAAATTTTACAAAAATTGAATATTTAAAATCTAATTGAATTAACAAAGAAAACACATAACATTCATACTAAATAGACTGAAACATTCACTTAATCACAAATTAAATAAACTGAGTGTGATTTTCATCACAAATTTGTGATTTAGTGTAAATTGTAAAATTAATTTAAATGGTATATTTTTATATAAATCTAATTTTGAGGGTAGGCGGGTTCTCATCCAGCAAAAAACTCTTTGACTTAAAAGAAACTGTATTTTGAGTGGAGGTTGAAGAGGAGTTATAAAATTGAAATTTTTTTTTCAAATCTCTTATTCCTTAATACGAGTAGCATATGCCTTAATCGTGCTTGGTTTGACCAAGTGCCATCAGAAACAACAACATGTGTTTACAGTTTCAGTTTTAAATTGGAAAAATACTCAATTCAGTGAGTAATAAAATTTAGTAAGTTCAGAATGTAAGAGGATACTGGTCGCTAAGTATTGTTATAATGTTGAACCATTTTATTGTCTCAAATTATCGTTCTAAGTTATCTACATATGAATGCAAAATTTAAAGTCTATATTTTCAATGTTTTAAAAGTTAATTAAGCGATTTCATTTACAGGGTTTTTATTTTACAAACGGAAACATTAAAAAGTCTTTTCTTTACGTAGATATTTTTTAATTCCATAAATTAGAAATACTGAGAATTTATTTTTTTGTATTTGAAATAAAAGTGATAAAATTTTTATACAGATTTCATCTAGTGTATAGATAAACACTATGCTAGGAATAAAGCATATGATCCTTATTTCTTTAATTATGTGTAAGTAAGCAAAAGAAACTCAGTAAACTGCCAGATTTTATTAAAATATTTTATTTTATAAATATAAGTATTAAAGCACTCAATAATACACACTAATTCTTGCGGAGAATGCTTTAATAAATTCTAAAAAAAGAAGTCGCAAAATATTAATATTTCAGTAATTTAAACGAATTTAAACTTTAATTGAATAAACCATTCAAATAACTTTTACTTTCCCTAATGTGTAAACACTGAACAAAACGTTGTTTACAGTAATACTCAACGATAACTCTTAATTTATTCAAAATTTTTGTTTTCCATGCAGAAGAAATAAAGAAGTCGATCCGTTCTGGGAAATTTAATCATCCACCGCATATAAATAAATCAAGAGTAAATAGAAGTTTTCTTTTCGCTAAACTCTCGGGAAATATGAAGAAAAATTTAATATTTAATAAATATGTGTGGCCTTGTTTTCTTATTGAAAATTTGAATCAGTATTTTTTTAAATTGTTAGTAAACCTTTCTCATTTCACGATTAAAGATTTTTTCATTTTTTAATGTAGGGGCAGTTACCGGTTAATCATTTGCTTAAATATCTGGAAAGTTTTTACTCATTTAGCACCACCCGTGAAGCACATGCATGTTAAGGTAAGCTACGGACAGGAATAACCTTACCTCCGTTGGATTCTCGTAACGTAGAAGCAGGAACCAAGTAGAAGACTTCCAAACTTGGCCTGTCACTTCTACAGGTATGATTTGAGAACTTGTCGAACTAGGACATTAACCCCTTCCGGTAAAATGACGAGTCTAGCTTGTCATTAGTTTTTCATTCCATACCGCACAATGACGAACTACACTCGTCATGCGATTAAAGTTACTGTTAAATATGATAATTAATTTAGTTTAAAATTTCTAGTGTACTGAATTTGGTAACATTTTTATCACTTGTGAAAATCACAAGTCACTATTGCATATTGTTTACTTAGAATTTCTTGGTACAAGTCATTGCCAAATTAATGAGTCGGAATAAAAGAAAACCTGCTAAGAAATGCCGTGTGTGTTACAAGAATCAAATTAAAAGTGAGACTACTTGGCGGTGTAAACAATTAGGAATTTCTTTGCACTTTGTTTTGAAAAGTACCACTAGCCTGAAGACTATTATCTGTATACCTTATTAATGTTTTGCTTTGATATTTTCTTAATTTTACTGTTTCTGATATTATTTAACACTATGTAAAAAGTGGATTTTAATTAAGAATATGTAAGTATTGTAAAATGAAACAAGTTTTTTAAATAAAAATTAAATGGTTATTTTCGGTACAGTTTTTCATTATCGAATTATACCGGAAGGGGTTAAGACCATGAACATATTTTACCTACCCTAGTCACCATTAAAGAACATAGGGATCTTAGATTGGCTTAAACCTCGATCATGGTACTCAACGGTTACGAGATAGCTGCCTTTACTGACTGAACTACAGCAATTCTATCATTAAAGTAAATTTATCTATGGTTTCGAAGTTAAAAGCACATTGGAATCTTTTATGCATGTGGCGTGCTTTAAAGCGCTTCGATCAACTTTTTTTACTACAAGAGATCTAATGAGACCGGGACTTACTGCTCAAAATCAACACCCAGTGGCTATGGTTTGGTTTGGTTTGGAGCTCTATGGTCTACTGTTTTGCACCCGAGGGCTAATGAGACTGGGACCTACAGCTTAAAGCCGATTCCGAATGGCTACAAACATCCATGCCTGTAGCGGGATTCGAACCCGCGAACTCTGGTTCCGAAGAGCAGCGCTCTACCATTCAGCCATAGTTCGGCTCGACTGGCTATTAATTCCTGCCAGTAGTAGGATTTGAATATATTGCGGTATAAAGACGAATTGCCAACGACCTCATTGGCCGAATGGTCCCAGCACGAGATCCAGACCCAAAGTTTGTGGGCTCGTTGCTAAAGTACCGGGAAACTTATTATAAACATAGCAAAATTTTCGTTTCATATCGAATTAAAATAAGTTGCTATAATGAAGAATTTTCCACTTATTATAGATAGTACCTAATGAGCTGAACATTTTTCATTATATCCCTTGCAATGCATACATCCAAAACAATTTCTATGTTTTTATTCCAAATCTTTTGCCCAAATTTGCAAACTTTCCACTTTGAAAACCGGACACAAATGGCATAAACTCCGAAAATAATTCCATGCTAATAATAGATTCATTTAAACAGTATCGTAACATATCATCAATATAGTAGCATGACTGTTAAAATATTCATAAATTGCATATCAGAAGTTGCTTACAAAAATCCATATTTAAAAATCTATACTTTGGATCAACCTCCGTGGCGGTTGATCCAAAGTATGGATTTTTAATTTAAAAATGTTATTTATTGTTGCTTTATATTCTCGATCATTCTAGATCTTTCTTTATTATGTAAATTAGTTATTTCTCGAATATTTTGTTCGGGTATAAAAGCTGATACCCACTAGTTGTAGGCAACTTCTCGATCTTGTAAAGTTGCGAGTTGCTACTTTGCTTCAATAAATTCATCTGTTACGCTAAACGGTGTGTTCATTCGAATCTTCGTGACAATATGGACTCCAGTATAGCAGAGTATCGGCTACTGGTTGGTGAACCTTTTATATGAAAATGGTTTAAAATAAATAAAGAAATTAGTATTATTTGCCCAATTTGTTGATTGAAGTCAGTAGATATGGAGCTCTGTAGAGACAGCGAAAACAAGATGTTCAAACAAATATTGCTCAAAATTGCTAACTTCTGAAATGCAATTTATGAGTATTTTAACAGTCATGCTACTATATTGATGATATGTTACGATATTTTTTAAATGAATCTATTATTAGCATGGAATTATTTTCGGAGTTTATGCCAT
The DNA here is from genome assembly GCA_032207245.1 of Pardosa pseudoannulata. NCBI lineage: Eukaryota > Metazoa > Arthropoda > Arachnida > Araneae > Lycosidae > Pardosa > Pardosa pseudoannulata. The sequence continues at coordinate 22,034,637 of CM063508.1, forward strand.
TTATATCCAGTTTTCAAAGGGAAAGTTTGTTAGTTTGCGCAAAAGATTTGGAATAAAAACATAGAAATTGTTTTGGATGTATGCATTGCGAGGGATAGAGTGAAAAATGTTCAGCTCATTAGATACTATCTATAATAAGTTGGAAATTCTTCATTATAGCAACATATTTTAATTCCATATAAAACGATAAGTTTTGCTATGTTAATAATAAGTTTTCCCCACAGCATTAACAAGATCTAAATTTCATAAAAATGATTTTGTTTGATTATTTTAAGCCATAGGATAAAAAATACAAATTATTTATAACAAGTGAAATAAATATTAATTCACTTACCTGCAGAATAATTGCTGAAACTTGTATATTGGAAACCTATTTCTTATATCAAATAAAAGCTAAATATTTTTATTCTATGAACTTCAATTATATTATAGGTGATATATTTTATTTTATAGCAAACCAAAAAAAAATTGTTTTAAATTAAAAAAAAATTAGTAGACTTAATTTTTAAAAAAATTAAAGACTTACATACTTACTAATAAGTTTTAACTAATAAGAAAATGCTTTATATCCTAATAAAATATTTTCAAAAATTTTATTGCTACATATTTAATCATTATTCCATTAATTCAGAAAATAATATTGTTAAATTTTGAATACTTAAAATTAGAGAATTAAGTCCCCTAATTTGAACTGGGCGTTAGTTTTGATGTACTTCACCTTGCATCATACCGTGCATCATAATCTGAAAACTGATTGTTTAAAGTTAAAGAACAAAACGTTAAGATATAGCATTTCAGTTATTTTTAACACTCTAATGTCTAACTGTTCTAGATCTTCTTTCTTTTAAGCTATTTTAATCTCACTTAAGTACCTCAATTTGTATAGTCAAAATTATTCTAGCTTGACTTATTAACAATAGAATTATATATAATAAAAATATCATTTATTTTTAATAACTTACAGGATTTTGTATTAAAATAATCGTAGATGAATGATTAAGTATTAAACTATATGTACATATACATATATATGTATATACAGTGAGACCCGCTTAGGAAGTTTTCTAAGGGCCTAACTCATTAAAACTTCTTAAACGGGAAATCAGGCCATACGCATTATTTATGCGTACACACACACACACACACACATATATATATATATTTATATACACGGTAAAACCCACGTAAGAAGTTTTTAACGGGAATATAAAAAGAAAACTTCTTAAACGAAATTATTTTTTTTAAATAAAATAATTACATAGATAATGAGGAGAGATTTTCTTTTCTTTATAAAATAATATATAAACAATAGGTTTGGTATTTCTCAAAAATTTACATTTTTTGCACACTCAAAAAATCAGCTAATAAAGGTAAACAACATAATTGCCTTAGAATATCTTTAATTCAGCTCAGAAATTTTGCTTTAAACACCACTGGAATCGATTTTACAGAAAAAAAATCTGTCATAGCTGTTTGTTTTTGTTGTTTATCGAAAATTTGTAATTGATAATAGTCCAGCTGTCTTAAGCTTTTAAAAACTTCTTCAGGCACATTTTAATAATCCGACAACAATCGTTTTTAGCCGTAACATTGACCTTTACAAGCAAAGAGGAGAAGAAAAAAACAGTAATCGAAATGCAGCTATAAACGCGTTCTGTAAGTAAACTTAGAAATGAAAGAAAACTTTTTAAGTAGGAAAGAGTTTGGAAGGAAATTTTATAAACAGGATACTTTAACATTGTATGAATATGGAAAAAATGGGTACCGAAAATATAAACTTCTTGAATGGGTTTTACTGTATATACATAAATATATATATATTTATATATATATTTATATATATATTATATATATATATATATATATACATATATACATATATATATACATATATATATATACATATGTACGTATATATATACATATATATACATATATACACACACACACACACACACACACACATATATATATATATATATATATATATATATATATATTCTTCTTCTATAGCACTACAGCCTTCTACAGGCCAAGGCTGTCTCTAACAGTTTCTAACACACACACACACATATATGTATATATATATATATATATATATATATATATATATATATATATATATATATGTTTGTGTGTATATATGTATTATGCTAATACAGTCTCTTTATCATTAAGGAGGGAGATTTCATTTATATTATAAGAATAGAAATGCTTGTATGTTAACTACTAAATGTATTTTGTAAGTTTGTTATATATATATATATATATATATATATATATATATATATATATATATATATATATATATATTACTTTGTTTCTTCAAAACCATCCTGTGATCATACATTTTCAAATATAGGTAACTAAAACTAGACGTAGAAATATTACATATTTTCATTAACCTTCAAAAAGTATTGCTACAATGCCATTTTTGATTTCGGGTTCCGATTTTCTTTTGTTCAGGGAACCCCTTTCTTGAAAATTGGTTCCTGATCACAGAAAATTATTCTGCTTTTCTAAATATCGCTCACTAATTCCGGAAAAAATGAAACAGGATGAGATATAACAAATTCCTTTATCCTAACTAGTCTTAATGAGAATTCATCGCTAAGAACAATTCTGGAGAACGGAAGAAGGAAAAAACTATTAAAGAAATCGGATTACCCTTTGAACTGAAACTAAGGAGTAGATTTAGATGTCCAGAATCCTAATTATGGCTATCTGTAAGGAAAGAATCATAGTAATGAAGGTCTGTTTCAGTTCCAAGATTGCTTCGTTTTGTAAAAGAAATGTCATTAATCACCGACTATTCCCTTATAGCTTCAGAGGATTCTTATTAACTCTTTCTTTCATTCCGTCATTTCTATCTGACATACACCTAGTGGTCTTGTTTTAAACTTTGAACGCATTCACCATTTTTGACCAAAATTTAATTTCGAATCGTTAAAACTCTTAGCTTTCGAAGCCCAAATTTTAAAAAATTTAAAAATCAAGGTATATTAATAGTATAATAAATGTACTGTTTCTCTGTCCATCAAAAGGATAACTCTTTCGAAGAAATCTACATACAATGTCTCAATGTCTTACCGTTTTCATGCGTTGAAATCAGCAAATGATTTCATAAATGTTGAAGTATTATTCCATTTCAGATACACAACAGTAAAAAAACTTAAATCAGAAAAGGATACACGTGCTACAGACTTTTTTTATCTTTAATGAAACCTAACCCGTCTTTAATGAAAATTCTGCTGTGGTGTAGTACATTGCTCTTGTTATTTCAAAGCCATTAATAACCCAAGTTTGCTTTATATCGTCTTTAATTATAGTAAAATGACACTGATTTATATCACAATATTCAAATATAGAACAAAAGACAAGGAAATATGCTGAAAAAATCTATAAAAAAATTAAAAAGTAAAAGAAGCACTCCACGTGCTACACCTGAAAGAAAAATTGCCAAAGTCCAAAAGCAGACTGCATTCTTTTCCTTCCTTCTGAACTACTCCAGAAACCCTGCGTTCGTTGTTCCACTGTCCTGTACACAATGCGTCCTTTCTCGGCTCTGTCCAGAAGGACCGGGATTCCAACGATGGTCCTCAATCGCCTCCTGGAGACCAATTACAACTCTCCAAAACATGGCGAAGTTTAAGTGCAATCGTTTTCACGCTTCCTGGAGTCGAGAAAAATATTTGGGCATGTAACCCACAACTTGTGAGTGCGGCGAGCAAATCAGTTTCGCAAACCTTATGTGAAACATAGCTGCACTCTCACAAATTCAATTAAGTATTATGATTTATACTCTTATTTAGACAAAACTATCTCACATTCTTACACATTTATTGTCTTCGAGTGAGTTCGTGTACATACACACAACAAACAGCATAGAAAGCAGTTAGTAAGTGCCATGTAATTGATAGAGCTCTTATGTTTAATGAAAAACCCACCGTCCATTAAGTGGGCGCCATATCGAAATTGTTAATGTCTACACACTATCTATTCCAGGGGTAGGAAACGCGGCGAAACTTGCAAAGTGATATTATTTTAAAAGCGCATAGTAATGATAAAATATTTTGGAACTTAGTCGATGAAAATAAGTATCATATTTTAAGGAAATGTGCGCTAAAAATTTATTCATATTGTGCAACAACATACAATTGCGAGTCTTTGTTCTCAAATATGAAATATTTGAAATCAAAATACAGAACAAAGCTTAATGACTCCCATTTAGATAATTGTTTAAGGACCGGGAACTCTAAATATGTCCCCAATTATAAGAAATTAGCTGAAAATATGGACACCCATGTTTCACACTGAATTATATGTATCATTATGTATGACACCAACAAAGTAAAGTTATAAAAAATCTGTTTTTTTAATGCCTATTTATACCTGTTGATTATCTGTAAAATATGCGCCCTCGGTGATTTCAAATTTAGTATTGCGTCCTTAAGGACAAACAGGTTGCAGACCCCTGATCTATTCAAACATTTGTGATCTTAGGTCACATACTTCTTTATTTTTACTTTACATTTATAAACACAAAAACTATCTGACATGAAGAGAAATATATATATATATATATATATATATTATATATATATATACCGACAAGCCATAAAATTATGACCACTCTAATAATAACATGTAGGATCACTTTTAGCCCTCAAAACTACCAGCACTCGGCGTCGTATTGACTCCACAAAGTACTGATAGGTAGTTTGAGGTAACTGGCATCAGCACTTACCAACTGGCCTTGCAATTCCTGCTCATTGCAGGTAGCGTGGCCCAAATGCTGTATAGGATTGATGTTAGGTGAATTTGGAGGCCAAGACATGACTTGAAAGTCCCTGGAATATTTCTTGAACACTCCCTGACGATTATACCCTTATAAAATGGTGCATTATCTTATTGGTAAGCACCATCCCCCGCCGTAAACACTCTTGTCATGAATGGATGAACCTGGTCTTCAACGATATTCACGTAGTGCACAGACGTCGGGGATTATGGGTCATAATGTGGTCACAACTCTCCAGTTATATACGAGGGATAAAACTTTAATAGTGACAACACTGCTGTAAAAACGCTATGCAACAAAACAAAGAATGTCGCGTATACCACACGTGAGCTACATACCTACCTTACCTCTCAGCAAAAAGACGCGTCCTTCCTGCCTCACACCAATGCGGAGTGACGCGAAGAACTGATCCTTGTATTAGCTTGTGGTTGTCATGACGTTTTCAATACAACGAAAATGTATAAAAATTCAATGTGCCAGAGGTCGTACATCACGCCAATGTCATCTAGGGCTTCAAGAGGCTTGCGAGGAGTCTTCATTGCTTTACAGAACTGTAGCAAGATGGGTAAAAGCCTTCGATGAAGGAAGCCCAAATGTGGCAGACATGCATCGGTCAGGTCTTCCTAGTGTCAGCGATGCAGAAGTGCATTCTCTTGCCGCACTAATGGACAGTGTTCGATGCCAAACGATTCGTGAGCTTTCCCGAAAGGCAGCTTTTGCTCATACGACTGTGCTGCACATTCTGAAGAAACGCCTGAGCATGAGAAAAATTCTGCACTTTCTACAGAACCCCTTATCATTTTGCATAACAATACTCGGCCACATATTGTGAGTGATATTTTCGATCGATGGGGCTGGGAAGTACTTTATTATCCACAATACTCCCCAGATTTAAGCCCTTGTGACTTTGTCTTAATTCCTATGATAAAGAAACTATTTTTTAGTATTCGCTTTAGAAGTCTTCCAGAGATTCTTGCGGCAATGGACCGGTTAATTTTCACTATCAACAGAACAGCCGCTGCTACAGGTGTTCTGCGACTTCCACATCATTGGAAACTGTTTAAACCCAATGCTGGCAACTATACTGAAGGCCTGTAAAACATAGTGACATGAATAACTTTTGTATTCCATGCTGTAGCGTCGCAACATGCATACACCTCTATGTTTGTGGGGGCTTAGTAAAAACTATCGCTTAAAGTCCTAGACATTATCTCGACTATATACAATATATTCAAGATATAAAATAACATTATTTGGGAGAGAGAAACAACCTTCTCTACCTTCCAGACTCCAACAACCTACTGCCTTCTTCTTGAAAGACCCCTCGCAAAAAGAAGGGGGAAGAAAAAGGGCTGAGAGCAAGGGAGTGGTTAGCGGACCGGACTCCTCAATGACAGTCAGCATTCCACACAGATGTATACAGGGACATCCCAAACCCCTCTGGGTCTGGAGCTGCTTTTTTCAAAGGAATACATTCCCACGGGTCCTGAGAATGACTGACCCTCGCTGATTCTCTTGTGACCAGCTGCCACAATGTAAATAAATAGTTGCCACTATTAAAGTTCCAACCCTCGTATGATCGACGACTTTGCCAACTACTGAGGTTCTATTTCCTAAAGTAATACTTAAGACTAATTATTTTTAGCTTGATTTCCATAGTTTCTTTCAGTGAAGATTTTCTATTATTACAAGAAATTTCGAGAGTATTGTTATTTTGATTAAACCCTAGAACCTACAGTATAAAATATAAAATATCTACTTCAGTTTTTCTATCTCGAAATATTACTTTATTGACTTTTGTTTCTAGAGCGAAGACGAGATGAGGTAATGTTATTTTTTATTAAAGCATTCAGTTTTTCAAACTGTAATTCAGCAATTCAATGTTAAATGTTATCGAACTTGATTCCATTTTTTATCAATCTTAAAAAAGAGGAAAGCTTGAATATTTAAAAAAAAAAAAGACTTTCAAAGTATATTAACAGAACTAAATTCTGACAGGCAAAAGAATTTAATATTTCAATCTCATATAATATAAGCTTAGAATATGCCAGTAATAGGAAAACAGAAATAAATTCAGGCGTCAATACTTATTTAGAAAATATTTCAATAATATTTGTTATATTTACGTAGGCAATGTAAATGACATATGTCTGCATAATTAAAGAGTTATTCTATTTTATTATTTACTGATATCATCATTTATTTATTATTCGTAATCAGATTTGGATAGCCCTTTGAAAAATGATTGCTGTAGTAATATTTATTTCGAAGATTAAATGTAATTAAGTTCTTTTTCCTTTATAAACGACCCTGTAGTAAGTTATTATCGGTCTGTTTTCTAGGTATTTCAATGCGAAATATGAAAATGGAAGGAATATAGTGTTTTTTTATTAAAGAGGTGAATAGTGATTTTACATGTTATGTAATTTAATGACTCCAGAAAGTCTATTACGCAAAAATAGTTTGAAAATGCACGAGTACTCATGTTTAAAGACCAATTATATTGTCACGTAGGGGCTTAATGTGGAACACAATAACACACACAACTGCCGTGTAGCTCTCGTTTGTTATTTAGGTATTTACCTATGATCAAATTTATAGTGTATTAATATTTTAGTCAACAAGACTAATATTATTTGGGTTGCGTTGTGTAAAATATTTAAGTATTAAATTCAATCACATGTTTTGAGAGACTACAGACTTAAAATAAAATATAAACTAATAAGCTAAATTAAGAGTAACTAAAATCAGCTTAAAATAAAAAAAAACACATTTATTACAATGATATGTACATGACTAATATACAAAAGTTTGATCAAGTTTCATAAGATTTACTTTTTCAACACGTTCAATTCAGTGCCACATTAAGATTTGACAATAATAATTTTCCATCAATTAGGTAATTGTATATATAAGAGAGAGTAACTAATCCCAATTTCAAATATTTATAATAAGTACCTTTGTGGGTCTATATGGTGCGCCAAGGCGGTACTCCGGTCGGACGCTCTTGTGAAATGACGTAGATACTTTGCGTGTTATCTCAATTGATGGGACTACAACGTTGACTTCAGTTTTACTACTGGTCTAGGGCCTTCTAAATAACTTGAGGTGATTTTGAAAAGCGGATGAGCTGGAAACTTCTGTTCGTTGAGATATGTCGAGGTCTTTATTGGTCCCAACTCCTTTGATCCCCGTACTCTGTGCTCGAGTACTGGACACTTACCGTCGAACTCTCGACCTCCGAACTCTGACAGTCGAACTTCTCTCCTCGACTTCTGACCTCTGACTGCCGAACCCCCCCTTTCTTGACTTTTTTTTATTTTATATTATTTTCATCTCTGTCCTTTCTTACTTCTTTTCGTCCAATCGGGAGAGTTGTATAAACCTAATTGGTCTCTTTTTCCCCGTCTTGAAACAGGAAACATAGGAAAACCTTGTCCTTTCAAATTGGGCACGGTCCCTTAGGGACTCATAAATAACTCCAGAAAGGTACATTCCTATTTAGTGTCATGTACGGAGATGCGAGTCTAATCTGAGACTGGGATCAGAACCCCGCCTGAGAATGCCGCACACGACGAAAATCAGGTGAAATAATTTTTATGGTCCTCTCTCTTTTACAAAAGATGTGATAAGTTCAGATTTAGATCCCAAGCAAATCACTTCTCGTATTAATTGATAGCAATTATATTAATTAATCAATTATATTAATTATATCAATTATATTAATTATCAATTATATTAACGATCTAAATCGCCTCATCACAACAACAAGCAGAGCTAATCTAATTTATTAACTCAACTCATAGAGTGAAGTAAACTTGCAAGCTCTGCACAACTCTGAGCTCAGAACTGTCCGTGTCTGAGAGATCTTAGGCTTTTATAGCAGCAGGGAAAGATTCAGAAATATGTCCGGGAAGGCTATGAAAGTTTTACTGCGCAACCCAGAGAAATAGCGAATATTCCAGAATAGTTTTCTTTCAAATTAAAGAAAGATCTAGAATTTCCTGGAACACAAAATAAGGTACAACATAAATGAAGGAATTAAATAAATATCTACACGGATTTCAAATCCCATCATAGCTACCAGCATTCGAACTCACCTCTTCATTGCGAGACTAGTGTGATGACCATTCGATTATGAAGATGCTAATGCTGCATTTCAATGCGGCAATATCGTTTTTATGAAACACTTTTCGCATTATGTTACATTTAAAGTTGTATGCATAATCCTTTATACTATATACGAGGTGTATCAAGAAAGTAAGTTTCCCGATGTTTTCCTCTTTAAAATAAACACAATTAGTCTAGTCAATTGAGCATGCTTAACAGATCTATAGCGTATCAATCATATGCCAGCTGGACAGGTCCCATCTCGTGTCAGTAGCGTGGTAGCAGTGGTTTGAAATGGAAGCTCTAATTTCTTCTCCCGCCGCCAGAAAGGGAAGGGCATTATGCTCATTGATTTCTTTCCACGTGGTGAAACAGTAAACACTTCACTGTGAAACATTGCGGAAATTGTGATACGCCATTCAAAACAAGAGTCCTGGAATGCTTACTGTAGGTGTTGTGCTCCTCCAAGACAATGCTCGTCCACATACGGCTCGAAGAACAGCAGTTGTTTTGACGAAATTTGGCTGGGAGTTGCTTGAACATCCATACAGCCCTGATGCTGCACCCAGCGATTTGCCCGTTTTCTTGCACTTCATGAAATTCCGGTTTTCCGGTGAGCGTTTTGGAAAGAATGAAGAGCTACAGCCGTCTATCCCACGCTGGTTCCATTCACAGGCGGCAGAGTTCTAGGACAGAGGGATACAAAAGTCGATCCCACAATACGATAAGTGTTTCAATTCTGGTGGTGGCTATGTTGAAAAATAGCTGAAACATTGCTGTACTTGTTGCCAATAAATATGTTTCTGAAAGTGTGAGTTATTTTTTTCTTTTAAATAGGGAAACTTACTTTCTGGATGCGACTCGTATTAGTGTGCCGTATTGATAGTTTTTGAAATAGTAAAATGTAGTCGGGTATTTTGGCATCAAAAATATCCAACGATAGTAGCACTAATATGAAAATGAGCGGGGATTTATGTATAATTAAAATAAAAGCAGAAAAATACCTAAACATAAAAATGTACACATTAGGTTTGTACTATACTCCCCAAATTATTTTTTTCATTTATATTTCCTAAAGTAGTACTTGAGAGACAAAAATCTATTTGTACCC
>CM063508.1:22049655-22059655 GCA_032207245.1 Pardosa pseudoannulata
CAAATACCTACAGGTAAAAAAAATACACACATTAGGTTTGCACTATACTCCCTATAGTAATTTATTTAATTTAAACTTCCCAAAGTAATACTTGAGAAGTTACAAACTATTTTCAACTCGAATTTTCATATTTTTTTTTCAGCAAAGATTTTCTGTTATTTTAAACATTTTCGAGTGTATTATTATTTTGATTAAATTCTTGAGCTTAGAGTATAGAGAAAAAGTATCTATTTTAGCTTTTTTTAAACATTCCTTTTTCGACTTTTATTTCTACAGTAAAGACTAGAGACAATATCGAAGCATTTTTTTTTAAAATTCAACATTCGGTTTTTCATTACTTTGAAACTTTACTAAATTTGTTCAAGGTATTTTGGTTAAATTTCATGAAATTTGATTGCATTGCTTTTTACCAATCTCCAAAAACTTCTGTAGTTTGAAAATTTTAAAAATTGAGCTATTAAGAAACTATTTGCTATATCCCCTATATAATAATAGCGTAAGTTATCTGTCCATCTTTCCTCGATTTTATGAAGTGTTTGTACATGTAATGGATAGAGGCATCCATATTGGATTCTTGATGAGTTAGGGTTAGAAACGTTCGAAATCCACCCCTTTCCTCTTTTTCTAGCATTTAATGCCATTATTTCAAGCCCTATTTTCCCCGTTTAATATCAGGCAATAAAATCTATCAATTTGTCACATAATAAATAGGTAAAAATGACATTTTTTTCTAGCATTATGACATCATTTCTTTAACCATCTCATTTAATCACTTCTTATTTTAAATTGTTTAAATATCTTCTGCATTATTTTCATACGTTTTATCACTGAACTTAGATATTACGTAAATAATTTTCGCTTATATTTGGATTAAATAATAGATTAGGTACATATGTGAAAATTCTAAATTTAATTATTGATTAGTTTTTGTTGCAATGGAAATTTTTATCACCGGTATTAACAACAAATTTTACCTACATCCAGTGTGCAGTGGAAATGATAGTTTCATTCCTTTTCTTCCATGAATTATTGTGGCAAAAAATGGAGAAGAACTTAACAATAATTTCGACGTAGCTAAGAAAACTTTTGAATTATCTTTCTAGATGATTGCAACGTGATTCTAAACTGCATTAGCAGTATAGGGAGACTTTAGACCAGTTTGAAGATAAACAAACTATTGAGAGTGTACCAGATAATTCTCAGCCAAAAAACAAATCACTTTTTTATCTGCCTGTAACAATAAGTTACATTCGGTTCAGCTTCTTTTACTTCTTCCCTTAAATCATCGTCAAAGACTTTCCAGAACAGGACCCCTTTTAACTAGAAAGAACCTTCAGCCTTTTCCAAACTGCCAGAACAGGACCCGTTTGAACTAGAAAAAACTTCAGACTTCTCCAAACCAGTAGAAGGGTCCGTTGGTTTGGGGGATTCTGACCCTCCTCTGTTCTGGAGTGGACCCCTGTTTTTTTTTTCTTTGCAAGGCAGTCTGATTTTTTTTTTAGAGTACAAGGTTGTGACCAGAGGAGAGTAGAAAGTAAACGCTGCTGACATCCGCGGCTTGCGGGATAGACCCTTTGAGGAAAATCATAGCCATATGGTTTATTAGGACCGACGCCGACTCGAGAGCAGTTTTCGATATCTACAAATGATAAGTTGTATTCCAGTTGTATTCCTTAGGCATATATTTAATTGTAAAAATTTATTTAATCAAGACATATTTGTCCATATGTTTATTAAGGAGTATTAATTTTTTATTTCTCAAACACTAAGCCAGCGTAACATTATTTTTACACTTAGTAGTCTCGAGTCTACCAATGTAGTGATCAATTTTTACCGGATTGACTCGACCTCTAAATTAACTCGAACCTTTTAGAGCCTCTCGTAGGTGAGCAGCAGCTTGTTAGTGTTTTATAGTAGTGGATAGTCTTAGAATGGAATATGGTAAGTAGACTTATTTAATTTATTCAATTGTATAAAATCATTAATCAAAATATATTTATCCATGTGTTTCTGAATGAGTTTAGATTTTTTCTTTCTCAAACACAAGGCCAACGTAACATTGCTTTTACACTGCCTTATAGGGTACTTTACAATTCTGGAAAATTAAAAAGTTTACTAATCCCTTCATATGACGGGATATATGCTAGTATTTCAAGAATAAATGCTGACAGGAAAAGCATTTGTTTCACAATGTTTCTATATCGTATAATGTGATAATGTGACATAATGTGATAGTAATAGGAAAAAAATAATCCAGCCATCAATGAATACTTATGAAAGATTCCAATAACATTTGCCATGTTTATGAAATCTATGTAAAAAGAATCACTTACGTCTGCTTAATCAAAGAGTTCGACTCTTTAAATATTTACTGATATTATCATTTAATTATTACTCAGAGCAGTATTCGAAACCTCTTTGATAAATAAATGCTGTAGCAATATTTGTTTCGACGATTAAATGTAATTAACTTAATTTTTTCCTGTACAAATTTCCCTGTACTAAGTTATTATGGGCTGTTCTAGGTATTTCAAAGGGGAAGATGAAAACGTAGGGATGTGGTTCGGGAAATGTTTAGAGATAATAAGTTGTGTTATTACTGTTAAATAGACGGATTGCAATTTCGTGTTTTGCATGTTATATATTTTGATGCCTCCAGCAAAGTTTGTTAAGCAAGACTATTTTCATAATTATTATATTCTGTTATATAACGACTGATTTTATGAATTTTGAGAAAAAAGTATTCTCATTAAATTATATTGAATACTAAATATCAAATATTTCATAATATACTAGACGACCCGACAGACGTTGTCCTGTTTTAACGCTGTAAATTCAAAACTTGTAATTAGAATTCTCCTCTGATCTAGCCGGAGCCATACAGAAAGTAATGACGTAGTCGCCACGACGTAACCACAATACCACAAAGATGCTGCTCACCTACGAGAGGTTCCGTCTTGGCTTGAGAATTAATGTATTCAACCCCATTAAGGAACAAGCTCTACAGAGGCAAGTTCAGGACTACCAGGGAAGACGAAGAATAAAGATCACTTAGGTGAACCTCGGGCTCGTGACACCCGTGTATACCTAAAGGAGGTATACCCCTGAGGTTGTCTCTCATTTGGCACTACCCGGAGGGTACCCAAGAATTAATGTATTCAATCCCATTAAGGAACAAGCTCTACAGAGGCAAGTTCAGGACTACCAGGGAAGACGAAGAATAAAGATCACTTAGGTGAACCTCGGGCTCGTGACACCCGTGTATACCTAAAGGAGGTATACCCCTGAGGTTGTCTCTCATTTGGCACTACCCGGAGGGTACCCAAGAATTAATGTATTCAATCCCATTAAGGAACAAGCTCGACAGAGGCAAGTTCAGGACTACCAGGGAAGACGAAGAATAAAGATCACTTAGGTGAACCTCGGGCTCGTGACACCCGTGTATACCTAAAGGAGGTATACCCCTGAGGTTGTCTCTCATTTGGCACTACCCGGAGGGTACCCAAGAATTAATGTATTCAATCCCATTAAGGAACAAGCTCTACAGAGGCAAGTTCAGGACTACCAGGGAAGACGAAGAATAAAGATCACTTAGGTGAACCTCGAGCTCGTGACACCCGTTTATACCTAAAGGATGTATACCCCCTGAGGTTGTCTCTCATTTGGCACTACCCGGAGGGTACCCAAGAATTAATGTATTCAATCCCATTAAGGAACAAGCTCGACAGAGGCAAGTTCAGGACTACCAGGGAAGACGAAGAATAAAGATCACTTAGGTGAACCTCGAGCTCGTGACACCCGTGTATACCTAAAGGAGGTATACTCCTGAGGTTGTCTCTCATTTGGCACTACCCGGAGGGTACCCAAGAATTAATGTATTCAATCCCATTAAGGAACAAGCTCGACAGAGGCAAGTTCAGGACTACCAGGGAAGACGAAGAATAAAGATCACTTAGGTGAACCTCGAGCTCGTGACACCCGTGTATACCTAAAGGAGGTATACCCCTGAGGTTGTCTCTCATTTGGCACTACCCGGAGGGTACCCAAGAATTAATGTATTCAATCCCATTAAGGAACAAGCTCTACAGAGGCAAGTTCAGGACTACCAGGGAAGACGAAGAATAAAGATCACTTAGGTGAACCTCGAGCTCGTGACACCCGTTTATACCTAAAGGATGTATACTCCTGAGGTTGTCTCTCATTTGGCACTACCCGGAGGGCACGTACGGCTTGAAGCTCGTGGCCGCGGACGCGAGAGATGTCGCCCCAAAACTTGTAAAATGATTTTAGATAAATTATAAATTGGACTGTTTTTATAGAAAAGTAAGGGAAAAAGTCATTTTAAAAATACGTGACGCCACCACGCATATGTCATCTCAAACGTAATTATAGATTAAATTTAAATTCCCATATCACCTGTACGGAGATTCGATGCGGGGACTTTCCGTACTGAAGACGTTTTGCGCTTAACACTTCGCCACAGATACGTTGGCAGTGAATGGTTTCGAGCGGCATTAGAATAATCTCAATAAGCACGCAATTCTGGATTTTTCGTAAAAAAACATTTTATATCGGATCAAATTGTGATTCTAAACCATTCTCGAATCAACATTATTACACACACAAAATTTCATCGAAATCACTAGAGCCGTGTAGGAGGAGTTCTCTTACAAACACACGGACAGAAGTATTTTATATATAAAGATTAGTACTAGATGAATTTTAAAATAATAAAATGTCTTCGGTTATTTTGACATCAAAATTACTCAACGATAATATCACTAATAAGGAATATGTGCGGGGTATTATGAAGATAGTACACTTCTGAGTATCCAGTTTACGACTATCCGGCTTCTGAAATATACAGCCTAGTTTTCTTTATCGTAATTAAATATGGAAGGCAAGGTGTTGAATTAGCAACATTGACACAAGGCATTGGAATCGGGCGATTGCTACGATCCTCCTACGTGTCATTAAGAAAATAGAAGTTGTGACTGGAAGAGAACAGCATTTTGCTCATTGCGTAACGGACCTCAATTACTCTCGATGTTCTTAATTATAATTGCAACGTACAGTATTGTTCTTTGGGGTAGGATTAATGTTTTTTTAAGTATACTACATTAAAGGTCTGAGTGACAGACTGAAAAAGTTGTAATGACCATGAAGGAGAAATTACTTGCTGTACTGCAACTAGATTCTGTTGTAATAGCAAAGAAAAAAAAAAATCATAGCTTTAGAAGCTGGGAGTTGAGAACTGGAAAATATCGAGAGAAATTGAAAAGTGGTGTATTGCAAAAGCTAGTGGAAGTGGAATAAAAGTAAGAAAAACCATGATGATAGGTAAGCATAAAGAAGTTAAGGAAGCTCTATTTTCGTGGCATGAACACTTGAGAGGAAAATGTATACTTGTAACTGGATCAATATTACAGGGAAAAACCGCTTACTGGATTGTAAGCGACAAGTAGCAGGGCAAAGGGATGGCTTAGTACTCAATAAGAAGTGAGAAAATACATATTGCAATACTGAGTTTTAGTATAAAAATTTTGCCGGATGGAACTGGTGGGCAAAGAAATGAGTTCATAGAACTCCGGCATATTCATCTTTTTTGTTATCCGGCCATCCCTTCAGCCACATTAGTCCGGTGTTGTAATTAAAATAAAAATAGCAAAATACCTGGAAGTAAAAATAAGGACGTGAATCCTATGCAACAAAAATTAGTATTTTTAGCCAGCTTAACAGGATTCACTGAATATTTACATAAGGATATTTTAACTAAACTAGCCAACTTAATTTAATTACATACTAAAACGAATTTTATTGCTATTCTATACTTATTTCATGGTTATTCTATACGAGGCAGTACGCATGACCTGCAATCTTGCCGTTAGTTTTTAAGTGCAAAGCCATGACTGACAAATCTGTGGGTATTTATACTTGTGGGTACTGTGTGAAATAACAAAAAACTTAAAAAAATAACTCACATAATTTTTATATAGAATTAAAACATGAAATTTTTAAGTCAACAAAATTTATTTGTTTCAAAATTACCTCTGGACTTAAAACTTTTTGGGCCCCTGATATCAGTGGTCCCTGGCCTGATATCAGTGGTCACTTGCCTTGCCGATAATATGACGTTGCTCTTAGAATCAGTTTCCGTTACAATTTGAATTTAAAAAATATCGTTATTGAAGACTAGCAAAGATCAAAATTGAAAAAACACATCTCTGCAGTGCTGCCATCTGTCAGTCATATGAAAAGTTAAATGTTTCAATGGGTAAAAGAATTATTATTATAATTTAAGTATGATTCAGGGTCTATCGAAGGCTGGATAAACACTTTGCACCTTAGGTATTTTTTACTCAACGGGCCTCTTTTATTTTCCATAAGAAATAGAACATACAAAAAATACCAAACAGTATATAAAATAAAACTAAACAATGTATTCAGCTGAAATAAATATTAAATTTTTATTAATAAAAATATTTAACATACAAAAAAAAAAGTTTTAGATTTCCTAAGAACTTTTCAACAATTTCTTTGTAAATTTAAAAGAACTGAAACATTATTTTATTTAATATATAACAAAAGTAATTATATAAATATGAATAAACTTTATTCTGTTTTCTTCCGGTCTGTAATTCAGCGAAATTATCAATGATTTCATCGTAATTAATATGCAAAGCCTTTTTTCAATATATAAAAAAGCTAAAGAATTTCTATTGAAGTGACTCAGTTCCGTAAATAGCTTTTTACTCGTTTTAATACTGAGGATGACTTTTCACCAGATGCATTTCTTATAATCAAACTTTGATCATCTTCTATTCTATGCAATCATATTCTATTCGATGCAACGAAGGATCAAAACAAATCACAAGAAAATTAACTGTTGCCTGCTTCTTCGGAACAATTAATAGTAGGAAAAAGTTAAAAGAGATTGGTTGGCTTATACTGAAACCAACGACTTATTGTACTGTTAAGTCTCTAAATTATTTTCCAAGCAAACAATGCTAATGACAAAATGTACAAATGATTGGAAAAATGTACATAAAAAATTGTTAGCAAGAAAACTCCAGTGACCACATTAACTCCATTTTAATTTTTATAACAAGTTCTAATATTACAGAATGCATTGACACTGAACTGGAAAAACAAATTATAAATGAAAAAAAAAGGGAGGGGAAGTACTTAAACGTGTGGTAGAGACAATCAAATTTATATCTTCATACTTTTTAGCATATCGTGGAAAAAAATGACGCGTTTTTAGTGAAAATAATGGTAATTGTATAAGTGCTTTGGAATATTTATCCGGGTTTGATGCATTTTTGCGGGAACATATGAAAAAATAAGCAAACTGAGACACCGGTACTATAATATATTCGTCGTCTACAATATGTTATGAATTTATTTCTATTATATCGAAATATTTACAACTCACAATAGTGAGCGAAATAAAAGAAGACAAATTTTCCTCTCTAATTATTGATTCAACTCCTGATATATCTCACGCAGATCATCTGACCGTCATTATTTGGTATGTTTTTCCAAGTAGTATAAAAGAAAGATTTTTGGGAAAGATTTTATCTATATTTTCTCATACTGGTGAAAACTTGGAGAAAGTTATTTTAGAATTTTTAAATAATACATATTTAAACATCACTAACTGTCGGGGAGAGTTATGATAATGTGTAATATGTAAAATAAATATAAGGGACTCCAATCCAGAATAAAACAAGATATTTTTCTGCCCATTTTATCCCATGCCCAAATCATTCATTAAATTTAATTAGAAACGATGCTACCGGAAGTTGCATGGAAATGACCACTTTTTTCAATATCGTTGAGGAATTGTACGTATTTTTTTGAAGTTCTACACATAGGTGGAATGCATTACAAAAATTTTTAAGAGCAAACACTTGTATTAAACCTATTTGTGACACTAGGTGAACTGCTCGTTCCTATGCTGTGAAATATTTAAAGGAAAATTACGAAGAAATTAAACATTTATTATGTCATTTTTCTCAAACAAAGATGGATAACCATTAACAAGGTCCGAAGCTGCCGATTTACATAAAACTTTATACATTTGAGAAAGTACTGTTACTTACTTTATGGAAAGAGATTTTAGAGAGAATAGATGCTTCCAACAAGACTCTTCAACATAAAGACGAATCCCTACATACAGCAGTTTTAATATATGATTCGTTGATAGATTTCATACAAACTGTTAGAGATGATTTTGACAATTTAGAAAAAGAAGCAGAAAAAGTTAATGATGTAGCATATACTAATGATAAAAAAGGACAGAAAATACGAAAACTATTTCATGTTGATATTCCAGAACATGAAAAAAGATTCAGTTGCAAAGACCATTTCAAAGTTAAAAATATTTTTGTTGTATGTGAATGTTTAATTAGCAACAATAAAAAAAAAATCTGAGGGATATAAAACTATTAACAATAAATTGAAAACAATTTTTCCTGTTAATGATGTTAGTGACTCTTCGATATAGGAATTAAATGTTATGAACAAGATTTAAACATAGCAGAATTGAAAAATGAAGTATTTAAGACTTTTATAATTAAAGAAAATATTATTTCGCCTGTATTCATGTGCTCATTTAACCAGGAAAATAATATTATTGCAACATTCCGTAATTTAAACATAATTCTGAGAATTTATTTAACAATTCCAATAAGCAATGCAAGCGGTAAAAGATCATTCTCAGTAATGGCCAGAATAAAAAAAATTAAGATCCACATTAAGCCAAGAAAAATTAAATAGTGTGTCATTACTTTATATAGTGTTATTAAATAACTCTATTAATTATGACAAACTATTTGACGAGTTTGCAGAATTAAAAGTGAGAAAAAAGGCAATTTAACTAATCAATCTCAGTATATGTATTCAAGTATTATTGTTTGTTTTAATAAATTATGTTTATTTAATTTTTGTACATGTATATTATTTTTTTCCTTTTCTTTCTTGGAATCCGATAATTAAATAGAACTACATACTATTAGCTTTAAAATCAAACTACCAAACGCAAAGTATGTGTTATAACTGAAAAATAGGCCAATGTTGCCTAGGGCCCGCTTTAACCTTAGTCCGCCACTGGATCAAAGATATGTTTCTCCCTATATATAAGTAATGATATTTTTATCACTTTCGGTTTTTATTACTTTTCCGGCAATTCTTTTCAAGCAACTTTAGAGAATGTTCTCGAATATTTGCTAGTAGAATCTTTCCGGCTGCATATATAAAAATAGAGTTCTGACTCTAAAGTTACGTCATCCACTTGACATGTAGTGATCGCTAATTGGCGAGCACCTAAAACTATATAAGCAGATGTATGGAATTTGGAAAAGTTTGAGAAAAGTTTCGGCAAAGTTCGTCCTTTGGACATTTCAGTTGGCAAGATGAATAAACTACAATAGTTTGATTTTCCAGCGTCTTCATTTCGTTGTCATTCTCGTCACAAGGTTCCACGACTGCAGGGCGGCAATAACCACTCGGAACTAAACTTCGAGATGAAGCCCACAGCCCCATTTCATATACATATATTCGCAATAATATTTCTATAATTAGAAATGTTGATGCTAATTTCTGCTCTTTATAAATTACGATCACATAAAAACAATATATTTTTGTTAATCTGTTTGTTATATACTGCTTTCCAAGATGAAAGCAAACTATCTTACTTAAAAATCAATCCTAATTTTCAAAGTTGCAGATTGAGACCGGAGCTTTCACAAACCAAACCCTAGAATTTCGGGATTAGTCTATGCAATAGGTTGCCAGAGGGGTCGATATCATTCCTCTGAGTATAATGATAAAAGTATGAAAATAATGGACCGAACGATGACCGATTGTTTAGGGTGCTGGCTTTCGGTACCGGAGTTCGTGGGTTCGAATCATACAATGGCATGGATGTTAGTAGGCTTTCTGAATTAGCTTTAAGCTGTAGGTCCCGGTCTCATTAGCCCTCGTGTTGCAAAAAGTA
>CM063508.1:22064655-22077155 GCA_032207245.1 Pardosa pseudoannulata
AACGTTATCATTTTACTAGTTATATTCGTTAATATAACCCGAACCCAAACATGTATTTCTTATTGTAATCATAAAAACACAAAACAAAAAACCCTGAAAGAATCAAAAAGCAATGGACAGTGAACTTTTATTCACCCGTTGACTTAATGATTTAATAATTTTTTCAACGCAATCATACTGAAAAATTTATGAAGTAAATAAAATTTTACAGTCACAAAACACATCAATTTATTTAGAAGTATCTAAAGAAGAAATTTCTCTATAACGGATATAAACTCTACTTTTTGCCAACAGATGGCAGTGATTCAGCTCTTCTTTGACAACACAGTGACGTTGATACCTAAAACTAATTTTGACAATTTAAAAGAATATGCAAATGATAATTGGATGGTTTCGTCGTACAATTAATGTAAAAAATATATGTTGTGAAGACTCTCCTTTGATCGGAGCCCACCTGCTTATCAGGACAATAGTATGGCGTCGCAGAGTCTGGGATTTTGACAATCGGACTGAATAGACGAATACGCCCCTGATGGATCTCGTTAATGAATGCTCGGAAATTCCGTGAAGGGACAGCCAGCGAATGAGAATTCAGCTAAAAAATATAACTGTAACTTTAGCTGGAGTTCTCAAGTAACTGGGATCTTAACTGACCCAAAAAACAATTGGCGGAACCGTAACTGACCCCCCCCAGGTATAAAAAGCCTACAATTTTGCGACTCAGGGCTTTTCGTCATTTTTTACGTAGGTGTGTTGACCTCGTGGAGGCTTTCGCCTTTTTTACCAGAGAGCTTGCTAGTTCGGGAGATTCGTAAAGTCCACTCATATAGGGAGCGGCAGAGTCTCGGTTACCGAACGGGGGATAAATTTGGTTTAATTGCACCCTGAAAAGTATCCTCATTTGTAAGAGATTATTAAATCTCTTGTTTTTCTTTCGACTGTGATCGTCGTGAGAAAGTTTTACCGGCAACCATCCTTTGCAGTTCTACGTGATTTAGGAATTAACATTACTTTGTAAATAGCTGTATTTAATCAAGAATAAAAGTAAATTTCTAATTTTATATTTGACTGTGATCCATTACCTCTCATTTGAGAATATTGAAGGCGTCACAATGTATTTTATTAGGTACCCCAAAACTTCAAGTCGAGGTAATATTATATCCAATATTGATTAGAAAATAATATTATGTGGATTCCAAGTAATCACACAGAAGAAGAATTAAAATCAATATAGTACTTCTTGTGTCCAGTTTAAAAGAAAAAAATATCTTTGATCTAGTATCCTAAATCAAAAAGCTTGAATTTATACCTTTTACAGATACTTATTGCAATTACAAAAAAAAAAAAAAAAAAAAAAGAGAGAGAGAGAGAGAGAGAGAGAGAGAGAGAGAGAGAGCCATGGTAGCTCAGTCAGCCAAGGAAACGCTGTCGTAAATGGAGGATTGCCACCCTAAGATCAGTCGTGTTCGTTAAAAGTGACAGGAGCACGTAAAATAGGTACGTGGTCATAATATCCTCCAAGTTCTCAATCAATACCTCTTTAGGTGGCAGGTCAATCTCTGTAGGTCTTCTGTCTTCCCTGAATCTAAATTACGAGGACCCACTCGAGCATAAGTCGTACTTTCATCCTAGGCGCACCCCTTTGTCTTAATACGAGTAGCCTCCAGTTTTATTGTGCTTGGTTTGACCATATAGCATTTATGAAATACCTTATACGATCGATTCTATGGAACAATGGTTGAATATGATAAGAGTTTAAGTACTACAATAAATTCAAAACAATTTCGAAAGTAAAAAGCCTGAGTAGGTTTCAAACAAAAACCTTTAGAACACCCAGTTGTCATTTTACAAACAAAAACCATCTAATTCTCAACAAATATCATTCTTAGAGCATTATTTGCAGCCTTGTGAAATCAGCTTCAATAAGTATCTTCAAATAACATAAATATTGACTTTAGTGTTTGCAACCAGCTATTAATTTTGTAAGTGGTTCGCTTTTGTAGCACAATCATAGAAGAGATATATAAAATTGTGTAATTGTAAAATCAACTTGATATACAGTAAACACCCGATGAATTTGTCCGTCATATAATGTATCATCGAAATAAATAGTTAAACGAATGTTTAGTAAAATGCTATTTAGAGGTGAAAGTTAAGACAGAAATTTGCGGTAATTATAATACCAAAAGGGTTAAAATGCTTTTGAAGGAAAATTAACAAAAGTCGGACCTTATTTATCAATAAAAAAATTTAATTTCACAAACTAAATTTCTATAAAAACCCCTAAAAGAATCGAAAAGCAATGGGCAGAGAGCTTTTATACACCCTTTGGTTTAATTAATTTTTCTTCGGTTTTAATTATATTAATTTGATTAGTTAACTTTTCTTTTATCGGAGAGATTCTAAAGGACCAGCTTGATTTGGAGGATGTTGGAAGAGAACACATACTTATTCATAAAGAAATCTCTCTATAACGGATATCAACTCTACTAGTCGCCAACAGATGGCAGGGATTCAGCTCTTCTTTGACAACGGCGTTAGTTGGCACCTAAAACTAATTTTGACACTTTAAGACAATATGCAAATGCTAATTGGAGAGTTTCATCATACAATTAATGTAAAAAATATGTATTTTATATATAATTTTTATATTTTTATACATAAAAATATGTATTTTTTTGTACCCCAAAAGTAACTTCAAGTGTAGGTAATATTATATCCAATATTGATTACGAGGACCTACATGAGCGTAAGTCGTACTTTCATCCTAGCGGTGCTCGTTGAAACGGAAGGTGCACTCCTTTGCCTTAATACGAGTAGTCTCCGGTTTAATCGTGCTTGGTCTGATCAAATGGCATAAGACAAGAACAACAAATTCGTGTCACATTAGATGGTAAATTATCTGATTTTTAATTGTTTAATTATTTATGCTATACCATTTCATCGCTCTTCCAGTATATTCATATAAAATTTAGAGTCATTCTATTCTGACCAGTGGTTCTTTTTTTACAGTATTTTAAATATGAAACTTTAATTATAATCACCTGGAATATACTTGCAAAATCGTTACAAAAGTATGTGAACACCCGCTGTATAAAAATGCTTCTACAATCTTAATTTTTCCCTAATTAGTTACAGTTCCAACAGAATTAAACCTAAAATTGTACTTTGGTAGTTTCAATATATTATGTTTACATAAACACACTAAGGAAGATTTTAATAGAATTATGCACGTAAATATTTATAATCAAAATTCTTAAGTGCAAATGCATTATTCCCTGAGGGATTCTACACATGTCAACAATTTGTAGCATTTACATTCATTTTCTAATAGTTAATATTCGAGTTTTATTGTAGCTTGATTTTCGAGCGTAGTAAATGGAATAATTTTCTAGAACTATGAATCCTATATGATAATGAATACTCTTGACTAAAAGGAAGGAATTACATTAGAGCTACCTTAAAAATCAGTAACGAGGATGATGGAAACAAATGATATTAACCAGCATAAAATTAAATTATTTAACGATTAAAGATAGATTAAAGGTAAGTGTAGTTTGAATGGCAATAATATGTAGTGGTAACAATATGTAAAAGAGATTTATGGAAAATGTTTATCCTTTAGTGCTACATTGTTGCTAATCCCCTATATAATAATAGCCTGTCCATTTGTTCTTGAATTTATGAAGTGGTTGGACCTGGAATGGATAGAGGCATCCATATTGGATTCTTGATGCGTTAGATTTAGCAAAATTCAAAGCAAGTAAAATTTATCTTCTCCTAAACTATCGATCCGATTCTAAAATAAATGGGTATAAATATGCTTTATATCATATCAAAAGATACTGTTGTCTTTAAAACGTTCGAAATCCACCCCTTCCCCCCTTTTCCAGCGTTTAATGCGTTTCAAGCCCTATTTCCCTCGATTAAGAGCAGGTGATTAAATGTATCAATTTATCACATAATAAATAGGGTAAATTAACATTTTTCCTATTTTTTCTTTTTTTACATTATGACTTCATGACCCTTTAACCATGTCATTTAATCATTTCTTATTTTAAATTATTGAAATATCGTCTGCATTATATTCATACGTTTTATCCCGGCAATTAGATATTATGTAAATGATTTTGTTTATATTTAGATTAAATAATAGATTAAATAATAGACATATGTGATACTTTTAAATTTAATCATCGATTATTCTTTGTTGTAATAAAAATTTTATCACAGGTATTAACAACAAATTCTATCTACCTCCAGGGTGTAGTGGAAATGATAGTATTATTAATTTACTTCTATTAATTACTCTGGAAAAAATTGGGGAAACTTAACGTTAATTTCTACGTAGCTAAGAAAACTTTGAATCATCTTTCAAAATGATTTCAACGTGATTCTAAACTGCATTCACAGTAGAGGGAGACTTTAGAAGAGCATGAAGATAAACAAATTATTAAGCTTGTACCAGATAATCCTCAGCCCCAAAACAAACCATTTTTTTACCTGCCTCATAGGGTACTTTACAAATCTGGAAAATTAAAAATTTTACTGATCGTGTCATATGACAGACTATATGCTAGTGTTTAAAAGTAGGAAAAATATTGAAAGCATGTAAAGAATAGAATTTATAATCAATTTTAATACGACTTATTTAATTAAATTTTTTATGCAACTTGACAAATATTTAATTAACTGCCAATTAAAAAAATTTTTACCTTTATAAAATTTACTGTACCTTAAGTGGAAAATAAATGAAAATTTTAATCTGAGGTAAATGTAATAGCTGATTAGAATTTCCCATATAGAACTTTTGATGGGGTAAACCAGACCTGCACACTACTACGAAAAAAATCGTAGTTTCTACGAATTTAGAAAATTTTTACGATCTTACGTAAATCGATCAAAAAATACGGTTTTTCGTCAAAAATATATACAACAATAAGAAAATAAATCACATCCGGAAAATCAAAAGGAGTGCATATATTTTCGCAAGTGATAAATTAAATCCGTAAAAAAACTTTCCGGATCAATTTTCATGTAACTACAATGTTACGCCATGTTGAGAATAAAAAGATTTCAGGTGCAATGAAGTGATGCTGCTCAAAGGTAAAATATAAACGACGCTGCTACTCAACAGGGCAGTAGTTGTTAGCTTGAGTGTAATCATTCTAACGAAATAAAGAATTTTGTTGCTTTTCCTTGACTCTGGCAGAAATCTTACAATATTTTTTACATGCCATACTCTCTGGCAGAAATCTTACAATATTTTTTACATGCCATACTCTCTCGAAGGTAGACATTTTTGATTAAAAATTAGATTTTTTGTCTGATAATAGTGGTTATAATGTAACAGTATATTTATTTGTTATTTCCTCAGTACATTTCTGAGATTTTCTAAAAATTATTATTTCTTACTATAAAAATGTTAAGGTGTGAAATGATATTTTAATACAACTAAAATAAATCTAAATAATATACTTCATTTAACTTTTTATAGAGGGTTTTCAGTTCAGAAATGTACACTCAAGAGCCAAAACATTATGACCACCTGTCAATAACGAGTTGGGACGCAACACAGCTTCAGCCTGCCTTGGCATGGATGCTACAAGTCCTTGGTAGATGGTCGGAGACAGATTCTACCAGATGTTTAAGCAACGGTTACGCAAATCTGATATATCACGAATTGGTGGTCTCTGAATTTTGAGCTGCCGTCCCATGGCACCCCAAATGTGTTCTATCGGATTGAGATCCGGTTAGGCGGCCAGGACATTAACTGGAATTCAGCATCATGTTCCTGGAACCACTTGTATACTTGTTCCGAGCGTTCAAGTAATTACAATCTGCCCTCTATTAAAATCTCTTAGATCCGCAGCCTTTCCTATCACACACAGAAGTGAAAGAATGATTCTTCAGACTCTCCAGCAGCGGTTAAATACCACTTCAACCTGATCACGATGACCGATTGGTTAGGGTGCTGGCCTTCGGTACGGAAGTTCGTGGGTTCGAATCTCACTGTGACATGGATGTTCGTAGCCGTTCGGAATCGGCTTTAAGCTGTAGTCCCGGTCTCATTAGCCCTCGTGTTGCAAAAAGTAGACCGTAGCACTCCAAACCAAACCAATCCTCCTGATTACTTGCCTTCCACGTCACCCAAGCGAGTTCATTGCAAAATGTTGGGGTGGTCGTAATGTTATGGTTCTTGCGTATATATAACTGTATGTGATATTTTGAAAATGAAATGTTCTCTATTTGAAATTTTACATGGGGTTTTAGATACTTTAGTAGAACTGACTATTTTATTTGAATAGTAAACATACACACTTTCATTTAGTATGTGCATTATGCTATGGCACGATTGCCCAGGATTTATAGTGTAAAAACTAGCTATCCAATTTACCTCTCAATTTAGTGTACTACTATTTTTGATTTCAAAAATTAAGGACTGATACTATTTTTAATATTCAAAAGTTGGCAGGTCTGAGTAAACTAATCCCTGATAAACTTTTCAAATTCATAATTACTGGAATAATTCTTCGTTAGAAGTAATCTGTATAAAATAAAATAATCAGATTGAATTATTTGTATAATCAATATAAAAGGAAAAATAAAATTCCATGCTTAGATAATAAACGAAAATGAATTACAAAATTTCCAAATTTATGGACTTAGATCCTTAGAAAAAATTAAACCATATTTAAGCAGAGAGTGTTTGTATATTTAAGTTTTAGACATAACAAAATTAAATACAAAGAATAAAAAAATTAGAAAATTAATAGTTATATTTACCTCATTATTACATTCTTACCCCAATGCTACGAGTTATATGATATTCCAATTTGTGGTGTAACAAAAGTATTTGTAATACGGCAAAAGTGTATAAATACGAATGCCTCAGAAAAGTAACAACACAATTCATTGAGAATGGACTGGCCGTAAACATTTCAAATCACTGGAACTTTAGAAAAGTTTAAAAACACCACACACACACACACACACACACACACACACACACACACATATATATATATATATATATATATATATATATATATATATATATATATATATATATATATATATATATATATATATATATATATATATATATATAGGCAGTTAGATAGGATTTGTATATTTAAATTTTAAATAAAACAAATCTACTTACAGACAATAAAAAATTAGTAAATTCCTGGTTACATTTGGCTCTTTATTATTCTTACCCCAATTAATGCTATGGTTTTAAAACTATGACACTCTATGGTGAAACTAAATTACTCGCAATACATCAAAAGTGTGAAATGCTAATGCCATAGAGAAGTAATAACACGACTCACTGAGAATGGAATGGCCGTAAACTTTTCAAATCACTGGAACTTTAGAAAAGTTTAAAAACACTCTCTCTATATATAGGCAGTTAGAGAGGGTTTATATATTTAAATTTAAAATAAAAGAAATCTACATACAGACAATAAAAAATTAGTAAATTCCCGGTTACATTTGCCTTTTTATTATTCTTACCCCAATTAATGCTATGGTTTTAAAACTATGACACTCTATGGTGAAACTAAATTACTCGCAATACATCAAAAGTGTGAAATGCTAATACCATAGAGAAGTAATAACAGGACTCACTGAGAATGGACTGGCCGTAAACTTTTCGAATCACTGGAACTTTAGAAAAGTTTAAAAACACCATATATATATATATATATATATATATATATATATATATATATATATATCTCTCTATATATAGGCAGTTAGAGAGGGTTTATATATTTAAATTTAAAATAAAAGAAATCTACATACAGACAATAAAAAATTAGTAAATTCCCGGTTACATTTGCCTCTTTATTATTCTTATATTATATGCTATGGTTTTAATGCTATACACTCTATATGAAACAAAATTATCGTAATATATCAAAGTGTGTATATATATATATATATATATATATATAACACGACTCACTGAGAATATGGCCTATAAACTTTACGCATATAACTTTAGAAAAGTTTAAAAACTCCATATATATATATATATATATATATATATATATATATATATATATAGGCAGTTAGAGAGGGTTTATATATTTAAATTTTAAATAAAAGAAATCTACATACAGACAATAAAAAATTAGTAAATTCCCGGTTACATTTGCCTCTTTATTATTCTTACCCCAATTAATGCTATGGTTTTAATACTATGACACTCTGTGGTGAAACAAAATTACTCGTAATACATCAAATGTGTGTAAATACTAATGCCACAGAGAAGTAATAACACGACTCACTGAGAATGATGGCCTGGCCGTAAACTTTACGCATCAGTGGAACTCTTGGCAGGAAAAAGAAACACGGAGAACAAAAGAGGTATTTGATATTGCCTAATATAAAAACAGCCAAAAAGCAATTATTGGGTGTTTAACATAGAGGGATGCACATGATTATTTTAGCTCATTAGTAGCTTCTGTCTTCCAGACCAAATCCGAACCTGGAAAGACACGGCAAATTTACTACCCTGTTCCTCCAACCAAGCAACTATGAGATATCCCTTGTTAAGAGTTGCTCTGAAAATTGAGAAAAGAAGAATCAAATACTTGAAATGGTCATTTTCCTCTATCTATATGCATGGAATTGACTTAATGCATGCTCCAAAACTCACTGACCCGTTTTTCCACCAGATATCCCAATCGGTGGTAATGACATTCCGCCATGTCCACTGTTTGAAGAGCGTATGCAAGAGAAAAAAACCCAACAAAGTCGAAAATGGAGTCAATATACTTGTGATCCAATTCTTACCGTCTTTTCGGAGAGAGGGTCCTTGTTTACGAAATTCCCTGGAAAATGTTCACCGAAGCATCTCGTTGAAGACAAGTAGGGGGAAAAAGAGGAACGGACAAGAGGCGGATATGCAAAAGCCCTGAATATTGAAAGCTGGAAAAAAAAAGTGATTGGCCCAGTTAGGACAGAGACCGCGAACAGAAAGACGGTGATTTCAAGACCACTATTACTATCTTTGGAATAACGTAGAGTGGCAGGAGAAATGAATATGTGAGTACCGTTTTTACCATTGCTTTCTTTTTCTGATTGAGTCATATTGATTCACTTTCTGAATTTAAACATTTGCAGTTGATGTTACATTTAAATTACATTGCAGGAATATCATCATTTATAAGTAATATTAAATAACGGTTGTGTGTATATTCGATATATGATTTAAGAAAAAAATACAGAGAGAATAAGGCACCAATTAATTTACCGGAGGACACTTAAAATATTAACAAAATATTTATTGTATTATTATTATATATATTATTATATATTATGGTACAAAAATAATTAATCTTGACGAATGTAGGCTTTAAGTGAATCCCTCATTTATGGATCAATAATTCATTAATTGAATATAAATGTTGAATAATTTATGTATTTTATAAAATTTTATTTTAAACTCAGTACATTACCAATTATTTTCTTTTTCGTTGGTGTATACACAAATTAATTACCATACAGTCACCTGTATGTATTTGTATCTGATTGAGTAGGATAACTGCTAATTGTTCCCAGTGGCTTCTATCTATCCCAGTAGCTTTAAGCATTATTTTAAACTGAGTGTACTACCAATTACTTGTTTTTTCACTGATATATACAAACATTAATTACCATACAGTCTCCTGTATGTATTTGTAGCTGATTGGGTGGGATAGCGACTAGTTGTCCCCAGAGGCTTCTATCTATTCTAATAGCTTTAAACTTTACTTTAAACTAAGTACACTACCTATTACTTGTTTTTTCGCTCACGTATACACACATTAATTACCATACAGTCACCTGTATGTATTTGTAGCCGATTGAGTGGGATAGCGACTAGTTGCTCCCAGAGGCTTCTATCTATTCTAATAGCTTTAAACTTTACTTTAAACTGAGTACACTACCTATTACTTGTTTTTTCGCTCACGTATACACACATTAATTACCATACAGTCACCTGTATGTATTTGTAGCTGATTGAGTGGGATAGCGACTAGTTGCTCCCAGAGGCTTCTATCTATTCTAATAGCTTTAAACTTTACTTTAAACTGAGTACACTACCTATTACTTGTTTTTTCGCTCACGTATACACACATTAATTACCATACAGTCACCTGTATGTATTTGTAGCTGATTGAGTGGGATAGCGACTAGTTGCTCCCAGAGGCTTCTATCTATTCTAATTGCTTTAAACTTTACTTTAAACTGAGTACACTACCTATTACTTGTTTTTTCACTGATATATACAAACATTAATTACTATAAAATCACCTGTATGTATTTGTAGCTGATTGAGTGGGATAGCGACTAGTTGCTCCCAGAGGCTTCTATCTATTCTAATAGCTTTAAACTTTACTTTAAACTGAGTACACTACCTATTACTTGTTTTTTCGCTCACGTATACACACATTAATTACCATACAGTCACCAGTATGTATTTGTAGATGATTGAGTGGGATAAAGGCTAGTTATCATTAGAAGCTTCTATCCATCCTAGTAGCTTATTTTTTAGGTTATTTTGCTATGCGGGGCCACCTGCCTTTATTTTTACATTCACCTGTACAATGTCGAAGATTTTGTTTATCATTTTATTATGATACCATATAGGCGGCAAACATTGCTTCCTATGAGGACTCAGTACAAATGCATCCAAGCAACACTCGGGCATTGAACCCTAGTCAATAGGGTGAGCGCACAATACTGTAACCACTATTCAATCTGGAAGGCCCTATTTATTAGTTCAAGGTAAACATTTGTAACTTTGGCTTCCAGATATGTATCTCCGCAATGTACTATAATGGTTAATACAATAACTGAATCGAGAAAAATTTACTAAAATAAAATACATTGTCTTCATAGATCATTTACAAATGATTAATAAAAAAATGTATGTCACATGTATTCCAGTTTTCCCTAAAAGCGAATGTTTATCTAATGCTATGATTAATTAGTGTTGTAATTAATTAATGCGTATCTAATAAAGGGAAAATTAGCACTTGCGTTTATACATAACCTCATCATCATGAATTCATTTATGGTTTTTTTTTTGTATTTTCCTTTATGTACCAACCTGGATGTACTAACTTGGGATAGTCACAGTCACTACTACGCTATAAGTTTTTTCGGTTGCAATTTGAATGTTTATATTTCTTATTTTGCTTTAGTATCATATTGTAATATCATTTCTTTGTTTGTTAGAATGTATTGGTAGTCGATTTCTCTAAGCGGGCCACTTTATACTTTACAAACATTTCATGGATTACAGATGGAAAACAATTTAAAAGTTATTCATTTTTGAGAAAAATTATTTTGTTTACACAAAAAATACGCAAAATAAAATTAAAATAAAATTCTAAATTTAAAATTTTTCACAATGCATACAAATTCTCAATGATTGTTTATCTCGAGAAATTGTTTGGGGACGAATATTTTAAAGGCAATATTTATTGTTGTGAGTACAATTATATTGTGAAATGATACTTTTTAATAGAGTTTCCATATTTTGATTTGGTACATTTGATGCCAGATAACGCAGGCTCGCAGATGAATAAACTTTCAAATATAGATATAATATGAAATTCAAGATTTCTTAAAAGGTAATATTTTTCCTTTTACAAAAGTTTAAAGAATTCTGTTCTTGACGGTTCAGTAAAAAATGGCAACAAATCTGTCAACTTGGATGCCACATTTCAAGTTAATATCAATATTTAAAGAATTGTCGAATGAATTTATAAATACAAAAAAGATAAATATAATATAGATAATTTTATATTAAAAAATTTCAATCAGGGTAGCCATTTTATTAAAATTATTATTTCAGTCAATTGATTTAATTGGTGGGCTGCTAAATGCAATTAGAGGGCTATATGTGGTTTACGGAGCTTCCAGTTGGACAATGCAGAATTACATACAGAGTATCTGCCAAAATAAAATTTTTCAAATCCATGACTTTTCATGACTTTCCCTGATTTAGCAGATCATTTTCCATGACTTTAAAAAGCTTTCGTTAAAGTATATATAAATAAAACTTGTGATGTACATACAAATGAAATATATGCTTTTAGAGAAATTACAGGAATTTTATCATAAAAAATTATAAACTTACTTTATAAGTGTTAATAAACTCACATACATAAAAATAAATTGTTGTATCTACATACCTCAGTTTAATCATTAGCAATTTTTCAATCAAAATGTTTCCAATTGGAATTCAGGGTACTTTGGTATTATTCAGGTGACCATGAATAATAGCCAAATATAACCCTATAATGTTTATATACAATATCCCTAGAGATAAACTTATATTTTGTGCAAAAATCTTAAATAAATTTTATTAAAAAATAATTATTATTATATTAATAAATTTTTTAATCTACAATTTAAGAAAAAACCAGAATAATATACATTTACCCACCCATTAATTTTTCTTGCTTTGAGTTTCCTTGGTGAACATTTTACTTGGC
>CM063508.1:22082155-22084655 GCA_032207245.1 Pardosa pseudoannulata
TATATACATATATATACATATATATATATATACATATATATATACATATATATATACATATATATATATATATATATACATTCACACACACACACACACACACACATATATATATATTTCTGCTACAAATGCAATTTAACTTACCATTTTTCTTTATATGTCACTATATGAAAAATTCTTTAGAAGTCAGTTCTATTGCGCGGTCGGTCACATAAGTGGCCACTAATAATCTTCGGTGTCACACTTTTCTATGTTTCTCAAAAACTATTCCTCGAATTCTGACAATTTGTTTGGAATCCAATGGAATTTACTTTAAATCCAATTTCATCCACTCTTTTTTATGTTTCACAAGTAAGTTTTTAATAGAAATCTAGATGTACCTATTTATTTACTTTTCAAATAACACCTTGTTTAAGTGCGTATTTCTGCTGCAAATGACATTTCACATACCATTTTTCTTTATATGTCACTATATGAAAAATTCTTTAGAAGTCAGTTCTATTGCGCGGTCGGTCACATAAGTGGCCACTAATAATCTTCGGTGTCACACTTTTCTATGTTTCTCAAAAACTATTCCTCGAATTCTGACAATTTGTTTGGATTCCAATGGAATTTACTTCAAATCCAATTTCATCCACTCTTTTTTATGTTTCACAAGTAAGTTTTTAATAGAAATCTAGATGTACCTATTTATTTGCTTTTCAAAGAACACCTTGTTTAAGTGCGTATTTCAGTATTTTATATAGAATACATTTTAAAGCTATTCAAATTTCTTGATGATTTTTGTTCATAGAACTATTTCTAATTCAATTCCATTATCTCTATCTAATTATGTTTTGGTGTGTAAATTGTTATATATCTATAGATTGATGTAAATATGGTTTTCCGTCATTTAATAAACAAAAAAATTCTGGGAATTTTTCGGAAAAATTTCTTTTGAAAACATCCATCTTATAATCATCTAAACATCCATCATTTCCATCTTATTTTCTTGAATTTCCGTTTGAAGAAATTAGGTTATTAAAAATATGGGGGGGGGGTTATGCCAGTTTTTCAGATTCAAATAAATTTGTTCTCTCAATCTATTTTGTTTTATGGATATAATTAGACATTGTTTGCATATTTATATTTGATCTCAAAAGGGACAGAAAAATTGATAGCGAAGCTGTGATTTCAATAACATAGAATCTATAAGAGCTCCAAACAAGAAAAAAATGTATCAATTATTACCATTTAAAGATTTTTTTAAGAGTAGTTTCTCAGTTTCAAGCATATAAAGTACTACATATACATTACTGGGGATAAAAAATATGAAGAAGTTTGGATTGGAGCACTACGGTCTACTTTTTTGCATCACGAGGGTTAACGAGATGTATCAATCCATGCAAGTTTACAATTCAGAAGGCTGATACATTAGCCCACTGACATTATGAGGCTATAGTATAAATATACTCAAACCTATTCTTCCAAACTTTGTAACAAATACATAAAATCGTTATACGTTCAATACGCTAAACTATAAAATGCCTAAATTGGTCTATACTACTTTTTTTTAAATACCAGCGGCGTTAATGTTGCACTTCGGCTGACAACCTAACCGGGACATTTGCTGCTCACTACATCACCCCTTAATTTCTAATAAATGTTTGTTTTGATTTAGAGCGCTGTGGTATACTTTTTTGGTACATGTGGGCTAATGAGGCTGAAACCTACTGCTTAAAGCCAATTCCGAACGGCTACGAACATTCATTAACAGCATGTATATGAACCCTCAAATTCCGGTACCAACCATCAGCGCCCTAACCATTCGGCCATCGTTCGGCAAAATATCGGGAAGGGTGTCACGCTTAATATGATATTAGTTTGCTGGTCAATATTTATTATATTTCCTACAAAGAAACGTCCTGTGTCTGTATTGCATTTATGTCAACCTTTTTATCAAATTCTCTAAACTGCCTTTAAGGTCGTTTCCATGAGCCTCCTCTACAATTCGGACAAATTTTCTTTTATTGTATCGATAAACTCAAAATGGTGAACTAGACAAAGCAATTTTAGACGTGGAAATAAGAAAAAATCATGCGATACAATATTATATGAATACAAATCTTATAGATACGTATTTGAGGATTTTTTTTGCCAAAAAGTCTTCTTTAACAACTGCATTGTGAAAAGGCGTGTTATCGTGATGTAACCAATGAAATCCAACGCTCCAAGTCAGATATGTTTCGAAGATTTACTTCACGCAGGCTTCATAAAAATTCCAATAATATTTGTTCTATCTTTTTATATTG
The DNA here is from genome assembly GCA_032207245.1 of Pardosa pseudoannulata. Classification (NCBI taxonomy): domain Eukaryota; kingdom Metazoa; phylum Arthropoda; class Arachnida; order Araneae; family Lycosidae; genus Pardosa; species Pardosa pseudoannulata. Next base: position 22,084,447 of record CM063508.1, read on the forward strand.
AGAGCTGTGCTAATTTCAGCAAAGTCATCAACCTCATAACTGGAGAGAGGCGTGTTTAAGGAAATTAAAAATAATAGGGGCTTAATTTTTTCTTTATGTGACCAGTGAATTAAAATTCGCAGCTTACACACACACATACACACACATAGTATTATTAAGAATTAAATTGAAAATTATGTATTTATGTATGAAAATTGAAAATTATGTAT
>CM063508.1:22094655-22117155 GCA_032207245.1 Pardosa pseudoannulata
TTATTGAATAATGCTGGCAAGGCAAATACATCTTAATTAACTTCATATTCTAATTAAATCTCTTTGCCATATCCGTGTATTCTTCTGCATGATATTAAAATCACCCATTGAGTCGGAGCAGTGTTATCTGAGTATTTTATTTTGCTATGTTAATACTTTAAAATATTGTGTTATGATATAATTTTTACTGCAATTTTCGACATTTATTGATATTTATGCTTTGATTTTATTCAATGTTATATTGAAAACTTTGATGATTTTATTTTAATTTCAGTTTATAAGGGAAGCTTTATTAAATAGAAGCTCAGGTATCCTCTATCTTGTAGACAAATATTTGTTAATTTACAAACTACCTCTTTCTTTATTACTAGCATATAGCCCGTCATATGACGGGACCAGTAAAATTTTTAATTTTCTAGAATTGTAAAGTATTCTATAAGGAAGGTAAAGAAATGGTTTTGTTTGGTTGACAATTATCTGGTACACGCTCAATAATTTGTTTATGTTTACTGACCGCATGTCAGTTGCCAACTTTAAGTTATCTTGTCATATTATATCATAGGGTTAACAGCAGAGGTTTTAATATTGACAGTGATTATTTGGCGATGTATATGAGTGATGTCCAAAAATTAGCGAATCGATCACAAACCATGTGGTTATGTATAAAAAGCAAACACACAAACGAACAAACACAAGATATATAACTTAAACGCTAGATATTTATTAGTCAGTGAAATAGACTCCTAGATTTTCATGAAAAGAATTTGTTGTTAATACCGGTGATAAAATTTTCATTTCAACAAAAAATAATCGATGATTAAATTTAAAATTATCACATATGTACTTAATCTGTTATTTAAGATAAATATGGAAGTTCAGGGATAAAATGGACGAAAATAATGCAGACGATGTTTAAATAATTTAAAATAAGAAATGATTAAATGAGATGGTTAAAGGAATGACATCATAATGCTAGTAAAATAAAGTTATTTTTACCTATTTATTATGGGATAAATTGATAAATTTAATCTCCTGCTCTTAACCGAGGACAATAGTGCTTGAAATAATGGCATTAAACGTTCGAAAAGGGGGGAGAGGTGGGTTTCGAACGTTTTCCAACTCGTTTTGGATTTTGATAACCCTAATTCATCAAAAATTCAATATGGATGTCTCTATCCATTCAAGGTCCAACCACTTCATAAATTCGAGGACAGATGGACAGATAACTTAAGCTATTATTATATAGGGCATTCTAAGTGAGAAATTCTAATTATATTAACAGATGAAAAGTTCAATTCCAAAATAATTCTAAACTTTTAAACTGGTGGAGATTGGCAAAAAATGAAGTTTGATTTGAAAATAACTTGAATTTTGTACATTTTTAGAATTTTCTCCAATTATTAATAACGCATCGTGAGAATGATATTTAAACTATAGCTTCTCAGTAATTTTATGGTATTCCTACATCATTAGAAAGTGTTTTACGTTGTTATACACATGAGATTCTAACGGGCTAGAATTTGTTTTTAGTTTTAGAAGGTAATTAATGACAAATATCTTAAAACTTTCTCTTTTTCTTCCAATCAAAAAACAAAATTACGTTTCTCTAATTGGAAGTTGTAACTAATTAATTTAAATTAACAATTCTTAAAAATAATTTTGACAATACAAAAAATTAATTAATTTCATCTAGGAATTTCTTTTAAGAGATAAAAGAAAAGTGAGTGTTCATAACACTTTATGTAATATTCTTGTTGTAGATGAAGTAATTAATTATCTTTGCTGCGTAAAGTTCATTAACCTTTGTTTTCTTATTGTATGAAAATAAGAATTAAAATGTGAACTGTTGTACTTGAAATGGTATTCTAGAAAAAATCTTGCTGAACATGACCATATTAAGTAAAATTTAAAGATCCTAAGAGACTTGAATAGCTGGGAGGTAAATTGCTCGTAGATTTAGAAAAATAAAACAGAATAGGGCAATCAGATTATGAATTTTTTTAATATTAAGGGGACAGGAAACGGTGCATTTTTAGAAACTGTTAACTTAAAATTATAAATCTCTTAATACATATATATTGAAGTATAACTAAATCAATACTACCTTTATATCATAATCATTATTGTTTTCATCTCGTGAGTGAAAGGTTGCGGGTTCGGGGCTCGAGCTAGCCTAAGATCCACAGTATTTGTTAAAGGTGTCCGGGGCACGTAAAATATGTTCGTGGTCGCAATGTCCTCCAAGTTCTCAATCAATACATCTAGGGGTGGTAGGCCAAGCTTTGGATGCTCTGCTTGGTAACTGCTTCAAAATTACGGCGACAAAGCGGGGGTAATGTGACTTGCATCCGTAGCATACCTTAATCTACACGTCATCCCCAGGTTGTGCAAAATGGGTAACAACTGCGCAGCTTTGTATTGGCATACAGGCATATAGCGCCTATATTGCCAGTTTCACCAAGAAAAAACTTGAAAATTAAACAAATTTTTTTATAAATTCAGTTTTTGAGGTATTTTGTTAGTTTTTAAAGCGTTCCTTGCGAATTATTTTTACGCTATTTTCTTAAATTTGCTATATTATTGCTTTAAAAAAGAAAAAAACATTTAAAAGAGCAAAAAACATTAAAAAAATAAAAAATTTGAATGAAAAATGAATTTTTTAAAAAATATTACCAAATTTTGTGAAGATTTTCAATTTTAATTTTATTAATAATAATTTTTTAAATTTTATTAGATTTATTTTAGATTTAGACTAAATTTTTGTGTGTACACCATTTCATTAGTCTAAACTGATAAATTATTAAAAAGCTTCATAATGTCATCCATCCCTTTAAAATCTTAAGCTTTTATATATGATGTTAGGATATATTTTTAATATAATTGTCAAAATTATATTATAATTTAAAAGAAATAATTAAAATTCTTCTCCTTATTTGTTCAACAAATGGGAAGTATCCAACATGTGTGTTGTTTCTCCAACTGTTATGGAGAACTAAATCAAATTGGAAGCTATAATAAGGCCTAGAAGTGCTACTGAATATAAAATAGGAAAAACTATTAAGCTATTTTAAACTATTTTTATAACTAAAATTAGATACCTTTTGTAAAGATCAAATGAAGAAAGGCTTGAAGAGATTAATATATAGTCACTAACTTAAACAATCCTAAGAGTGTGTTAACATTGCTGAACATGCACATTAATATCTTCTAATATGCATAAGTGTGTATAGAGACATATGCGTTGATGTATTTATAATGCGATCAATAACAAGGAAATTACTAAATCCACTTGTATATAAAAGAATAATAAAGGATTAAATTGCATCTTTCAGGTATTAGGAAATTTTCATGGTTCTGATCAAGATGGCATGCAAACGCAAGAGATTTAATTAATTTTATTGCATGCGAACTCTATAATTCAAGATAGAAAATTAGGAATTGATAATTTAATTATACTATTTAAATGCATGTTATCTTGTGACAGTTCAAGTAGCTTAAAAGCACAATTATATGAATAAAATCTGATGCATCGTACACCATAATCGTACATCTATATCTATTTATGTGTTCAATTTATTAATTCATAGAGGCACTATTGTGTGATTCCCATTTCGCACACTTTGATAAGTTGTCAGTGGCAAAAATAACTTTAGATACTTTTTAACGTTGCTTTTCCCCAATCGTGAATGTTTAGTGATATGACCCACAGACACGAACTTTTTAACATGTTAGAGATACATCTTTATGGTATCAGAAAACAGATAGACTATCACAATTTTTCAAAATTATTTAGCACAAATAGGTTATAACTGGCGTTAGTAATATTATTAAGTTTTACAGGTTCCAAACTCATCCGGTATTAAAAAATTACTTTATTTAGAAATTCTTCTTAACTGATTGTTTCGATATTTTTCATATACTTGGATTACATACAATAAATAACGACAAACGATTCAGATTACTGTACACTAATATCAGGTAAATATAATATGCTAAACAAGCGATAACTACAACATTATCAATCTCATTGAAATCTGCTTTATATCGCAGTAGGATCTGTACTGAACCTGCAGAATGCCGAATCCCTTCTATGCCTTTTCAGTTAAGTGTAATTCATTGTGGAAAATACTTTTGATAAGTACCATCAGGCTTCCTAGCCAGCAAATGTAAGGAGGTAAAGATGCAAGTAGGAAGATTCTCTTGCATTTTGACTGAAAGATGGCCAAAGACATAGGTCGAAACCTGAATTCATGGTTTGGAATATCGCTTCGAACCATGGATGTCCGTAGCCATGCAACATCGGCTTCAAGCAGTAGTTTCCGGTCTTGTAACAAAGAGTTCAATTTTGTATTTTCTCACGAGTACTCTACTTATACGTGCATCTAACCTAGACGTTCAGTTGGTCTTTACCTCTACGGGTCTCATTAGCTCTCGTGTAGCAAAACTGAAGTCCGTGGTGCTCCAAATCGAATTAAACCTTTGTATTTGGTCAAACTTATGAGGGAGAATTTTTTTAGAATTCCATACATATCTTTTAACTGCGAACTAACAATGAGTGGACATTTCGACACATAGATTTAGTTCAGTTTGGAGCGTTACGGTCTACTTTTGTGCAACACGGGAGCTAATAAGACTGGGACTTACTGCTTTCCGAATGGCAACGAACATCTATACTACAGTGAGATTCGAACCCAAGAACTCTGATACCAAAGATCACTTCACATAGATTTATGCTGAACGATCTCTTGGTATCCACGGAGACGTTTCGGGAGCCTGTCGAAACTGGTGCCTTGGAATCGTATCTCCGCATGGCTGAAAAATACTTTTTTCTATAATTTTAAAAGTTTCTTTAGTGCAAGTTCTTGCAAGTGACTTTCCGCTTATGTTACCAAAAACCTCAAAAATAGCCAACTTTGTCACCAAATATCGCCATAATAACCAAACGGGGGTAACACAATAATGTCCGGTCTCACAAAAGTCGTGTAACGGCTAACCACGTTTAACTCATGTCGCCAACAAATGGCAGAATACAATCTCCGTTTAAACAGAGATTAATCGCGGTTAGTTGTTAAATGACTTTAGTGAGACCGGCCCTTAGTTGCTGATTTCTGTGTCCTCCATCCAGTGTATTTTTAACAGCCCAAATATTTTATGGTTTATAATGAGAACCATTTAAAAAAGTCATTCCTTTATAAATATACAGCTTGTGATAACAGTACTACAGTACTTAAATTTAATAAATTGATATAAATTGTAAACATTTTTTTGATTTTTTTTAATGTTGTTTAACAGGAAAATATGAAGGAAGCAAACAGACGTGGTCTCATCACGTGTCCCCACACGATTCCGTGGAATCGACAAATTGGTGATGTTATCCCATCGGCCGATCAAGTAATCAGTGATACAGAAGTGGCAAATAGTCTTTATTCCATAGTTCCTTTAGTGCTGGCCGCAACTGAATTTCTCTCTTCATTTCTGTGTATTTTTACATTGAACATCATTATGTATTTCAATCATGAACGTGTCCAATAAATTTATTTAATTTTTAAATCAATGTGCATGATTTTTAATGGAAAATTCATATGATATTTAATATTTATCCAGATGTTTAACCCTTGTGAAAAATGGTGATTGTCATTCCATTTGAACATAAAAATATAGACAAAATCATTGGAATCAGTGATGTTATATAGGACATTTATTATATTTAAGGGGATATAGTACCTTAAAAGCTGAAAAATCGTTAAAAAACAGCCTATGTTTAACACTAAGTTAAGAACATCACTAATGACCGATCTTACCAAAGTCATTTAACCGTTACCTGCGATTAAGCCAACGACTTTAGGAAGCAATTCTCCGTTTAAACAGAGATTAATTACAGACATTAAACAGAGATTAGTCGTTAAACGACTTTGGTGCAAAAACGATTTTTTGGTCAAAAACGACTCTGGTGAGACTTAATTCCTACGACTTCATTTTTGACCAAAAAGTCGTTTATTCACCAAAGTCGGTAAAATCGCAGCTACGTGTGGTACATTTCATGGTCAGCGATAGTTATGCTTCTATACAGTTAGCTGATATACTTGTACAACAGATTTTTGATAATTTTTCTTATCCTTTCTAATTAAAGTAAGTGCAGTTAGAAAAGATTTGTTGTCTAATTTGAATTAAAAGTAATTAAAAAAAAGACTTTTCTGATTTTTAAAGGGGAAAAAGTACAATCACAAAGTCCAACGATACTACTCCATAAAAGTACAGTTAGTCTATTAATTTGTACATGTATGAGAAAATATTGTAGACTTTTGCTTATTCATTCAATTTATTTGTTTTATATCATATTTGGTTTTGTCACATTTCTACTGATATATAATACAAAATTAAGCAGAAAATAATTTCCTTATTTGATGCATTTTTCTGAAATATACGTCAGTAATGGTCCTTAAAGGTACATTCAATGTATGCAGCACGGTGCAGAGAAGGGTTATATATTTTCTACTAAACAACAATCTTATTGGAATATATTTAAATAATGAGAGTTAACTATAGATTTAAAAAGAAACAGTCATATTGTTTAGCTATGAATCGATATATCAAAATTTTATATTAATCGATTAACTTCAAATTTTACGATATTTATCCATAAATGTAGTTTGCAGGTCCAGAAAAATCTTTTACCACATGCCTTATGATATATTACTTTAAAAATAGGTGTTATTAAAATCTGTACAGATATTTCACTTATAATGCAATTCTTTATTGAAGTTTTGTAAGAATACAGCTTCTTATATGCATAATCAGCCGGGGAGTTAAAAGGCACTTTTAATGATATACAGTTCTTGGGAGATTTAATCAATCTTGTAAATCCCTGTTTTGTATAATTTTTTCACTAACTACTATTTGGATTCCTTCGTGCATAGTACTGATAGTTAATTAATTGTAGAGGCATTTCTAAAAGAAGCATATTTATAAACTTTATAATAAAAAACAACAAGTAATTTTGTAAAGTTCTGTAAAGTAATTCTGCATTGTTAATTCTGTAAAACAATTTCCTCAAAAGATTTTTGCTATAAAATCAGTAATGAATAAAGAACTCTTATATATGTAATATAAATGTAATATATTAATTAAAATGAAATAAATATAAAAGGATAAAGATTTGGATTAGGAATTGGTATACTTGAAGCGGTGGGGGGAATTGCGACTCCAACACTCTGGTTAAATGACCATTTTACACAGCTGAAACGCTCACCATAAGTACACCAATAAAAACAGACCACTAGTCTAAAAACAATCCATACAAAAATAAGACTACAAACTAAAGTAAAATTAAAATCAATGACAACTAAACTAGGTATACATTAAAAACTATCACAAGGACATTCAATATCATTATTAAATCCACTAAAAAACTTAAACTATATATATATATATACATATACTTATGCCCAACCCACAAGACGTAGAGCTTCTTCTTTACTTGTAAAGAAGAAGTTAATTATTTAGTTTAGAAGTTAATTATTTAATAATAGGTTTTTTATAGTAGTATGACGCATCAATATTAATAAAAAATCTTATTTAATCTTATAATTTTTTAAATTTTACTTTTATATTATATTATATATGTAATACATATGTCAGGTTTGAAAAGATAAAATTAATAATATGAGGTTTTGAGAGCAGAAAACAAAGCGCACACTTTGTATGCAGGAGCATGAATCTTTCATAATTCATTATTAAAGCACTTGACGCTTAAGGATTGTGTGTTTGGTTTGGAGCACTACGGTCTACTTTTTGCAACACGAGGGCTAATGAGACCGGGACCTACAGCTTAAAGACGATTCCGAACGGCTACGAACATCCATGCCACAGTGGGATGCTTAAGGATTGAGAGAGAGCATCTTGACAAAGGGTTGCTGAATGAACCCTGGCTGAATGGGGTTCCTTTCTTCACGACGCCATGATTAATGGTTGACTGTTAAACTGTGGAAAATACATGAATAAAGACATTATCCAGAAATGATTGTCTTTATGACACTTTATATGGTTGCAAAGTCTGTTCTATATATATATATATATATATATATATATATATATATATATATATATATATATATATATATATATATATATATGTATATATGTATATATATGTATATATATGTATATATATATATATATGTATATATATATATATATATATATATATATATATGTATATATATATATATATATGTATATATATATGTATATATATATGTATGTATATATATATATGTATATATATATATATATATATATATATATATATATATATATATATATATATATATATATATATATATATATATATATATATATATATATATATATATATATATATATATGAAGAATAGGGTGCCCCTTGGCCAATTTGGTAAAATATTGGAGATGTTTACTAAAACACATAAGTATTTCATCCGAACAATATTGTATCCCTTGCTATTTGGGCGACTTTAGTTGATGTGGATTGAGCCATTGCAGTAGAAGGATTTATATTTTCTTAGTTAACCAAAACCACTCAGATAGCGTGCATTTACATTTATAGGCAATTAATCCTTTATCAATTTACAAAGCCAACACCTACAGTATTAAAAATTAACCATAGTAAATCTTTAATGGTTCATTATATCTAATATTGTTAAGCATTACTAGCATTTAATATATAATAAATGGGTTCCACAAGAAGAGCTGGATACAAATATAATATAAATTAATATATAAATACAGATTGTTTGGACACGGCGAGTTCAGGTGGAAATGTTAGGCTACCATGCTCAGAGCTTTATCGCCAAGTTGGAGGGAGCACTCTGTTGTACAGTCAAGCCCACATATGCATACACACACACACACACACACACACACACACATATATATATATATATATATATATATATATACATGCATACAAATACATACAGTATGTATATATACAAATATATATGTACATACGTTTATGAATCTGTTTACGAATATGTAAAAGAACGTAGACGTACACGAATGTTTTCGAGAAAACCCATATATGTCTTTTAGAAATTGGAGAAAAGCGAATATTTTTTAGATAACCCTGTAAAAAAGAATTTTGGAGACGTGAAAATTTAGCCCATTAATTGGTGTCTTCTTCTAACAATCTGCTTTTCTGCTTTCATATTTATGAGATAGCACCTAAACCCTTGGAGAAATGACGGTTTTTTATGCAAAGAATATTAAATTTCCCCTAAGGTTTTGCCCATATTTTGCAGAGTTCTCAATATAAAAAAATGCTATGCAGGAAGCATGACAAGTGACATTTCTTAATTTAGATTTAGTGCCTAAGTTTTACACAATATTTAAACAATGTAGTACTTTTGTAAATGGATATGGAAAAAAAGTGGGCAATAGTAAATCTTACACTCTACAAAGTTCTCAATTTAAAAACATAAAATATATTTTCAGTTTTTTTTCATCCTTTATGTGGAGTAATGCATTTTTACTTGTTTTTTTCTGATGAAATCTTAATCTGAACAGAAAAATCATTGTTATGTGTTTTACTTTGAGTGAGTGCAGTGGTTTACTATAGATACGAAATACCGTTCCGCTTGAAGAAGCAATCTAATCAAATTGGGTCTTACTGTAACTTTGGTATTGTAGGTTATAAAAGAAGGAAGAAATTGCAGCATCTACAATTAGTGTTTAATGTGATTATTTTTGGGGTAATTCAGTCGCATAAAGAATTTTATAGCTGTATCAACATGTCTTAGTTTAAATTTTTTTTCAGGGTCATTGAATCGTATATGGAGATACCACAAATAATTATGAGAATAAGGAATAATATGGTTAATAAGCAAAATTCATATAAATAAATCAGAAGTATTTTACCAAATGATATTATTGTACAACTTACATATGATTTAGGATGGCTTTTATTACTAAAATATGCTAATCACTCTAATATGAAAGGAAATTTTGTCAGATAAATAACGAAATCTTCAGGATTCAAGTTATTTAAACATTTTTTTTTACGTTTCTACAATTTTCTGTTCACATTTCCTCATCTAATGTTATTTTAAGTGCTAAGAATTTATATCTAGGCGGGTATTTAGTATGCATGGCAAGGGACCGATAAACAAAGAAGATAGCCCAATGCACAAATACGGGTCCCTTGTGCACATTATTGTAGCAATACATTTTGGTAGATTTAATGTAAGTTTAGAAATGTTTCAAGTCTACTCCCAGTTGTCTATACCCGGAAATATTTAATGATAAGATTTAGAAGAATAAAAATATCATAAACAAATATTCCGGCAAAATAACAGAATATATTCCCCTGAAAGTATTTAACATATACACGCACTACAAACAGACACTTTCACTGTAATTAACTAGCTAAAATAACTCCCGAATTTAAACAATAAATCTATTAACCCTATATATTAAACCTTGATTATTTTCCTACATTTTTTTGAATATAAAATCATTATAACATCATTAAAACCCAATATTTGGGGGCATATTTAGAGTTTGATCCTAAGAAAACAAGTGTCAAAAACTTTATTGACCAGTCGATGCTCACAAAGGATATTTAAGTTATTTTAATAAAGTCATGGATTTCTTTACTTTCCAATTAGATATTTGGAACGGTACGAACAATTATGTCCTTGCAAATATCTCAAAAGGGGCCTCGTGACAGTGAGGACTTGGTCACGTGCGCCGAATTAACTAGACGTAAATGAGTTCCTGTGCAGGATTAGACAAAAATGAGTTAATACGCTTCCCTCTGACCTCAGCAAAATGTGTTCGTGGTCACAATGCCTTGTTTTAATAAATGAAGTCACGGATTTCTTTACTTTCCAATTAGATATTTGAAATGGTACACACAATTATGTCCTTGCAAATGTTAAAGATTTTACAAATTTTTCATCTCGGGAAGATGTGATTTCAGATTATGACACTTGCCAAATATCTCAAAAGAGGCCTCGTGACAGTGAGGACTCGGTCACGTGCGCCGAATTCCCTAGACGTAAATCAGTTCCTGTGCAGAATTAGACAAAAATGAGTCAATAAGCTTCAATCTGACCTCAGCAAAATATGTTCGTGGTCACAATATCTTGTTGTTTTAATAAATAAAGTCATGGATTTCTCTACTTTCCAATTAGATATTTGGAATGGTACGCACAATTATGTCCTTGCAAATGTTAAAGCTTTTACAATTTCTTCAACTCGGGAAGATATGATTTCAGATTATGACACTTGGCAAATATCTCAGAAGTGACAGTGAGGACTCGGTCACGTGCGCCGAATTCCCTAGACGTAAATCAGTTCCTGTGCAGAATTAGACAAAAATGAGTCAATAAGCTTCAATCTGACCTCAGCAAAATATGATCTTGGTCACAATGTCTTCCAAGTTCTCAATCAATACCCCTGAGTGTCGCAGGCCAAGCCTTTGGGTCTTCTTCTAGTTCCTGCTTCAAAATTACGAGGATCCACTTGAGAAAAAAGTCGTATTTTCACCCTTGCAGTGCTCGTTAATAGTTTCAAAATAGTGGAATAGATTCAGACTAACTTAAGTTCTGGGACTATTTACTTCAATTTTAATCTACTCGCTCACCTGAACTTCTCACAAACCAACTTTGAGTAATAGAAGTAATGAAGAACTTCAAATTATACTCCTTCAAGTAATAAGGAAAATTTCATATGGGACTCCTTTAAGCATAATGAGTAGAGAATAACTTCACATGAGACTCCTTTAAATAATTTAATGAATGAAGAACAGCATATAAGACTCCTTAATATGACTAATGAAGAAATTCGTAAGGCGTTAGTTAAGTGATAAATCTGAGGTGTACACCACATGACTTCTTTGTACGCTTCTTAAACTACTGACATTTTATATTCCTTTTATTTTTATGTGAAATACGATAATACAATTCTTTAATAAGTAATTTAAGTATTTCAGCTCCAGATGAAGAAACCCGGGGCACTTTAATTCTTTAAAAAAGTAGATAGCCATTCACAGTCGAACGATGGCCGAATGGTCAGAGCAATAATATTCGGAGCAGGAGTTAATGGGTTCGAATCCCACTATGGCATAAATGTTCATAATCATTCAGATTCGTCTTTAAGCAGTAGGCCCCGGTCTCGTTAGCCCTCTTGTTGCAAAAAAGTATACAGCATCACTCCAAACCAAACCACACATTTACTGCAATATTAATTTAAAATAACGCAAAAACGTTTATAAGATGGTAATTACACAATAAGAAATTTGCATCTCATATTGAGTATATATAATAATTTAACAATGAATATCTGCTATTCAACTACCAATTATCTACGATTAATCAATTTTGAGTTATGCCCGGCAAATTAAAAATTACGTTACATTGAAACATTTTGCTGTATATAGAGGGGAGATTGCAATCAGATAGGAAAAGGCGAAAATAGAAGTTACTACATTAGTTAATATAAAATTTCAGTATTACCACTTTAACTTTAACCATATTTAGACATTCTCAACATATTTATTTTCTGATCAGCTTCTCAATCACACATACTTATATAGGTGTGTGTGCAGATACATACATATATATACATATATATACATATATATATATATAATATACATATATATACATATAAATATATAAAATATATATAATATATTATATATATAATATATATATATATATATATATATATATATATATATATATATATATATATATATATATATATATATATATATATATATAATATATATTTATAAATATGTATATGTATGTATATATATATATATATATATATAAATATGTATGTGTATATATGTGTATACATACATATATATGTATATGTATACATAGGTATGTACATATATACATATATATACATGTATATATATATATATATATATATATATATATATATATATATATATATATATATATATATATATGTATATATATATATGTATATATATATATATATAAATATGCATATATATATGTATATATATATATGCATTTATACATATAGATAAATAAGTACGGAACTGAATTGTTCTCTAATGTTCAACACTTTAAATTGAATTTTTTTAAATTTTTTCTGATAAGAAACAGAAGCTTTAAGATATAAAATAAGCACTTGAAATTCAATAAATTAATAACTCAGAACTTATTTCCTCATTGTTTTCCAGCCTAAGTAATGTCTGTTCAATTAGACTGAAACAGAACTGTTTTTTTTTCTTTATTTTATATATGCCATGTTTATTTATTACATCTGTAATTGTCCATGTGGCGCCATCTGTAGACTCAATCTAATTTTAAATTCTCATAAATGAATTATATGTTAATATCTGAAGGGTAAAATTATTTTTTTTTCCTTTACAAGACAGCTTTACACACAAACGTAGACAGATAAATGAGCTAACAATTATTTTACGAAACTGGCAGACAACGCTTTTCGATTTAATTAAATTATAAGTCTGCAGTAAGTCTAGAAATTTCAGCTTATTTAATTTTTTTAAAATTAGGGTATTAGTCTTGAGATTAATCATTAGGTATCTATATCACAGTAGATTTAATTTTGCCATATTTCTTGTATATCTGTATAATTACTTGTATGCTGTAATTTAAATTTAATTATAATGTAAAGAATTTTTATCGCATTATTATTGGAATAATTTTTAAAATTCGTCTTCATTTTTATGTATTTAGCATTAAAACATAACACAGTTCTCTTTTTAAACTGATTTGCAAATCTCCAATTAAATGATCTGTAGAAGATTTTAGTCGACAACTTATAAATAAATATTTGCAGTCTTTCCTTAATTAAATTTCGTTTGTTTTGTCTCATTTAAAAAAAATTAAGAGTAGCAGAAAAAATTTCTTGTTATGTAAAGGCTTGTAAAAGTACATTATAAAACTGCAAGGTGTAAAAAAGTATTTTTAAATTGACATTACCTTATTGAATTGGTTATCTAAAATTGAAATGGTGTACAGATTTATGGAAATGTTCAAAATCTATAATGCCTATATTTCTATGGCATCATCAAATTGGTGTATTAACCACGACATATTTTTATATTTCATCTCATAATGCAGTTGGTGTGGCAGTAAACACTTTTCATATGCATTAAAAATATATACGTGTTGCCAGTTAAAGTTTTGACTGCATTTGAATTACTAAAACGTAATTTTAATTTAGAGAAGTTCTAATTTTTCACATATATACATACATACATATATATATATATATATATATATATATATATATATGTGTGTATATATATATATATGTATATATATATGTATATATATATATATGTATATATATATGTATATATATATATATATATATATATATATATATATATATATATATATGCAAGGAAAATTCTCAGGGGTTTTCAAAACTTAAATCAAGGGCTAATAATTCCGGCGTCATTTTTCATTTCCTTTTTAACCTCTAACCTAAATTGACCACTGGGGCTACAGTTTACGCCCTCAGAGAAGGGGCCTGACCAATTATAACTCAACATGGCCCTAGTGGACAATTTAGGAAATTTCCAGATAAAAAGGAGATACACGCTGTCGGAGGCAGATATTTTTCCCACAGATGTTGACCCAGGTGTTAAGGGTCTTGTACATATAACTTCATGCTAGCAGACCCTTCAGTTTGTCCTGTCCCTATGATGAAGTGGGAACCCATCGCCAACGTAATATTAATAAAGGTCTTTAGTTAAAACGGTATATATATATATATATATATATATATATATATATATATATATATATATATATAACTATTTCATTAATTACATAAAATAAAAATTAGGCATTTACTGTTTTAATGTACTAAGTATATAATTTATTCGTATTAATTACAGTAGTAATAATTTCAAATGTTGAAATAATTTCAGATTTTAAATAATTTCATCTTTTATTTCAACAATAAAAAGATGAATCAAGAGAAAAATATTGAGAACTTAAACACAAGCACACATAAAAAATCGACGTCTACCTTTTTTCACCGACTCTGCAACATCTGCTGTTATTGTTTATAAACACAAAAGGCCTTCCAACGCAGCTGTGGTTTGGAGATTACAGTAGAGAAGCCTTCCCTATAATAATTCTCCTAACACATTGGCAAGTTTACTAATCCCCTATGTATATGTAACGCAATGAGCGCTATGTTTATAAAATGGAACCGTGGTAGAAAGCTTCTTATGTATATATATATACATAAAGTATATATATATACATATATATATATATATATATATATATATATATATATATATATATATATATATATATATACATATATATATACATACATATATATATATATATATATATATATATATATATATATATATATATATATATATATATATATATATATATATATACATATATATATACATACACACATACATTTACGTATACATATACATATGTATAAATGTATAAATACATACAAACACACACATACATAATATATGTACATACAAACAAACACACACACACACACACACACACACACATATATATATATATATATATATATATATATCTATAAAACTTCTAGTATATTTTTAACATAATGTCCATGTACCTATTTTCGTTCACTGATTTTTTTGAGATTTCCTTACTTAAGCTGAAAACTATGTTGAACTGGTAAACGAGATGCTTGAGAGTTTCAAATCCCTTGGGCGCAATATGAGTATTAAGGTGCACTATTTCCACAACCATTTAAACCGTTTTTTTGGAAAATTTAGGAGACGCCAGTGAGGAACAAGGGGAAAGATTTCAGCAGGATATTAAAATTATGGAGGTCAGCTATCAAGAAAGATAGGATACGGACATGATGGCTGATTACTTCTGGAGTTTAAAAAAGGGACTGTACCAAAACACATTCAAGATTGTCACGAAAAAGAAGATTTCGAAATATTCAATGACTGCACTTCGTCTTACCTTAACAAAATACAAGTGAGAAAGGCATACGATCCTATTTACGCTAGTTTCTAGGCAAATTATTAAATATTTAATTGTATTCATAAATTTTTTATCCTATATATTATTGCTATAAATTAAAACTTAATTTTTTATCATTATAATAAATATTTGAGACACAGTATAGTTGATTTCCTAGATTCCTTTTTCCCTCTAACTTTGTATGCAATAATATTTGTGTAGTATATTAATAATATAAAAGTATATTAATAATTAATATATCTATATAAGATATTAATAATATTATAATATATTAATAGTATATTTCGATGTTTAGTTTATTTTATTTGATCTATGGATTCAACTTATAATAATGTAACATACGTTTTACCAAAATTGTAAATATCAGAAATACGAGCTGCCAGGTAAAATCTTATGCTGTATTTGAATTCAGGGCATCAAATTCATATAAAATTAGCTCTAAATACCCAGGCACCAAAATCACTGTTGACCTGTGCTATATATCTATCAATATATGTATGTAAAACTGCTTAAAATTTCAAGTTAAAATAGCATTTAATTTGAACATTCTTCTAGGGAATTTAATGTTTCTACCATTATATTTACGTAATAGAGCTTAAAATTTAAAGTTATTAATATCATTTATTTTATACAATTTTCTTGAAAATTCTGGTATATGCATGACAAGAGTAATTAAAATTTCAAGTTTAAATATTAGTTATTGTATTCAGTTTAATGCAATGTATATTGTATTGAATTATCAACGATTTCAATTGGACAGATCCTTTGAAAAAGTTACCCCCTTAAAAAAAGACTCTTTTAATTGATTGAGAATGATGCAGTCCTATTTCGTTGCCCCAGTGTTAATTAGACTCAAACCAAAAATTTAAACCGGATTTCGAAAAGAATTTAACATAGACTTTACAGTCTTTCGAACGTCAATGCTCTAAATATTCAAACTTATTAAAACTTGAACATGTAGTTATCTCAATATAGTTATCTATTTTAAATAATTTTTAAAAATTAAAAATATTCAAATTCCTTACATAATTTATTTGACCATTTGACACATAATTCTTTTTTTTACTTTTTTGCTTTTTGAACAATAGTAAAAGATTTTTAATTTTGGAAAATGCGCGAACAATCTCAATTTATTTCCTAATAAGCTGTATATTCTTTTAAAACTATATAGCTTGCCTATATAGTTTATTAGTTGCCTATATAGCCTATATAAACTATATCTTTTTATATATGTGTATATATATATATATATATATATATGTATATATATATGTACATATATATATATATATATGTATATATATATGTATGCATATATATATGTACATATGTATATGTATATACACACACACACACACACACACACATATATATATATATATATATATATATATATGTATATATATGTATATATGTACATACATATGTGTATATACATGTGTATATATATGTATATATATGTATATATCTACACACACACCTATATAAGTATTAAGCTATATAAGCTTTCCCATTCTTTTAAAATTAAGATCTTTCAATTGTGATACAATTGCAGTATACGACAGCTTCTATATACGCATATCAAACTCAATTTTCCTCTTACATTTTCTTCATTTTTTGATGTATTTGAATGTCAAATCAGTTCAGTGACAGAAAGTCTTTTGCTGAATATAGCATATATGAACAAAATTACAGTCACTCTCTTATAAAATAACTGTAATTACGTATCAAATACTCTGATTTGCCTGAAAACACAAAACTGATTCTGAGGGAAGATTAGACAATGTTAGAGCTGATTTTTTTTTCACAGCGATCTAATGGTAATGCACTGAGTAAGCAATCTCCTTCTCTGTAATCTGTATAGAAAATTACTTTTTTTTACTTCTCATAAAGAGATTCATTTTTTTTATTCCAAATAATAAGGTCAGATTTAGTTTTACTTACATTGTTAGTACTTACATTGAGGTTGAAAGGGGTATATATTTTGTTAGCAGGGGAAAAAAGGAGGAAAATACTCCAAACTAAAATCAAAAGCTACTTGCAAACAAAATGGCATAACGAAGGAATAATTTTGATCCCTCCGGGCTATAATATATATATTTTTCTGTGAACATTTCACAAAAGACTTATTGTTCAACTAAATTGCCAGAGTTTTTATTGCTAACAGTTTTATATTTCATTCCTTTTAGAATGCCAATAATGATAAAAAGTGACACATATTTTAGTTTTATGGGCATTGAACTTTATACCTAATTAAGAAATTTGAAATAAATTGTTGAACCTATTTGGGCAATCAAATCTTTACTTACGAATTATTACTTACTCTCTCCTCTCTCTCTCTCTCTCTCTCTCTATATATATATATATATATATATATATATATATATATACATATATATATATATATATATATATATATGTATGTATATATATATATATATGTATATATATATATATATATATATATATATATATATATATATATATATATATATATATATGTATATATGTAATATGGGCGAGACTCATTCAAAATCACAACAGAGTTTATTTCTGGTAATAAACATGAAATCCATACAACAGGCAAACACCTTTACAACTTCGTGCACACAGACAATGTGATCCCGCACATACACTTTTCAAGTAGGGATTCCTAAGGTAAAAAGACTACGAATAATCCCTAAGCACAATTGATCACGTGATACAAAATACCCATGTTTAAAGAGAACGCGCTAACTATTGGCTAAAGTAGTACAGACAGAAGCTGAATTAAGTCTATAGCGTGTCTGGAGGGAAAAATCAGAATTACCGCGCAAACCCCGAACTCACTTTATGAACAAAAGTTATTAAATTAATATTAAAATACGTAAATAAGAGATTTTAATATTACATATATATACATATATACATATACATATATATATATATATACATATACATGTACATATATATACATATACATGTACATATATATATATATACATATACATGTACATATATATACATATACATATATATACATACATACACATATATATATATATATATATATACATGTATATACATATACATATATATATATAATATAATATGTATACACAAACATTTATATATATAATATACCTATATATATGTGTGTGTGTGTGTTTGTATGTATATGTATATATATGTATAGATACATATAAGTTATAAAATATTAAAGGAGTTGATTAATTTAAAGTGAGTCAGGTATATTTTACAATAATATTTTATGACGATTCAAATCTTTATTTTAGTATACTCTGTTGAATTGAATATATATTGTATTGTATTGGAATTAATGAAAGTTAAATGGAGTATCTAGTAATGTTTCTATATAAACACTAAAAATACACTGAAAATATTAAAGGAGTTAACTAAGTCGGAGTGAGCCACTGGTATTTACAATAATATTTCAGGAAGACTCAAATTTTAATGAAATAAGCTTGAATTTCATAGGCAATCTGACGATAGACGACAGAGAATTGTTTTTTCAGAGATGGATTTGAAGAGATCTTGTATATTTTAATAAAGCTTAAGGGATGGTGGTAGTTCATTAATGACTTAAAGCAGTAGATCCTGATCCATGTGCTTGAAACTAAATGTCTTTTAATAAAAAATTTTACTTTTGTGTCTGATATAATATTTTGATGTAGTGGAATATCTATGTTCTTATCAATAAAACAGTGTAATATTTTTTTATGAAAATATAAATTTTAGATCTTCTGTTCCCTTAATAGCTCAAAGAATCATAGATTTGGTGAGGAATACATGGAAAGAAGTATTAAAATAAAAATGTGGAATGTTGAAAAAATAAATAAATCTTTACGCATATGTCTTTAGTTGTTATATCTCAAAGATACAGGAAAAAGATATCATCATAGTTTTAGGATCATGAGATATAATGCTTTTAAGATGATTAAGATGATTATCTATTTGAAATGCTTTAAATTTTTAAAGGAAAATGTTACTTACGTAAAACTTACTCAAATAGGATTAGATAACAGCTGGTGGTTATGTAACCTGAAATAATTTGGAATCGGATTAACTATAAGTAAAAATTTGTATAGTTTGCTCCATCGTAAAAAATCCTAATGTCTGAAATCTTTCACAGTTTACAAAATTTAGGCTCTTGTAATATTTATTTTAACACTACTATGCAATTATAAGAAAATTGTCTAATGCTTGAAAACAAATTTTATGTGTAACAATTATAGATAAAATATTTTTTTAAACTGCTATACTTAAAATAACAAATTTTTAAAAACCTTTTTCGAAAGTAATTTGTTCTTTATGATCTGAATAAATAAAATTCAACTAACTTCATAAGAAACTTTAACGATTTGGTGTTGTGGGAGGTTACAAATAATTTTGAATTAGAAAAATAAATAAACCACGGAGTGCATTTAAGTGATAAAATTTAAGCTTAATAACATCTTACATTGTTATAAATTGTTTTTAGAATATTGTATATGATAGAGAGACGAAAATCGTTTAATGCATGAAAACAAATTTTATCTGTAATAATTATAGATAAAATATTTTTTTAAACTGCTATACTTAAAACAGCAATTTTTTTATTATTTTTTCGAAAGTAATTTGTTCTTTATGATCTGAATAAATAAAATTCAACTAACTTTATAAGAGATTCAACGGCTTGGTGTTGGGGAAGATTACAAATAATTTCGAATTAAAAAAATAAATAAACTAAAGAGTGCATTTAGATAATAAAATTTAAGCTTAATAAAATCTTACATTGCTATAAATTGTGTTTAGAATATTGTTATGATAGAGAGACGAAAATCAAACAGAAAGAAAATGTTTAATTGCTGTTTTCATTTTTCCAACTTTACAATCTTGTGATATCAGTTTTTATTAAGTACCAAATCTTATCAAAATCCACATATGAAGTATGTATAAAAAGTGTTAATGAAGTTAAAAATTTGCTAAAAAGATATTTTAAACTAATTTGTATTACTTAAATTAGGAACCACTTAAGAAATTCAGCTAAGCGATAGTGTAAATTATAATACTCTCTGCTATAGAAACATTTTAAAGTACAGCAGGGAGCTAGTACATTTAAACTTTATTTCTTTTCATTTGGAGCACAAAAGTTAAAAAAAAAATAGGTAGTGGTTGCTGACTATAGAAGAGGTAGGAAACATAATTAAAAAAAAAAAAAAACTCTGTCAAACATGTATCACGTCATCATTCTAAACAGCAAAATGTTTACTGCAGTTTAGGCAGCTGAGAAACCGTCAGCTGTTGCTTATTCCTTTAGAAATAGATCAGAGATAAACAAAAAAAAAGATCCTACAAATGTATATTTTTTCCTCAATATTCTTATATACATCGTTACGCAGCCATATCCAAGAGAAGGATGCCATGTTTTGCAAGACGAGACAGTTGAACATGTTTTAACAGGTAATAACTTGAAACAGTACAAACAATTTTCATTAAAGAATGTGTAAACCTCGCCAAGCGGTTTGCGATGTTTCTACTTCCGATTGTAAGTCACACCCTAGTCATTTGGATATGATTTTGCATGGGTCTCTTATAAGGAGGAAGTATGGAGGCGAAATAATCAGCCGTAGATAATTTCAAACTTAACAACTGTTCATTTATTTAACAAAAAGAGTTTTTAAAGAAATATTAAAGTGTATAAGCAAAATCGTCCAGAGAGGAGATTACTCTAGACAACCTGCTCTTCTCAGAGTTCAGCCGGCAGTCCCCTCCCGTTTCTTCTTTTCCAAACAGGAAACCTTGGTTTTAGGGGAGATCAACCCCCTCTCTTTGACCTTTGTCTTTGGAGTAGCCGAAACGCCCTTTGGCGCCCAGCCGACGCGGTCACACAAAGCACAATTTCTTTTCTCTGTCGGTGTGTTGACAAAAACGGCACAATTGACACATCTAATCGTCAGTGCGTCAAAAGGACAATTACTGGTATAATACTGCTGTTTTTCAATTGTTCGGCGTTTTGAAATGTTCGGCGCTTTACAATGAACCAAATGTTCGCTTTAACCGACGCTCTTCTTGACCCCCGACAGAGACGAAAGCGATACTTACAAAATGCATGAGCTAAATGCTATGCAAACGTGCAAGAAGAATTTACAATGAACACACTTCAATATTTTTTGTATTAGTATATTGGGAGGAAAAGAAAATCATGCATGCAAATGTAAACAAGTAATTTAGAAGAATGAAAAGGTATTCAAATGGGAGTAATAATGAATGAAAGGTGGCAAAACCAATGCTTTGAAATTATTTAAACGTGCAATCGTTGTAACAGTTATAATGATAAGGTTTTCTTAAACGTAGAAATACAGAAGAGCTAAGTAATATCTTCTTAAGGAGGTCTGTATCAAATACACAAACCTGAACTCTATAGTCCCATTTAACTTCTTGCCTTATGAATCGAGCAACGATTGTGTGTGCCACTTCCGATGAAAGCTTTTCTCATGCGTCGTGACCAGAA
>CM063508.1:22119655-22122155 GCA_032207245.1 Pardosa pseudoannulata
GCTATATCTGATACTTATAGAAAAAGGCATCACGATATCTAATACAAGTTTTTTGAACATAAGCAGTTATTGGAAAAATGGTGAAATACTTTTTCTGTAAGTTTTAACGAGCTGTTATCCTAAACAAATTGGATTTCTCCAGAGGTAATACTTAGGAGAAAGTTTATATCGGTATATTCCCCATTTACTTTAACTTTGTTTAGCAAATTGAAGCATCTTACCATGCTAATAATGTAAAATTCTCTGTAGTACTCATCATAGCATTATGCTAGGAGTTTTTGAAGAAATATTCTAAATTACACGAAACTATTATAAAAAATAAGAGCAATAAAGAAAAAATGCACAAATAGGAATTAATTTATTAAATGACATTTTATTAGCATATAACTGATAAAATCCACTACAGTTTTAATATCAAATGAAATGTATCCTACTTTTATACAATAATTGTATCAGCTAATATTAAACTTTTATTGTTATAACAGATTGGCATGCCCCAAACCAAGGAAAATTTCGGAAGTGCATATTATTATGTTGGGCAGCACACATACACACACACACACACTTATATATATATATATATATATATATATATATATATATATATATATATATATATATATATATATATATGTCAAGGCGCAGCATTCTATGACTTTACAAACTGTGAGTGGCAACGGCGAAGAATTTCAAGAGATAGCCGTTAGAGAGAGACAGAATGATGCACAACAACTTGTTGGCTTTAAACTGAAATCGAAAACGACGGTGTTGAGTGTTTCTGATGTTAAATTTCATGATGATTGTATCTAATCGTTTAATTGTTTTTGTGCTTTAAAATTAAATGTTCCTGTTTTGTGCAATGTGAGGAATATTGTTTTATCATATATATATATATATATATATATATATATATATATATATATATATATATATATATATATATATGTATACATGATGTCTATAATTAAATTTACTTTAAAGTTTTCTATAGTCAAAACTATTCTTGAGAAAATTATGTAATATATATCGAAAAGACGGAAAGTTGTTTGAGCGAATGATAACAAAAATTTAAAAATTTTACTACCAGGGGGCGTTTTTAATGAATTACTTTTTTATCGAACATTTACTCTAGTTTAAAAAAAAGGATAAATATTACAAAGAGTCGTGTTCAACATGATGTCCATCATTTTCATCTACTATTTTAAATTGTCAGATAACATGTTCTACAGTTGTATGGCGAAATGCTAAGAACATGTCGTGAAATGCTGTCTTTTAGATCAGGTTTAGTTCTTGTTTTAATTAAAACTGACTATTTCAAATGCCCTCAAGGCCAAATGCCAATATGGAGCTCATCCACATTAGCATACCTGTGGAGAACGTCCTCAATAATTCTTTTGCAGAAGAAAGCGTCATCAGCCGCCACTTTCCTATTATGTTGAGCTCTATGTCCAGACCTAAACTCCTGCGACTTTTTGTTTTGGGGGTATCTGAAACATCTTCTCAGTCTTAATAAACCACAAAATATACCTAATCTCATAGATAGCATTTCATGACTTGTTCTCAGCCTTTCCCCGGACACACTGCAGACAACTGTAAAGAATGTTATTTTACAATTTCAAATGGTAGCTAAAAAAGATGAAAATATATTGAGCATGTTTTGTAATGGTTTTTTAGCTATGGTAAATGTAGGCAAAATAAGTAATTTATTAAAAAACGCCATCTGGTGGTGATGTTTTGAACAATTTATGTATATCTTTATAGATAAAATTCTTTTGTTCACATGTTTGTAATAAAACTGCTGGACTGAATTTGATAAATTTTCGTGCAGGTAATTAAGTTGATTCACAATTTGATCAGATGTAAAATGTTTAGATAGAAAATGTTTTTTTTTTTTAAATCTAGAATTGCGTGCTTATTGAGATTATTATAATACCGCGTGAAGCACATATCTTCCAGCATATCTGTAGCTCGATGGTCTGCGCAACGGGAGTCAGTAAGGTAAGGTCCCATGATCAAATCCCCATAGAGGCGATAGGGGAATTGCAACTTAGTCTAATTACGTTTGTGATGACTGTACGCGTAGTGGCATCAAGTATTTTTAAAATTATATTTTTTCCTTACTTTTACATCAAAACGGTCCAATATGTAATTTGTTTGAAAAATTTTACAAATTTTTGGATTTGCAGCATTAAAACAGGACAGCATCTGTCGGTCGTCTAGTATATATATATATATATATAATATATATATACATATATATACATATATATATATATAAACATATATATATATACATATATATACATCCCCTATATAATAATAGCCTAAGGTGTCTGTCGGCAAATTTTTGAAGCGGTTGTACCTGGAATGGATTCCTCGGCTAAGGGCAGGCGATTAAATTTATCAATTTATTCACGTAATAAATAGGTAAAAATAACATTTTTTTTCTAGCATTATGACGTCATTTCTTTAACCATCTCATATAATCATTTTATATTTT
>CM063508.1:22129655-22149655 GCA_032207245.1 Pardosa pseudoannulata
TATGTGTGTGTGTGTGTGTGTGTGTGTGTAATCCTGCATAATATATAAAAAATATATTAATGTTCTAAACATTAATTTAAATTTTAAAGTCAACACAATCTTTCATTTAGAAACCAAATTTTGAAATAATGTAGCATTAATTTCATTTTACGAAACAAATATAATATAAAATAACATAAAATCATTTTCACGTATATAAAAGTCTAGGTAATAACAGTAAAATACTTATAAAAATAACAAGGCATCAAGAGAAATGCTCTCGATATGCTTTTATAGATCTTCTACATCTGAAAAGGATTTTATAGTTTCATAACCCTTTTATGAAACAATATCTTTTATTATAGAACGTAAAATGTAGCTATGACATAAAATACTATCTTGCTAATATATCACATGATTGAATCTAGCTTTATTCTAACGTCGTAGTAAATTACCACAGATACTATCATTAGAAGGAAAATTGTGACAGCATATACAAAGCTATTTTGAAGAAAACTATGTCATCTCTGCATCAAAAGTGGAATGCGTTTCAACATTCTATATTTTACGATCGCATATCGGCTATAGTAATATTTCTTGCTGTCATAGTTTTTTATATAAGTTAGTCCAAGTACAAAGCAAATTCCTACAAGAGTTTCCTTTACATTTAAACTTGGTTTTTTGTTAAAAAGGTTATATATTTTAAGGAATTGTTAAATAATGATATACAAATGCTGATATATATGTTTGTTCAAATTATAGATAAATTATGTAGATACTTGTGCCACAAGAGCAATGTTGTCTCCAAAGTTTATTGTTAATATAATTAAGGTGTTAATAAAAGATTTCTTACTTAAAATTCTGTTGCGTTTGTCATTGTAACGGCGGGATTTAGCGCTTTGTCTACATCAAAGAACTTTGATTTGAGAAATAAACTTCGCTTATGTGGAGATTATGTTGTCTTTCCACGCACCACGATGTCTAGACCTTTGTGTCCAACACTAGCGGAACAACAGACCAGACAGCCCGGCATCCAGACTGACAGCCAGAAAATTGACCATCGGAACCACAAAGAAATGCCCGACATTGGATCTAGCCGACACGAAATTCCAGAGACTTCCGGGTTTGCGGCCGGTGATTATGTAACCCAGACCAAGTCAGTTGATTGAAGGTGAGGTCATCGCCAGATGATCCAATGATGAAATTGTGGGTGAGGCCCCCTCTCTTAGAGGCCCCTCCCCTAAAAAGAAGAGACGAGAGAAGATTTTTTAAAAAAGAGTTAGTTAGCTAACAACCAGCTAATTCGGAGGTCGCCTTGACCAGTCTCTCTATCGGAGAGGTTTTTTTTTTTAACCTATAATTCCACCTTGGGATCTTTTCTTTGGAAAGTTAGCCAGAGTCAGCTAACTCGGAGGTCGTCTTGAACAATCCATACAGTTCTTGGTCGTCCATATGAGAGTGTTTTAGCCAAAATCCCGCCTTGGGATTTGGCCTCTTGCTGAGATTGAAAACGATACCCTGCGCCTTGGGTTTCCTTTTTAATATAATCCTCTTCAGGATTGCTATCATATTTCCCTTAGTAACTTTAAGTGTGTTTTTATATTCTTCGAAGAAAACCAGTTGTTATTTCAACTTATCTCGTCTAATTGAGTACTTTCTACTTCATTACTTCAGTGAACTTTCGCGCGAGCTACCGAATAGTTTCTTCCGTCGGTTCGCCAATATTTCGGCAGATTCAGATCTTAGATATTGCACGTCTCTACTCAGGCTTACGTGTATCGAATCACATACCTGTGATCTGAAATTGTTTTTTTTGTATATACAAATGATGTATATAGCAGAGGTATAAATAAATCAATTATTCAAGAAACACCTAATTCTTCATTGTGTCACCTAAAACAGGGACCGAATACGTTACAGATGCATATTTGTTTATGTCTAGCAATTCAATTAATTTTATTGTTAAACATAAACTAATAATACCAACATATGCTTCTTAACCCTTTGAAAATTCGTGGTAAGATTATTTCCCACCTACATGTTCTTACAAAATACAACCAATATATGGTTCTTAACTCTTTCGAAGGTGGTTGGAAGATTACATCTCATCTACATGATCTTACAAAATACACATGTGGCCTTGCCCATGTGTATTTTGAAAGATCATGTAGGTAATCGGAAAACCCATTTTAATATATTGGCCTTGCTATTATAAAGGTGAGAAGACTGATTCCCTCTTCAGTTTTGAGCTGTCATCTATTGTTTGATCAATTGAATATAATTAGCACTTCTGTTTTAAAAGTTTGAAAACGTTGTGTGAGAAATAAATGGATCACGAAATGGTTAATTTGAATTAATATGATATGTTAGTCACAATGCCCAGAAATATTCTTGTATAAGTATAGACATTATAAATCAGCAATCGCTAAATGGTAGTCCATGGACCATCAGAGGTGAAAAATATTTATAGTTCACAGAAAAAAAGGATGAATATTTATTATAAACACTCTAAAAAAGAGTTCAATTCACATTCAGATTTACAAAAATGAAAACTAACAGAACTTATTAATTATACTTTTTATTATATTTTTAAATTTTAGATATTTATTAGCGAAATAAATAGTACCTGATTCGATTCAAAAGTACAAAATATTATTTTTTCTTTTCTAGATTCAAATAAAATAGATAAAACACCTCATAACAAAAGATCTCATTTTTGGCTTTCTATGAAAAATAAATGAACATTACTAAAAGAAAAAGAGATAAAATTTGTAGTTCAAATTTCAACAATATACTTGTGTCTGATCTTGAAATAAACGCTGCTCATCACCATGCAGTTATGTCGTAGGAGATGAAACTCCACATACGGATGGTCGATAAGCAAGAACATATATCATGCAAAAACGAGTAATGTGTTAGTAAATATTTTTTAAAATTACGATACAACATTTTTATTTTTAATATATATTTTTTGTATCAATAAAAACAAGTGTCTAATTATTATTATATAAATACATTTACTGCCTTTTTTATTTTAAATTCATATAATTGATGATCCACCAAATAAAAATTATATACGAGGGCTAGTCAAATAGAAGTGAGCCAATGAGAATATATGACAAACAGAGTACTTTATATTTAAAGTAGTCTCCATGAGCATTCAGATATTTGTCCCGTTGACAAACGAGCATCGTGATTCTTGTCTCATAAAACTCCTTGGGTTGTTTATTCAACTAATCTGTAACTGACTTCTTCACGACGTTGTCTGACACAAATCTGGTACCCTTGAGATGTTTTTTCAGTTTCCCGAAAATGTGATAGTCGCTTATCGATGCTTATTCTCTATTCTCAGCTCATCGATCTTTGCAATTGTGTCGGGGGTTATTCCAAGGTGGCTTTCACCCGGTCTTGTATCGCCTTTGCAACTTTCACA
Organism: Pardosa pseudoannulata; assembly: GCA_032207245.1. Taxonomy (NCBI): domain Eukaryota; kingdom Metazoa; phylum Arthropoda; class Arachnida; order Araneae; family Lycosidae; genus Pardosa; species Pardosa pseudoannulata. The sequence continues at coordinate 22,133,068 of CM063508.1, forward strand.
TCCAACGCTTCGCATTGGACAATGAGATGCAATGTTCACCATACACGGCAGTCATGCGGTGACTAATTTCTTGCCTGAAAACGCCTTCAGCTGTCTAAAATCTTGAACACACCATGGTGTTCCTCTTTTGGAAGGTCCATTATGTCACGCTACCGTCTTCAACTCAGTGTATGAACGCCTTAAAAAACTTTAACGTCACACTTTCGTAAATGAGGGATGTCTCTGTGCTACGCGAGTGCGTCGCAGATGATGGACAGAACTATTCTTGCACAGGGGGGGGGGGGTTTGATTCACTTTCATTTGACTCACCATCGTATGTAGTGGTCTTTGAAGTTCTAATGTTTGCCAACCGTTGATATAAATAATTTATGAAAGAATTCAAGTATATTACATAAAATCTCAGTAACAGAAAAATATGAAGACAAACGCTGAAATGCAAATTTTACTTCATATTAATGGTTTTCTAAAGATAATTTTACGTACATAGTACTCTAAGTTAGGCTATTTTGATCTTAACATCAATATGTGATACCAAGAATGCAATTTTAAACCTTGAAGGGCTATTTCGTGTGACAGCATCGAGACCGTTGATATTATTAATTTTATTATACATTTCTTAAGGGGCAAATTGAGAAGAAAATGTATTTTTGCCCCCATATAAAACTATAATCACAGTTAATTAATATTAAATAAGCCATGTATAAAAAAATTTCTTATTTTAATAGTTAGAACAGAATATATAATTTAATATAGAACAGAATCTAGATTTATATACACGCTATATTTATAAATTTAACTATGGAAAACTTTTTTACGAGAGGTCTTTTGATTTTTTGTAAAAATACTTTAAAGTAACTAATGAATATTGAGCTAACAAGTTATACTAATACAAGGTTGGAAGGAAAAGGAGTACACAATCTTTTATAAAAAGGATTCTTTCTGATACTTTATACCACATTTCTTTTACTGATATACCACAAAACTGAAGCTTTGTGTGCATATTCTGATAACTATTGTATGTATATTTTAATTTTTCAATATATCTACCATCTCAGAGTCACCATGAAAGGAACAGCATTATAAAGAACAAAAACAATGCAGAAATAAATCTGGGAGTGCATCGAACTAGCTATTTTTTATATTAAAATTTGCGCACTTGTAAATTTACAGATCATTTATAACATTTTCGAGACATTATACAATATATTACCCCTTTTTTAAGAATTCATGTGACCCCCTAAATACAATTATAACTTAAATTTTACGGGACAGTGTGAGGAAATGGATGTACCAACATAATATGTCATGATGACACAAGTTTTAAAAAGATTATTAAAATACTTTTGCAGACATTCTAAAAAGTATTTCGAAACTAAAGTATCCGGTGATTGACGGAAAGTTGTTTAAATTAATGATAACTACAGAGTAAAAATTAAAATTAATCAATACTCTGCATGATTTAACCTTTAGTGAAACGGTCACGGTATTTGGTAAATTAAATTTTACTGAATAATTTCGTATTCAGATTTACTTCCCATTTCTGGATAGATTTAAACCACTGCTAACATGCAAAGCAGAATATCCAGTTCACCTTTGTGCCTTGTCACCCTTGTATCTCAGACAAGGTTACCCACCGGAAGTTACAGTCTGCAACCATTTCTTCACTGGCGCGATGGGGAAAAACGAAGGCTTAAATAGCTGCAACCGGAAATAAATGATGCCCAGAAGGAAAAATTATATCAACAATAAGATTGCGAAAAAGAATGATTTCTCCACTCATATAAAAGGGAGATCAAAAATTTGAAGGATTATTCGGATTTCGATCAATTCCAAGAAAGTTCTCATCTGGTGTACCGTATTAAATAAGTGAGTATGGGTTATACATATGTTTTCTGTTTTTAAATCTGTTAACTTTTGAACCATTCCAAGCTATGAAAAATTTTCTTTTTCATCTAAGTAATTCACATAATAATGTTTGCTACAAAATTCTTGCAGGAGAAACCCAGAGTTTTAAATTTTTATATAAATGATTTATAATGATTCATAGTACACACATACACATGCATATTATATATATATATATATATATATATATATATATATATATATATATATATATATATATATATATATATAATTATATAATATTCATATATATACATATATATATACATATATACATATATATATATACATATATATATATATATATATATATATTTATATATATATACATATATATATCATTTAATGATGCAAAGTATATGCTATATATTATAAAATATTATTTCTCCAATATTTTCCATCGTGCTTATTCCTAGTGCATGAAAAGTTCCTGAATATTCTAAATATTTTGTCATTATAATCATGTCCTAAAATTTTAATAAATATAAATAAATAGAATAGATAAAATTCTTGCATGTAAACGAAGATTTATATATATATATATATATATATATATATATATATATATACATATACATATATATATATATATATATATATATATATATATACATATACATATATATATACATATACATATAAAATCGATTCTTACATAAATATTCATTCATGGTAAACATCAAGTAGTTAGGAACAATAATTAATCCTAAGTTTGCCAAGTGTTTAATATGGTCAATTATATAGTAGTAAGTCCGTTCTTGGTGGGTATCCAGAGAATATTTGCATCCATATGGCAAAATTTAGAGTATAAGCGTTCGGGCAGATCATATAAAGTCGACGTTACCTCTGAAAGGACAAATATATTATCGAATAATTTTTTGTACAGTACAACAAAAGCAATAAACTAACATATTTTATAGTAAAATTTTCTATAAATTTTCTTTTCATAAGATTGTTATATTCTATTCATCCTTTATTGCAGAAAAGTCCTTAGAATAAGTCCTTAATCCTTATCTCTCTTCTTTTAAAATGTCCTTCAAAGCAACAGGGCGGCATGATATCACCGGCTTATAAGATTGCCTTTTTTATAAATTTTTGACGTAATATTTGTTAGATCCACATAAAAATCCTGCATTCAAATGTTCGATACCCCTGGAATGGTACAGCAGGTTTATATACAAATAAAATCACATGAAGATTATATTGATGTGATATTCTTTAACAATATATTTGAATTTTACGCTTCCCTGTGCTATTGCTTTTAGCTCAATATATAGCTGAAAGATCATTGCTTGAGCTGAACATTGAGATAAAGACAATATACAGAGCTAGAGGGGTAATAGTAGTTATAAAACATTTCAAAATACATACATACATACATATATATATATATATATATATATATATATAATGTACAACAGATTATAATGTACAAAAAGAGGTAGAAAAATATTGAGCAAAATATACCTTTACAAAGACAACAGAGAAATACTATGAATTTAACTTCGTTTTAACTTTGCAGCTTAAAGATGAAATCCTTCACTGGTCGCCTCACCTTCTGTCTTTTCGTCACTTTCATGCTGTTGACCATCAACATAATGCCAGGCACTGAAGCTGGACATCACGGAGGTGGATCTGGTCTTGCCGAAATCCTTGCTTCGGGAATCGTCGTCCACCTCCTTCAAAACCATGGAAGAAGGAGGAGGAGCGTGGATGGCGATGAACACCTCCCCTGGGTTTATTAAATCATAAAGATCTGAGCTAGTTGTCAATGGAAGTTTAGCGCATGAATAGTAATTGTGTATACGTCTTCACACTAGTCTTATTGTACATTAATGTAAATAAATTTATATTGTTACATTATAAAACATGTAAGTTATTTTGTCACTTTCTAAAACAAGCTAATTCATGTTGTTACTGAAAGATATTTAAATTTTGTTTAATACAGGTGGCAATACAGATATATTTATTCCTAACAAGGCTGAAAAGTTATTTATCATTTAGCAAAATCAAAGGGTGCCCGTATAGCGTAAGGAATACTACGGACTATAGTTACATTCTCAAAGATGAGTCCTGGAAATGAAGACCTGGGTTTGGTTTGGTTTGATTTGGAGTGCTTCGGTCTACTTTTTGCAACACGAGGGCTAATGAGACCGGGACCTACAGCTTAAAGCCGATTCCGAACGGCTACGAACATCCATGCCACTGTGGGATTCGAACCCACGAACCCCCCGGTACCGAAGATTAGCACCTAAATTAATCGGTCATCGTTCGGCATGAGACCAATCAGAAGACCCCTAAGCACCTTCCACCTAGAGAGATAATTTTTGAACTTGGAGGCCATTGCGACCACGAATCTATTTTAAGCGCTTCAGTCTTCATTAATGAGCACGAAGGATCTTTGTTTGGTTCGATCCTTGAACTCTCAAAGGAGATCGACGCCTCTCTCTATTGAGCTATTGAGGCTTTTAAGGTATTTAAGTTCATGGTGCAAATTACGAAGGAATTGCAAGTGTGTTGCAAGTGTGTAAAATATGAATAGAATATTAAAATAATAATATTGAAAAGGAATATTAAATAATAATAATAAATAATCATATTAAAAAGTAATATTTAATAATAATATTTAATAATAATAATAATAATATTAGATAATAATATTAAATTATAATATTATTAAATTATAATATTAAATAATAATATTACATAATAAAATTACTAACTAATATTATTAAATAAATTCTAATATTAAAATAAGAATATTTTATTCATTTAATGTCTAGCGTCTTTTTATAAGGACAATTAAAAGGGATAATTGATAGAATTTTTGTTTTCTCGGAACAAGTTTTCCTTTTTAACAGAGACTAGATGGCAAATCTGTTTACAATCTACCAAAATTTCGATATATACTAGTTTTTTTCATTTTGTGATCAGAATGGAAGTTTTATGATTTTTTAAAATCATGATGGATAAATTTATATGAGGTAGGTACATCAACTGAAACTATGGCAAATAGTTTTATAGGTTTCAATGTTTCTCTTTACGGTACTATTCGTATTTGAAACCAAGCAAATCCCTTATCATGAAGATTTTCTTTTGTTTTTTATAAAGAATGAAAAATCCTACGGCATTCTACGATGTTTAATATTATTATAAATAATTACTAATTCAAAAACTGTTTAAATTTCATATTGCTTTTAGTCTGCGGAGTCCATAATAACCTAAATTTAAGATATTGATCAGACTATATTTAGAAGAAATAACACGCAAATTAACACTGGGTTAATATTACAATTAGTTCAATACACTGCTGTGTCGGTTCAGGAATACCGGTAAAGATTTACCTTAGTAAAAGCGATTATATATGACCTAAGCAAAAATAACAAAAATAAATAACTAAAAAATATATGAGAAATTCAATCTATTAATTTAGAACATAGCGGTAATATTACAAAAACTCTTTTATTACTTCTACCGCCCTTGATGTTTAATCTAGATCTTTTGGATTATTTTTATTGTTTTCCTTAGCAACAGCAATTATTTTCATTAATTTTATAAGCTACTCCAATATTACCGTTAATTGTTACCCAAGTACTTTTTCCTCTCACAAGGAAAGATTTTTGCTCGCCAACATGCAAACATAGATTTTACCGTAATTGTTCATCTTCCTTCAAAGCTCTTGCTTTCTTTAACGAATTTTTCAGTTTGTTCCAGAACATGAGTAATAAGTGTAAATCGTCTAAATAGCTTACTTTGTGGAAGTAATCTACTCGGCTAAATTTGAGGTACTTCTTCATCGCTTCAATAACTTCTTTCCTCAGTCATAATGGACTTTCATTGCACGGCTAACACCAAGATTACAAGGTTGAATTAGCGAAGTGGGGAAAAAGACAATTGAAGTATGACCGTCACGTAGATGATATGAACGCTCCACTGATTAACAAGACAAATGGTATGATTCTATAGAACACTTAGTTATGAAAAGCAGTGGCTTAAAACAACCGTTATCTTTTACACGGTGGACTATAGAATCTTAGATTTTGCTGTTGATATTACTAAATAACAAGGTATACAAACAGAACGATTCTTTTTCCTTTTGGCAACTTTTGACAATCCGGAAATTAAGTGATATCCACCATATATACATACAATTTATGTATTGTATTCTCATAAAAGGTGGTTATAGTTAGGAAAGTCCTCGAATGGCTTTCCACTCCCCAACCGTTGGTTATTGACGCATAACCAAGCGTAGATTTGCAACTGAAAAAATATTTCAAATAAAATGAAAATTCCTTTCATTGTATTTTAAAATTTAAAAATTTATTTTTTCAAAAATTAAAAAATAGGAATTCATATATATTTTTTAATAATAATTACACTTGCCGAGGCTAGTCTCAGGCATGTGACACCTGATAGTCCAATAAGTAAAAGAAATTGCCCCAGAAGGTGAGGGCGTCTCAGGAAATGGTAAAACAAAGCCGGAAAGTCAAAATATGCTCTCCCGGCATGGGAGCAGAGGTGCAAAAGATGCATCCACAGGAATCCACTGAGGGATATCCACTAAGTGAAGGCGGAAAAGATGAACCCACAGTGAGTCATGGCAAGTCCTGATTCTAAAAAGAGCCAAACCCAAAAGCCCTGGGAAGAGAGTGGAATACTTTCCTATTTATGAGAGATGACTATCTCCTCCCAGAGGAAATGTCTCTGAAATGATAGATACCAGTTTTTTTATTGTAGTCTCTGATGATTGTGATTATGAAATGAATGGCAGCGCTAGAATCAACAAACAAAATTATCCTTTTTTTTGTAGTATTTTCAATTGCACTAAGGACCATACGAATTGCATATATCTCAGTATCCTAATTGTCTCGGAAATGTCCAACAGCCTCTCTGAGTTGAAACATGTCAGTATACACTCCAGCACCTGGCTTTACATCAGCAGAAGAGGCGTCAGTGAAAATATGTGTCCAATACCTGTCAGGATATCTTTCATATATGGTTGCTAAAGTCCTAAGCTCCGACTGGATGGAAGATTGAAGAAATTTTTATAGTTCCCCCGTTTCTTCTAAAACACTAATACAAAAACAAGAAAAAAATTCACGTTTTTGGAGACTACTACGGACCGATATATTTAAATTCACGATTTTTTTTCTATCATTCAGCGATCACATAATAGTTAAAGTACGGTAATCCAATGTTGAAATCAGGTTGCAACGTTCATTTTACAGTGAAAAGGAGAGATGATTCCCTGATTGTATATAAATGAAGATATATACATAGTAATGTGAGTACACACTGTGTTTTTCAATAAAATAAGCTACTAATCCCCCCTTCCCTTTTCTGTGAAAACCCTTGAATTACTGTAAATAATCTAATAACAAAACCCCCAAAACAAAAAATAAAATCTTCAAATTTTTGCACATTTTACTAATCTATGTTACTTTTTGTCATAGATAATTGGAACATTATGTTCTGGGGTTCTTAGGATAATTTCCAATTTTTTCCTAAATATAATAATAGAGAATGAAGAGGCATATAAAAAATTAAATTCTATCATTTTCTCAAAATTGGATCTTTAAGCTTGAAATTTACCATAAAAGAAACATGTTTCTTATATGATATACTTTTGTAATTAGATTATCAATTAGTAGAATATTTAGGATATTTTGTAGTTGGAAATATTTTTTCCAAATATAATTATAGGGTATGGGGAAACTTAAAAAACTTTAGATTTGACAATTTTCACAAAATTTGATTTTGAAATTTGAAAATATTATAAACCGTATATTTTTCTTATTGTAATCACTTTTATAATTAGGATATTTAATTATTAGAATATTGAGATTATTTTGCAATATGAAATATTTTTTAAATAAATTTATAAGAAACGAGAATCTTACAGAAATTTAGAATTTTTAATTTTAAAAAATTTAATTAATGAAAATAACATAAAAGAAATGGTCTTATATGAAACACATTATTATAACGTAGCATTCTATATGTGCTATTACTTCTATAATTTGCACATTTCTTCTTCACATTTCACACAGTGTTCAGGTGGTTGGTTTCAAGCACTATGGAAGATTCTTTTGCTACACGAAGGCTAATGAAATCGGGGCCTACTGCTAATAGTTGATTCCGAAAGGCTAAAAACATCCATGCAAGCAGCAGGATTCGAACCGAAGGAATTAGGAATCGACATGTTGTACCCTACCAAAGAATGTATGGAAAACAGAAACATACTTTTTACCTGAAAAGTGTCATAATGAGAAATAAAATATTTTCATTCAGGAGATTTGCTATGTAAGAAACACAAATTGTTCTAGAACACACGACATCTTAATTTATTATTCCACAAGCTGTGAAAACTCACTTATACGAAAACTAGGGAGAAAGGAGAATATTTGGAATAATTAAAAACTTTTTATATGGGAATGAGAAATTTCTGCCTATAGAAACAAGAAAACAAAACTGCGCTGGTTTCAGTGTTTCAATAAATAAGCATATTTTAAAGGTTAAAAAATAGATTTAAATTAATACTTGTGAACTACAACAAAACAGTACATTTTCAACCCCATCAAATGCAGCAATTTTCTGTATTCATGAAACACATTCATAACTATACAAAAATAAATGAATTTTATAAAACACTTAATGCACAATAACATAAAATAAAATAATATTTATTAAATGCTAAGAGAAATAGAAAACAGAGATCAAAATATCTCTCTACTCTTTAATAAAATGAATCTGTAAGAAATTTATCTTTCTTTAAAATATTTGTTAAGATTTATAGTCAGACAAATGTGACGAACAGATATTTGACGAGCCTCTTGATGCGGCAGCAATCTCATTCATCTGTTAATACTCGCGTTCACATTCACTTAAAGAAGTAAGAGTGGTATTCAGAATTCGTATCATCAAATAACAGTTTTTCTGGATATGTCGAAGAAGAGAATACATTATGAATATGGAGAGAATACATTATGAATTTCATGAATATTGGTCGCAATGAGCCTACATGGTTGTAATGATTTTGTATTACATACAATACAGTAATTTAAATATACATAAACAAATATTTAAAATATTCACCTTTGAAACTGCTCAGAAAAAGGTTCTAGAACGGCCTTTCAGAAGCGTGCTATTACAAGAGCCCCTCTGTGCACATATTAATACACACACACACACACACACACACACACACACACACACACACACACACACACATATATATATATATATATATATGTATATATATGTATATATATATATATATGTATATATATGTATATATATATATATATATATGTAATCGTCCAGGGACCACCAGTCCTTAAACTATACACTTGAAAACTCATTTTAAAATTGCCCCTATTATTTTCCTCAGCCCGGGCATGCTGGGCTGCCAAGTGTCCCGCTAACCGTCCGTTAGAAAGAAGCACATCATTCGTCGTGGCCGAACTTAACTTTTATTTCATACGATAAAATAGCACATAATCCAGAGACGTCTGAAATCGACGGAGTCAGAACGCTCTCTATCAGTAATAGTAATGCCAACCTTCTGCGAGAGATGGCTAAAAACCCGTGTGTGGGAAAATGCTGAGGCAAGTGTTTTAATTGCTTATAGAAAGTAACCTTTGACTCGAGCCATCTGCAAAGTGTGGCGTGTCAGAGGAGCATTACTGCTGATCGTTACAAATTTTCATGGGAAAGTTATAACTTCCTAATTAAAATGCCAGCTATATCATTTTCTGTTTTGGGAATCATAGAAAGAATTTCGGGGTTACGCTGAAGGAATGAAAACATCCTCGTTTAAATTGGATGGCTGGGAAATATGGTTAATATAGGGAGAAGAAATTAAGATCTAGAATAATGAATGGGGAAAAGGGATAATTTTGGAATACGCTTTAGGGCTTAGATATTGATATTATTACATATATATAATATATAAATATACATATATATATATATATAAATATATATATATATATACATATATATATATATATATATATATATATATATATATATATATATATATATATATATATATATATATATATATATATATATATATATATATATATATATATATATATATATATATATATATATATATATATATATATATATATATATATATATATATATATATATATATATATATGTCGGGTCTGGTTAAGGCAGTTGGACAGTTCACATTTTTAAAACTATTGATTGACTCCCATATCACACTTATTCAAGCCTGGCGGCCACTCTTTGGAGCTCAAGCTCAGACAATGTTAGCCTAAACAACACTTCTGGCGGTGGGCTCACCAGCTTTGTAATTCCGAACGTTCTCCCCTATTCAGAGATCACTAGCCTTTATTCATTTGCCTCATCACACCCATCCGTGTTATCAAACAGCTCCCCATTAAGATCCCAAAATAACCCTCTAAAATCGTAACTAATTTTATAAGCCTGAAATATATATGAAATAAGGGCGAGATTCATTGAAAAGCACAGCACATCTTATTTCTCGTAACGATACATCAAAACAATACTGCGAACAAGCAGGAATTTTTAGAACGTCATGCACACACGCTTTTTTAATAGGGATTTCTCAGGTAAAAAGACTACGAATAATCCCTAAGGGCATTCGATCTCGTGATAAAAATACCCATGTTTAAAAAGAACGCATTTACTATTGGTCAAAGAAGTACAGACAGAGGCTGGATTAAGTCTATAGTGTGTCTGGAAGGAAAAATCAGAATAAACACCAACTTAATTTATGAACAGAAGTTATTAAATTAATATAAATATGTAAATAAAAGATTTTAATACTACACACACACACACACACACACATATATATATATATATATATGTGTGTGTGTGTGTGTGTGTGTGTAATGTATCAAAATTATTGTCCTTAAAATAGATATAAAAACTCTCCTTTTTCCCCTCATCATATTTTAATATTTAATTTCCCAGGCATAAAATATCAGATAAAGGAGTGTTCTCCAAAATAAATTCTTTTTACCCATCCTTCAAAATTAACGCTGGAATAAACGCTAATCTTCTGTCCCCTGTCTACATTTTTCAGCTTTCCCATTAAATTGCTTCTATAATGACTAAAATATTGCCTGTGGAGTTTTCAAGCTAGCTTAAGTGACCACAGTTCATAGTTGTTTATCAAGAATTGATAAACAAACTTTAGTCTCATGGGAACAAAATCACGTCTTTCGTTCGTTTTGAGGAAAGATGTGTATTATTTTTTGTCATAACACGGAGTGCAGTTGAGCTGTAATGTTAATCCATGGGAGACACTAGATGTGAATTTAAGTTCCGTTAAGAATGTAGAAGAATATGTAAGTATAGTTGATCCAAACAGAAATCAATTTTGTGTTTTCGAAGCCGGCAAAGGTTACTTCAATTGAAAGAGAAAAAGAGATATTTCACCTAAGATTGTTAGTTCAGGGATAGAATCGTCAAAAAATTGTTTTAGATTACAATTACAATTAAATTGGTTAGTTTGGCTAAAATATCATTACATAAATACACCACTCACCCACACATACACACCTATATATGTGTGTGTTTGCGTGTATGTTTATGTCACTGGTGGCTAAACTTTTGGGATCCTTGGTTTATTCTACATTTAAATAATCGAAGGTGGTCAATCAATGGCAGAGCCAAATAAATTAACGTAACGTACATGTTTATAATATATTAAATTTCGATAACAAGAAAAATGGTAAATTATCTAATTTTTCTAAAAAAATTAATATTAACATTTACAAAATAAAAATTTACTAACGGAAATAATCAAAATATTTATATATCAAAAATTGACCGTCCTATTCACTTCGTTTAGTTGAAATTTGGCACTGTATATCTGCGACAGGTTTATCATATTGTGGCTGGCACGAGCTTATTGTAAAGCGTAAACACGAAATTAAATGTTCATCTGTTAAATAAGACGGATGTTTGGTTTTTATGTCTATCATGGTTAAAAAAGCAGATTCGCAAAGATACGTTCGTCCAAAGTATGATTTCAAATTTTTATTTTAAATAATTCATTAATTCTATGTCATAAGTCATAAATTAAATTGTTAATATCCGACGTCATTATCGGGATGGTTTCGCGGACTATCTAAACTGTCTTCACGGTCGACGTCTTGGCCACCCCTGGTTTATGTGTATATTGTTATAATTTATAGTTACCGGTCGGATAAATAAAATAATATCATTTTCATTAGTTTAACATAGGTTGAATGAATGATCAGTGCAATATTAAACCCTACAACGAGATAACTCTATATCTTTAATCTTAATATAATGATTACTGCCCTTAGCCAAACCGAAAAATTACAACATTGAACCATCTCATGCGATTCTCATACGTGTTTCTAAGTGCCTTAAAGTAGATCATAAACCTAATTTTTACAGAATCAGAAAACGATTTCTATAAATCGCTTCTTTAAAGAAAGGAATTGAAATTATCATCATATACCCACACGCAATTTGAAAAAAAGAACTGAAACCTTTACTTTTCATTTGATCTATATTATAACCCACAATAAAACCTCAAATTATAAAAAATATCCCATTATAGATCTGATAAAGAACTCCTAACTATCACTATCATCGATTATCTTGCGCAGAAATCTCTCATTTAAGCAACCCTAAATTACTCACAGTGGTTTTTAGGTCGTAAAGTACTTCCATAAAACCCATAACGACTGAGGAAAAAGAGAAACGAGATAATCATTAATCAATAATTTTCCCGACGACCTTTCCTCGATATGGGAATGTGGTTCAGAGAATCAAAAGAATTGATTTTTACCCTTTCATTACACATTCAAATTTACTTCCGCGGATTCCGGCTCAGTTTTAATCCACTGCCAACACGCGAGGCAGAATATCCGATTCACCATCCATGGCATGTGCTATGGTTATGTTGTGTTGTTCCTCAGGAAGTAACTGGGGTGCCTTCCTTTCTTTTCACGAGCGCGAAGGGGGAAATTTAAAAGGATTAAACGTGTGCAGCAGGAAACGGAGAGTTCCGACACGGAAAAAAGATGTCTGAACAATAAGTCTTGAGAAAAGAAATGGATGATTTACGTCAATCGTATAAAAGGTGGACCACAGTCCTCCAGAAATCATTCAGTTTCTCGAAGCAATTCGAAGAAAGTTCACATTTTGCTAGCTTCTTTGATCTTTTTTTTTAAAAAGTAAGTGTGGTTTGTATTTACTTCTTCCATTTTAATGACTAATAGAACTTATAAAACAAAAAAAAATTACTGCAGTTAAGTTAACATTTCCCAGAAAAATATTTAGTATAAAGTTCTGTTTAGAGAAAAAAATCAAAGCAAAATGTTTATATTTGTATCAGCCTCTTACCATTGACGCTGCTCTTCGAGACCAGAGTTCGTGGGTTCAAATTCCCCTGCTGGCATGGATGTTCGTAGTCGTTCTGAATTGTGTTTAAGCATTAGGTCTCGGTCTCATTAGCCCTCTTGATCAAAACAGTACACCGAAGTACTAGAAACCAAACATAACCTATCACTGACAAGTACGGCAATATGAATTACTTACACATACTAAACATCTTAATAGCTACTAAAGTAATTTAGTATTGTCCCTATTATATTTAAATTAACTTGATCGATATTTAAAATAATTTGACCTATACTGAATATTCCCTTAAATAATTATTAAAACACATTATGAATAAGCAGAACCTATAAATGTAGTATGTCTTTGTGATATGAAATATAGAACAATAGAATTATTCCTCTAAAACATTCACTTATATATTTGTATATGTGTACATATCTATATCTATATCTATATCTATATCTATATATATATCTATATATATACATATATATATATATACATACATATATATATATATATACATATATATATATATATATATATATATATATATATATATATATATATATATATATACATATATATATATATATACATACATATATATATATATATATACATATATATATATATATATATATATACATACATATATATATACATATATATATCTATTTATATATATGTATATATATATGTATGTATATATATATATATATGTATATATATGTATGTATGTATATATGTATATGTATATATATATATACACATATGTGTGTATATATGTATATATATATATATATATATATATATATATATATATATATATATATATATATGTTACTGTGAAAGACCGAAATCTGGAGAATGTCGACTTTCACCGGTGAATGTCAACATTCACGTAGTCGTTTGGTGTATGTCCGAAATATTTGCTAAATACCCTTATTTCTGACTTACACCGGTAAATGTCGACATCCACCATGCGCTAATGGCGAATGTTGAACATGTCGGATATTTATATTTTCTTCTTCATAATTCAGTCAAATATTTAGTAATAGTACATGTAACTGTTGAACATAAAACAAACCGAACACTCTTAGAACAGAAAATAATACCAATAATTAACTTAATTATGTGATTGACGTTATATTATCTTATTTGTTGAAACCAATTTATACTGCTATAGCAATTTGAATTGCACAAGAGTTCCTTGCATTTATTAATGGCATTTAGTAACTAAACATTTCTTTTTGCAATGACAGCGTTTATAGCCATGCCCTCCACGTCCCAAATTAGCTTCAGCGGCTTCTCTCATTGCGATATTTCTTGAGAAGAAATCTCATCTATGGAGAGTAACTTTTCTTTACAAAAATATAAACTGATTATTGGTATAAAGCTGCTTGAGCGAACCATTTTTGTTTACTTATTTATAAAAGTCGGAGTCTTCTATTCCAACAACAACCGCCAATACATTTCGAGCATCTGTAAGACCACGGTCGACATCAGGGACTTGTATTCACACAGTGTCATCCATTTGAGAAGGAGGAAGTTTTCTTTTTTATGTCTGTAACATTTTAGTTGCATGCATTAGATTATCTTTTACGGCCGCTTTTTTAATAGAAATAAACTTCTGCTGTTTAGTCATGGCTTGATAGAAGGTGTAATAGGTTGAAGCTCTTCTGTATTTTCCTTTGGAATGGATGCAGAAACTTTGGAGTATTCCTTCATGGTAATTGCTATTTTAACATATATATGTTTTAATAATAAAGTATGATTTAAAAACGTAAAAAAATATTATTTTTCAACATTCACCATCAATGCATACGGATTGTCGACATACACCGGTGATAGTCCGAATATGTAAGAATATAATCAAATATTCTGTCTTTCACCGAGGTATTTGGTGTATGTCGACATTCACCGGTGAATGTCGACATTCTCCAATTTCGGGCATTCACAGTAACATATATATATATATATATATATATATATATATATATATATATATATATATATATTATATATATATATATATATATATATATATGCATGTATGTATGTGTGTTTCGGGGGGGGAAGAGGCTCTCCTTTTAAGTTACAAGTTTTACATTACTAATTATATAATTAAGTTTTTACGTTTACTGATGAGATATGATTTAAAACAAACTAAACCCTTATGGAATAATTATCTATATAAATATTCCTTCCTGTCCTTATATGTAGTCAAGATCAGAACATTAAGCTTGTTAAGGGCATGCCATCATCAGTTATACAAATATATAACTGTAGTAGGTCTGATAACATTCATTATAAATTGTTAGTTTAAGAATACAAGTAGAAAGTATTAGTATTTTGTTTTTAGAATACCTTTGTGCCTTTTTTGGTAAATTATTAATACCGCATCAGAATAATAGTTTATTCAGATTATAATGCACACTAAAGAAGTAGAAATATATTTAGCCAAATATATTTTTGTGCCCTTGTGAGCTATACCAAAAATTATATTCCGTTATTTAGAAAATTACAATGGAAATTGCTGAATTTTGTAGCTTTTTTGTGCTAGTAAACGTCTGTCAATTTGTAGATAAAATGTCTGTGTTTGAGATAAAATTTTTTAATACTGTATCAGAATAATAATTTATGCAGATTATAGTGCACATCAAAGAGGTAGAAAATATTTAGAAAATTATACCTTTGGTGAGCTATAATAAAGATATATATATATATATATATATATATATATATATATATATATATATATATATATATATATATATATATATATATATATATATATTAGAAAATTATATTCAGATAGTGAGAAAATTACAATAATATTACTGTAACAAAATTACTAAATTTTATAGATTATTTGTGGTAATAACTTTTACTCAATTTCTAGTTGAAATGCCTATGTTTAAGATAAAAAAAATTTAATATCATATCAGAATAATAATTTATTCCGATTATAGTGCACATCAAAGAGATAGAAATATATTTAGCAAAATATATCTTTACAAAATCAACAGAGGAATACTAAGAAATTAACTTCGTTTTAACTTTACAGCTTAAAGATGAAATCTTTCGCTGGTCGCCTTACCTTCTGTCTTTTCGTTACTTTCATGCTGTTGACCATCAATGTAGTGCCAGGCACTGAAGCTGGACATCACGGTGATGGATCTGGCATTGCCGAAATCCTGGCTTCTGGAATCGTCGTCTCCCTCCTGAGAAACCAAGGAAGGAGGAGGAGGAGCGTCGACATTGATGAACACCACTCCCACTATAATTATTAAAC
>CM063508.1:22152155-22177155 GCA_032207245.1 Pardosa pseudoannulata
TAGTTACAAGTATTTGAAATCGTGAATATGTTAAAAAAGCTTCGTTCTAATAATCTGAATGTTTAAATAAATCCCTGTGACTGTGAAAAATATATATATATATATATATATATATATATATATATATATATATATATATATATATATATATATATATATATATATATATATATATATATATATATATATATATATACTATATATATATATATATATATATATATATATATACATATATATATAAATATATATATATATAATATAATATATATATATACATACATATATACGTATATATTTATGTAAAGAAAATTCTCAGTAGTTTTCAAAACTTAAATCAAGGGCTAAAAATTCCCGCGTCATTTTGCATTCCCCTTTTTAACCCCTAACCTAAATTGACCACTGGGGCTACAGTTTACGCCCTCAGAGAAGGGGCCTGACCAATTATAATCCTACATGGTCCTAACGGACAATTTAGGAAATTTACAAATAAAAAGGAGATGCACGTTGTCGGAGACAGATTTTTCTAGAGATATTTTCCCAGGGATATTGACCCAGGTGTGTCTTATACATAGAACTTCATGCTAGGTGATCCTTCGGTATGTCCTGTCCCTATGATGAAGTGGGAACCCGTCCACCACTGTAATATTTTTATGTCCATGATGCAACCACCCACCGAGAAGTCCGTCTCATTACATATAAATAAATAAATAAATAAATAAATATATATACATATATATATACATATATATATATATATATATATATATATGTGTATACATATATATATGCATGTATGCATGCATACATTCTCGTTTCTACACGACTGGTGGTGGTGGTGGTGGTGGATAAGCCTATCTGCAGATCTATCTTTATATTCTTTGTATAGAAAAGAAAGCTTAAATTGCGAAAACTCATTTTGTAACAAAATGAATCAAATAAAAAATAAAGAGATATTCCTGCACAATTATGTATACTTATATTCCTTTTCTTTTACATTATATATTTTTTATCAACAGTAATGTAACAACAGGAAGATGTGATTACTAAATATTTTAGCAAATTTGGCCGCTTGGTGACATTTATTTACCGATTACTTATTAATTCACCCGACATTACGAGGGACCGTATTTATAAAATCTTCGTCATAAGAGAGTTATTTGCTATCACATGTAAACGAATTGCTGAAAAGAAAATTTTATGACACATATACTAATTTGTCATGATGATTTCAGTTGATGTGCATTCCATAAATGTAAATTCATGTGTGAGGCTCGAAATATCATAAAATGTCAAAACTATAAATAACAGCAGTCAATCAATATAGTAACCGTAGAAAAGCCGATTTCAAAATACTATAACCCTCTATGCCTCACATTGGATTTCAAACTCATGACCTCCAATACCAAAAAGCAGAGCCCTGAGCATTCCTGGCGGGATTCGGAATTGTTTCATTCATTTTAATACACCTTCGGCAACACGAAGTTTCAATCTAATGAGAAACGAGGTCTAGACCTGAATCTAAACGATTTGGTAAAGACAGGCAGTGTAATGACTTTCCTTTCCAAAGTTCATGTCTTCGAATCTCATTACATGTGTGAAATTTCTTATTAATAGTAGTAGGATTCTGTTAATTTTACCCTCGTTTAGGAAAATTTGACTGTAGCTCTCCTATCCAAACCTTGCTAAATCTATGCCTTGAAGGTAGTACTGGTTTGTTGAAAAAGTACCAGTTTCAGTATTCTTACTTTCTGAGTATACTTACAGTAATAGTGAACCATCTAAACCTCTAATTTAAATGTTAGTAGTAAGATTCTTCTTCTTCTTCTAATTCAGTTTACGTCATGTAATACATGAAAAAGTTTGCATATCCTTCCATTCCTGCCTGTTTAGAGCATCAGTCCTGGTCTTCGCCTAACTTAACTACCCATGGAAATTTTATTCATTGGATGATTGTCTGCTTCCAAGTGTATATAGTTCAACCTATTTTCCTCTTCCCATTTGGAGCCAATGGTAGGGCTGTGAGTGTTTGGTTGTATTTTTTCCTGAAACATTTATGATTTATGCCAGGGCTGTCCAACTGGCATCCCGTGGGCCGCATCCGGCCAGCCAACCTAAATTGTGCTGCCCGCCAACTTCTTATTCAGCATATTTCTTTTTTCAGAATTGAATGGTATCAAGAAGCATCCGAGACTACCATTCTTGGTCAAGCCAAGGTCCCCGAATTTTCCTCTTGATCGGAAATTGTTTTATAATCCTTCTGTTCCATTATTTTATAATTAATAATTCAACTATCAGTTGTTATTGTATAAGTGGTAAGAGATTATTGTTCAACTTTTCCACAATGCGGCCCGCCAGGTGATCAGTGACCAGAATTTTGGCCCGTGGGCTCTTTGCAGTTGGACAACCCTGATTTATGCCATACCTATTGCCATCTGCATTTTTCGTATAATTTTTATTGTGAGATTATAATTAAATTGTTTGTATATTTTAGCAATTGATATATAATTACGACAGTAAATTTTAAAAATATTTCTAAGGGCCAGTTTCACCAAAGTCGTTTAACGGCTAACAGTGATTAATCTCTGTTTAAATGGAGCATTGTGTCCCACCATTGGTTGGCGCCTTCAGTTAATCGCGGTTAACCATTAGCTGCGGTGAGACCGGCATTAAGGCATATAGCCTGAAAAGTACCAATTTTGTTTCCTTTGTGTTTAGTTAGTTTACAGAATTCAAACACATACTAAAAAACTGCTCTTACTAAAGCTTTAAGAATCTGAAATTAAAGTGTTCTACAATACAACTGCTCTTACTACAGTCTTAAAAATCTGAAATTAAAGTGTTATTTGAATACTAACTGAACTCTATATGTTATGTGGCATTTTATAGACATATTGTGCTCAATATCTTTATCAGTCCTTCCTTCGTTTGATATATCAGCTCAAATTTTCATAAAGGTCTCCGTTTCTCAAATGAAATTCCCATTTATACAAATATTCTATTGCATAACATATTAATTAAAGCCTATTGCACAGACTGTAAAGCGATAAAAAAATTTAAAATTCCTGATACAGATAATGACATTGCAATTCATAAAGTGTAATAAGGTTAGATTAATTTATATTTTTAGAAATGTCATTTTTAATGAGCTAAAAAGGTTCAAGGTAATAGTATTTATCATTTGAAAAGGTTATTTTAATTTTATATTTCATCCCAGTTTCTGTGAATAGTTTGACAAAACCCTTCTTGAATACATAAAAAAGTATTAAAAACAACAACTCAGATTTATTTTGGCCTTTCAAGCGGATATCATCGGATAACTTAGCAACATAGCAACATGATTGTTAATACTGGCATAAATCAGGCGAAATGTCACTTATTGAGGATTAGCGTCTGAGTAATACGTCTTTATCTGAAATAATGATACAGGATTATTTTTTGAGAAAAGATACTGTTTATGTTTGTTTAACTGAAGGATATTGACAGAAAGGTTTCTGACGTAACAACAAATTTCAAGAGAATAGATTTATAAAATATTTGCATGTTTCAGAATATTTTGCTCAGTATTTACATGGTGTTATGCTTAGTTTAAACATAAAAATATTAGAAATATATAGAACATGACATGATAAATATCTATTATTTAAAAATATTTTATAAAAGTGACAAAAATAAAGAATAAATTGTAACATACATGTTGAAGACTTAAGCAGAGTTAGAAATTCATGTAGTAATCTTAGTGTACTGGTTAATAATGTTATTGATTTAATTATGAATTTTAGAGTCTGATTAGAAATAAATATTTTCCAATATATAATTATATATAGTCACTACAGTTTGGTTATGTTCAATTTGTAGCATTGAAAATATACCCTTCATATTAGATATTTACATTACGATTTAGGATAATAGAGTAACTAAAGCTATTAAGTAGCAACTATAAAATTATATAATTGATGGTCACTACAACATGAGGACTTGTATTAAAGGTTCATAACATTAGGAAGCTTGAGAACTGCTGGTCTACAAGGTGGATATACTTTTCTCTTGACTACGTAACTTTACTGTTTTGAAATGCACCTAGCAACAGACCACTTACCCTAATAGTTGTATGGCATTTGTGATGGTACACTGGACATTCAGACAAGTTGTAATCAGACTGAAGAGGAATGATATTTTGGTACTGATTCTGTGACTCTCTCACACCTGTGAACCTTCAAGCTGAACTCAGTGATTTAATTTGCACTCTCTCTATGTATGCTTGCTCTCTATGAATCCCTATAAGGGTCGAAAGCTAAATATAGGTATCTTAGCCCTGAATGTCCTGTAGTCCTTACGGTTAGGGGACATTCAGAAACAATGATTTATTATTTTTATTCTCCTTTTATAGAGATTGTTCAATAGTCTCGAATAGACACCACGGAACACTAACCTTGCACAAAAACCATTAAGTCTCATTTAGATCACAAAACTCACTGGTATTTTTTCCGAGTGCACAAAATATCTAATCAGTTATTGTTATTGAAGATATTGAAGGGGAGACCGAAAAAAAAAAGACTAGCAGATACTTTTGAGTGCACTAGATATGCCGCGTATGACAGCGGTATCAACTATATTCCACATTATCCCCTTCCCTGTTTTGTCCGTACGGGCACAGTTTTCGGGCCTTTACTAATTTGCCCATACGGCGTACGGGTAATCTTATTTCTATTTCGCTTTCACTGTTTAGGCTGCATTTTTTCCAATTTTAGTAACAAATTATTCGTATAGATGACGATAGTTGTCCAGTAAATGATAGTTTGCAGTTTATTGTATTTTCTACTTTGATTGGTTCAAAAGCGCGCGGGTTTTATCGCATGTTTTGTATCAGAAGACGAATTGTTATCTTTCAGTGTATAGCTTTCTGGTTATATTTTACTAACCGCCTGATAATTTTATTAATGAAAGAGTTCAATAATATATTTTTACTTTTAAATAATGGATAATTCAGAGAGTATGGAGCTAATTTCTTGTGATTCGAACTGTGACTCGGAATCAGAAACTGAATTATCTGTAAATGATACTAGAAAAAGTTTACTAGATGACCTGGATTGTAGTGACTCTGATAGTAGTACAGATGGAATCAGTCAAGTAAGACAATTTTTGAAATTAATTGTGATAATCCTTCTGATCCGCCTCCTAGATTTGTTTTCACTGGAATTCCAAAAATTAACTTGGATATCGATGAGACTAAAGGTAAACTTCAGTTTTATGATGCTTTCATAGAAAGAAAAAAAGTTGTAATAAATGCTTAAAAATATTAGAAATGTTAATTTTAATAACATATCTTTACTTAAAAATGTAAAATGAACGAAAAAATGCAATAAAATATGTGACAATTTTTTGACCGAATGCTGGAAAAAAAATGAAACTGTCAAAGGGTTATGGGGGTCCTCCGGTGTCTTCAAAGACTTATCGTAAATGGGTGATAATGACTAGAATTGTCTCTACCAAAGGGCGATTCGAGTTCAAAGTTTCTAGTACCAATGAGCAGCATTTTAAGCGTTCAATCATCCTTCAGAAAGAAATAAAGATGTTTGGTTTGTTTTTGAGGACTATACTGATTTGCTTCAACAAACGCAATTTGCTGAAATTAAACCAGCAACCGCTGCTTAAAATCAAGTTGAAAACGGCTAATAACAATCGTATTACTTCTGTAGTTCAAACCCACAACATCCTGTGAAATAAGGCACTTTCCTACAAAATATTACCTTCTACTTTCTATGATTGTCACTGCACTCAAGCATCTTTATTATTTTATATAAATTTCTAAAATATCATCAAAATAATTTATATCAATGCTACGTTTCTCTTCTTGGAAATAATAAAATATTCTCCTAAGTAATCAAATCAACTAAGTGGAAAAAGCAATATGTAACACTTAGTTGGTTCTAGAGATTGACAAACTCATAAAAATCAAATTAATTTTAAATTACTCCCACATGAAATCAAATTTCAATAACAATCATGATACTGACACATACAAATAATGAAATAGAGATTTTCAATCAAGACATTCCTGGAAGACACTATTACATTTATTCATTAGCATAAAACAATAACTTGTTTAGTAAAAAATAAAAGTATTAAGAATAACCTCAGAAACTCTGATTCCAGATATACACAAAATGATACTGAAACCACATCAATATTGATGATCTAATAGCCACCTAAAACGTCAATAATTATAGTTTTGTTTCATTTTAAACAATTTATTGAAACCCAGAACGTTATAGCATTTTGCTGTAAATTTTTAAATTTTTAAAAATTTATTTTAAAACATTAAAACGCAAGTGTTTAAACAATTATTTATACCCACTTTGAAATAATTTACAAATTTTAACAGTTTATTACTTTAATTAGAAAATGTCTTTTAGACGTATGGATAGAGTATAGCGTTTCAAAATCTAATATTTTGCAACATGATAACAGTTATGATATCCAGATATATGAATTACGAAGCATATCTTACCACTTAAGAAAATTCTAAATATGATTTATTAGGTTTATTCAATACTATAAACCAATAATTAATCTAGTAAATGATCATGGATCACTTTCATTTTAATAGTTTCTGTTTATACAAACTGATAGCAAAATGATAATAATGCTGAGTTATTTTACTATTAAATTATCTGCCAGGTGATGGTAGAACAGGTTAGAATATGCATTTATATTGGCGTTCATTATTTCAATCCCACTATTAGCATAAATGCTCATAGCCTCTGGAAATTAGTTTTAAGCACTATTTTGAGGTTTAATTAGCTCTCATTTTGGAAATAATGAATCTTTAATTTAAATTTTAACATTGGGTCATGATAATGGCCAAATAAGTGTAGAGAGCTGGCTGATTTTCTCTGTAAAGGGGTTCATAATTCGAATCTTAGTTTTGGCACTAATATCCATAGTCATTTGTTGAAGGAATATATAAATATCTAATTAGCACTCATGTTACAGACAATGGAACGTTGTGCTCCAAACTAAATCTGACAATAAGACTAATTGTGTTTTATTTTGAGCTTGACGGTATTTTGTTTTCACAAATTGAAAAAAATGATGCATCATTGATTTGGAATTGAGACAGCGTAAATTTTAAACACATTATGGCCCGAATTTCTTGATTAAAATATGACTTTCTATACATGTCTAGGTGTAACATGAATTACACTGTTGACCGAGGGACGAAGGCGATGTCAATGACCCTCCCCCCCTTCGACCCCATTGGACAATAGGGGTTGTTGACGCCGGTCAGTCGTCTTTGGCATTGGCAACAGATGTTCACATAGCTACAAACCAGACAATTTAAGGATTATTTGGAGAAGTAAAGTGAATTGCCCATTTTTAATAGTGTTGCCTGGTCCATATACCAGAGGAATTAAAATTTTACAAAATGTAATATAATTAATTATGTAAACGATTTCTTACAAAATT
Source organism: Pardosa pseudoannulata (assembly GCA_032207245.1). NCBI lineage: Eukaryota > Metazoa > Arthropoda > Arachnida > Araneae > Lycosidae > Pardosa > Pardosa pseudoannulata. The sequence continues at coordinate 22,159,626 of CM063508.1, forward strand.
TTTATAATCTTCCTATGAAAATGCAATGATGTAAATGTTAGTAACTTTGTTTATAAACAGATACTATATAAACTACGAAGAATGTAAGATTAGGTGCAAATGCATATTTTTGATAAGATACAACCATGTGTTAAAAATTACTTAGCATGTCAGATATGATACAAATGAGACGAAAATGTGTTTTATTAATTTTATGTTTTACTGCAAGTTTAGTTTCACCGACTGCCCTAATTATTCATTGATTCATCAATATAAACAAATCTGCCGAGGGAGAGAATGTAATTTGAGTTACACTGTTGACTGAGGGACAAGGGCGATGTCAGTGACCCTCCCCTCCCCCTTCGACCCCATTAGACAAGAGGGGTTGCTGACGTGGGTCAGTCGTCTTTGGACTCGGCAACAGCAGTCTTTGGATTTTGCTCAGCAGATTTGGAGGCCAGTTCGTCTACTTCAGCAGCGGCAGAAAAATCTCAGTTCTTTTGTTGTTCATCTGAGAAAAGCGTCATCAGCGGGAGTTTCTTCCATAGTCCAAAGACTCCATATTGAGATTGGATATATTTACTTCCCTATTCCAACATTGAATATTTTTATGTGCGTCACCAGATTGTGAAAAAAAATAAAATAAAATCATAAATAAAATCTGCAAAACGGCAAGTCTTCGCTCATTTGTATCTGGCGTCTTAACTCTTTGTCTTATCTCAGCATTACCTGGTATAAGTCATTGGTATGTAATACTAGGAAAGTACAATCACAAACTTATCAGTTGTTAATACAGGTGATTCACTTTTGCTAGGATTTAGAAAGAATTCATTCGATCTCCAAAAAATGTCGTTGGTTGCTTTCTTTGTGCAGAGGCTCCTGCGTCCGTTGAGAGTGAAACAACACCATCTTCACTACTCTAATATCGATTAACTAAAAAATTCACCTCATTTGCTGGATAGTCTCTTATGAACGAAAGTTAAATGCCATTAACACTTTAATGCCCAAGTCATTTCTGCCGATTACATTTCGATGCCTATCTTAAATCTAAGTTAATATGGACTGTACAGAATGAAATAAATTTGAAGATCAAACAATTTTGAATACTAGAGCATGTCACGTTAGTGATCAGTTATCGTTTTAAACATAGAGTGACATTTACAAAAAAAAAAGGAAAAACTTCCTGAAAAAAGATTTATTTGATATTGCAGGTAAAACAATCTCTTCAAAAAGGCTGTAGTTTAATGTAAAAAGAAAATTTGTCATGATCTCAGTCTGTACCTGGCGAAAAAGTAAATTTATGAGCGCTGATCGAAAAATCATAAAATCTAGATTTAAATAAAAAAATATAAATAATATAAATTACCTGAAAATTTAGTAGATTGTTTATAAGATTGCCTATTATCTACTCTCAAAAGGAAAAATTTGTTCTAAGAAAACATAAAAACTCTACAAGCTATTTTTAGCCGTATCTAAAATGATACGCCAGGCATTAAAGGGTTAAATCAATGGCACTCTAGTGGTTGACAGATTTTTTTTTTTAAATCTTCTACCTGGTCTTGGCCACACCGGTAATATTTTAGTTCAGTGATCATAGTTTAATGGATCATAGAAAAGAGAATGACTATTGTTAACACACCCACTTTCTTGTGCGCTATGTTAGCGTGGGACCTTCCTCCTACTGTACTGGGGCAGGTATGTTCGTCTACTGTCGCTAGGATGATTAACCCAAATTAAGGCAAAAAAGGTTTAAACGGACAACACACGTTTATTTACAACATTTAAGACACAATTAAAGTAAATAAAATATCATAGTTGTGAGTCTTAGCCAGATTTTTATTAACCGAGCGTAGTCCTTCCTCACATCAGCGCAGAGAGATGTCTTTCGGCCGCCGGCTCTCTCGACTCCCCGATCTGAACTCCAACTGCCTTCTTCCAGATCTTCTCTCTCTTGGTGGAGGGCGTCTGGAAACTTGAGCCCTTCCGAAAAGAACACATCCTCCTTTCTCTGAGGTCCTGCGAAAACAAACAAGTGACACCAAAAAACCTTATCAGGCTCCCTTTGTCTCCCGGCTTCTTATTTCCCCTAGGGAAGGCCGGGTGGAAGAGGTCAATGGGGAGATTTTGCCGATATCATCAAGGGTACACATGAGTCATGGGTGCAAATTAATTACAACCATGTTCACAGATGCAGAAGAAAACTTCTTGTTACAAATGAAAACTTTAATCCCTGTTATCCCTGTATCCTTCTAACAAATGAAAAATTAACCATATACGAATATTAAAGTGTGATTTAAGACTGATTGTCCTGACCTTACACTTACCACGTACGAATAATCACTTTGGGGAGTTCTAATAATTCATTAGAACTTTATTAATCTTATTCGTTACCGTAAACTAATAACTATCCGAAGAACACGAATTTCAATGAGAACTTAGACGTTGAAAATAATATTTTGGATGGCAATAAAAGGTTCAATAGTAGTTGCATTTTGTATCACTTAGAAAGCGGGAAAAATAATGTGGTTATTTTACAAACCCAGCTGCTAGAAACAATGGAGAAACTGATAAAAAAATTGCATAAATATGGTTTTTTTACATATCAAATCCAATCCTAATGATAATGACGATATTGAAACAAACCAACTACGAAATACTAATTTTCTTATAAGATATTTCCAGATAAAGCTATTAACTCATTTACGACTATAATTCGAAAGAAAAGAGGAAAAAATAAGTAGACCTCAAAACTCTTGGTAAACATTTTTAAACTCACCGTAGATTACAATGGTGGAAATCGGCGATGCGTGTTAGCAATAATGAGTGGGTAAGAGTTTAGTGAGAAATATATATAAACGACTAACTGGTTTTGCTACCTATTAGGATAATCGACGTCCCGGTATCCATTTCGAACCCCACCGGAAAACTTTCTTTGATTCTCTCCACAGCCACGTGAACTAAAGGAAATATCACACGGAGTCTCTATCCTGAGAAAAGGAATGAAATCAGAAAAACTTCCGGAATTAAGAGAAAGGTGGATATTACAAAGAGACTTTAGGCTAAAATGGTGGTTTTGGTGGCGAAGATATATTTGAAATTAGTAAAAGGCAGTGGTAAGTGCAATTAGGTTAGAAAAGAATAGAATTAAGTATTTTCAGGCCAATGCAGAGCATGATATTTCACTAATAATTTAGGGGTAATATTATGGAAATGTAAAAATAATGTAACGTTGGCCTAGTGTTTGAGAAAGAAGAAATTTAAACTTATTAAAAAACACATGTACAAATACCGGGTGGCTATAATTAAACTGACAGTGCTCACAGTGTTCTGTAGCGCGATCTATTTGAGAGAATGACGCCACATTTTGTAGGAAGATTAAACAAGACGGAGGACGAAGGATTCCGCGAAAAAACAAATTAGTTCCAAAAGTCACCTATAGGGGAATATTTGGCGCTGTGTTATAGAAATAGAGTATTAACAAATGCAAATCAATACGGAATAAAATTATCTTTTATTTTGCATATTTTCTGATTTAGTACAAGTGCAATATGGCAAAACACTTTTAAAACAGCGTAAAATCTACATAAACACCGATAAAGTCTCCTGATCTGCAATATCACGTACGCTGAGCAGAAGGAGTTCTTTATTCACATTTCACTTTACATCCATTGGCACAAATAAGAAATTAATTTCCGTATTGATTTGCATTTGTTAATACTCTATATTCTATTACACATCGTCAAATATTCCCCATAGCAGTAAACTTTTGGAACTAATTTTTTTTTTTTTTTCGGAATCCTTTGTCTCCCGTCTTGTTTAATCTTCCTACAAAATAAACGTCATTCTCGCAAATAGATTGCGCTACAGAATACTGTGAGCACTGTCAGTTTAATTATGGCCACCCGATATATCATGACTAAATGATTTTATACAATTAAATAAATGCCTAAGGAATACAACTGTAATCAACTTATCATTTGTAGATATCGAAGACTGCTCTCGAGTCGGCGTCGGCTCTAAAAAACAATATGGCGAAGATTTTCCTCTTTCTCGTGTAGCTGAAAAAAAATGTATATAACGCAAGGTGCGGATGCCAGCATCGTTCCCCTCTTGTCTCATATGGAAACAACCTTGTCCGCTAAAAAAATCAGCCTGCCTAGCTGAGAAAAAAACAGGGACCCACTCCAGAACGGCGAAATGGGGGGGTTCAGAATTCCCCAAACCAACGGACCCTTCTCTTCGTTAGGAGAAGTCCGAAGTTTTTTTTTCAGTTCAAACCGGTCCTGTTCAGGTACATATTTCACGATGACTAACAGGAAGAGGTAAAAAAAGCTGCACCGAATGTAACTTATTGTTACAGGAAAATATATTGATTAAAAATGCTTCTTGCGCATTTTTTTATAATTCTTTCTTTTTTGTCTTGTTGTACCTTAAAAACATCTCTTGAACAACTTTAAGTACTATATTGATGAAAGAATAAATAGCTAATTTCTAGAAAATATTTTTATGTCTGCATGTTGAATTTCAATGAAAACTTTGGGTTTTCCTCAATCAAAATTTATTTTGATAACCTAACTGAAATCGTAATTAACAATGGTTAGACTAATTAATGTATAGCTAATATTTAATGTACATTTTAATGCATACAACGTTAAATGTTTGGTACATATTTTGTAGAAATCTAAGGAAAACCAAACCGCAAAGATAATTTGAAAAACTAATATAAAATTTTCATAAAAAATAAATTTTTCAAAAATATTATCTGATTTTAGAAAAAATTGGATTTATTAACTTGTGTTTAAAGTAATAAGTATACAAAATTTCATATCTAAATTTAATAATTTATAAAAAGATTTTTATACTACACCATCAATTTAAAATTTTTCGTTTTGATTTCTACCTATAACTAATTTAGGATTTGAATTTTAAAATTTCTGTATTCATTATTTAAGAATAGAACAGTGTATGTATATAAACTGTTGTATAAATCTTTATATACTTTTACTTTTTTACTTAGATTGATGTTAGCTATATATAAAAGCAAATGTCTTGCATAATTTACCAAAAATTAATGTCTCACACAGCAAAATGTGGTTACAAATGTTGGATTTGAATTATGGCTTACGTATAAAACGAATAGAGATGAATTTAAAGACATAAATTGAAGAAACGTTTTAAAAAACATAAAGAACCCTAAGGTACAGCATTAAAATATATTTATTTAGGTTTATTATACGACATATATCATTAGGAATTCATTTGATGATTTTTTCTTTACAATCTACCAGTACATTACAAAGCCCACTTGCTCCGAAAACACATTTCGTCTTTCCTAGACATGTATACTATTTATTTATACATAGAGGCAAAATATTTACATAATTTATCAACATTTATATCAAATATGTCAAAAAAGAATTTTAAAGCTGGGATTTGATTTATGGTTAGAGTATAAAATAAATGGGAAAAATATATTTATATTTCCAAATATATAAATTTCAAAAGAACGCAAAAATCCTTAATTCTTGTATATAAAATGTATTTATTTAGGCCTATTTGTAAAATATGTTATCATGAATTTCTTCAGGGATTATTTCATAACAAAGTCAGTGTATATAAAAACATTCAAAGCCCGAGATGGCCTAATGGTCAGCGTGATAGGCTAGAAACCCAGGTTGCTGGGTTAGATCTTACCAGGGACGTTAACTTTCTGTATACCCAGAACATACAGGTTAAATCTGTTGATATCTAACATATGTACATTCGATATGGTTGCCAGTAAACTGAATATCGTGAGCTGATATATTCCCATTCTATAAAGAACTTCAACTGCTCACATGTTATGTACCCTTTTTTTTTACCTAGATTAAGCTGTACATAAAATGAGACAAAATTCTAGCATACTTTGGGGTCACACAAGAAGAAATGGTTTCCCACTTTAAATTTGAATTATGGTTAGAGTATAAAACGAATAAAGGAAGATATCAAAAATATAAGATGAATAAATATTTTACAAACATAAATTATCCTAATATACGACTTTAAAATTTATACATTTAAATCTATTTTATAATGCCTAATTTATGTCAATAAAACTGTTTATTTATGTATCTTTTACAACACGGATTATCCTCAAATCCCCTGGAAATTATTACTTAATGATTTATTAGTGTTGAACATGGCCAATTGCTCACACAATATTTTGTTTTACCTAGATTTATGCTAGACGCACATTAAGGCAAAAGTCACTCGTAATTTACCTTATATTTCTGTCTCAACAAAAATCATTTCAATATTTTGTATTCAAATCATAGTAAAATTAAAAAAATTAGATCCTCTTATTGGGATCTTGAAAGGCAAGACAGAGTTGAGACGGATAACAGTAGCAAAAATCTTTCTTTCGGAGGAGGATAAAAATTGATGGTTTTTCTAGCTTAGTGTCAGATAGCTTTGAGTCCATAAGGTAGGTAACTCATTACAGTGTAAAGCTATTGTTTTAACAGGTATAGTAGATTCAGTTCTAGCTCTTTCAGAGTTGTTTCTCCGGGTCTTGATTCTGCCTTTCTGTAAGCAGTACTCACTTAGGCCAGTGACGTCATCCGTTCCGAGGAGTGGATTAAACTGTGTTCATTATTTATTATTAACGCACTGTGTGCGGGTACATTTTGCATAGGAATTGTACCAGGAGCGGGCGTTTTGCACGTAAATTTAGTTATTCAGTTATATCTCAATAGATCGAAAACTATTTAATTTTTTAACCAACTTTTCATATTTTATATTGAAATATATAAATAGAAATATATAAAAAACAACCATAAGGTTTTTCTAAACAAAACATATATTTTTTAGTGGATAAATTTATAATAGTATCGTAAATATGAAAAATCAAATAGAAATAGTAGTATATAGTTTTAATTTTTTTTCTCATTCTGTTGTTCTGCATCGACTGATGTAAAAACTAGTTTTTATTTCAGTTTTTATTTGTTTAAAGTTTTCAGAATCTATGTAGTAGACAAGAAAATTTGGCTTCGATTTCCCATATATACCGGTATTTTTGTACTCACCAACAAACCATGTTGTTACACTAACCCGTACTAGCACGTGACTCGCGCTTAAGTATTAGTCGTCAGAAAACGTACTATTTCGGGTCACGCATACAATGTATTGATATTACTTTGTGGGTCACTGAGTGGAATCACTTAGAACAGGGATAAAGTGATACCAATGATTTGAAAACAACTAACATATGTACATTCGATATGGCGGCCAATAAGCTGAACATCGCAAGCTGATATATTTTGTTTCTACAAAGAAGTTCAACTGCTCACATGTTATGTACCTTTCCTTTATTTTATCTAGATTAAGCTGTATATAAAATGAAGCAAAATTCTAGCATATATTAGGGTCACACAAGAAAAATTGGTTTCAAACTTTAGATGTGAATTACGGCCAGAGTATAAAACAAATAAGGAAAAATTTCAAAAATATAAGATGAATAAATATTTTACAAACATAAATCACCCTAATATATGACTAAAATGTATTCATTTACGTCTGTTTTATAATTTCTATTTTAAGGCAATAAAATTATTTATGTATGTATCTTTTACAAAATGTATTATCCTCAGATTACTCTGGCAATTATTAATGATTTATTGGTGTTGAACATAGCTAACTGCTCACACAATATTTTTTTTACCTAGATTTATGATAGACGCACATGAAGGCAAAATTCTTTCGTAATTTGAGTTATATTTCTGTCTCAACAAAAAATGGTTTCCATATTTTGTATTTGAATCATAGTAAAATTAAAAAATGGAGATGATACTGAATATATAATTTTTTTGAGATATTATAACAAAAACAAAAAACCCTAAGAAGGAGATATGATATGTATTTTTAGGCCTTTTTTTTACAAAATATACTACCTTAAGTTCTCTAGAAATTATTTTCTAACGAAAGTTTTGAGTTTAAAAAGTCCAACTTCTCATATGATATTCCATTTTATCTAGATTCATGCTAGACATATATTAAGGCAAATATATGTCTTTTGTTTATTGATTATGACTTTCGTAATTTATTCGATTTTTTCGTCACAAAAATAATTGGTTTCAATATTTTGTATTCGAACTAAAATAAAATTATAAAACAAATGAAGATGATTTCAAAAATATAATTCTTTTGAAGAATTCAAAAAATAAGATACGGAAATAAAAGAAGTGGGAATGCGGCCCCAAAAAATATATTTTTCAAGAGATTTTAAGAACATAAAAAATTTTAATGTGCTATAAAATGAATTAAGTGTACTTTATAATTATGCTTTAGATATTTATTAAGGTTTATTTTACAAAATATATACTCCTTAGCTAGCTTGGTAATTATTTCGTAAGGAGTTGTTGGTATTCAAATAGTCCAACTCCTTACACAATATTTATTTTTACCTTAATTTATACTAGCAGTACATTAAGACAAAGGTGTTTCGTAATTTAACCCTATGTTAATGTCCCAACAAAATTTTTCATTATTTTGAATTGGAACTAAGGTAAAATTATGAAACCAATGAAAATGATTCCAAAATTATAAATTTTAGGTAGATTTCAAGAACATAAAATTTTAAGCTGGTATTATAAAATATATTTTAAGCCTATTTTACAATTATGCTTAACTTACTGCCATAAAAATTATTTATCATTTACCTTCACCGAGAACTATTTGGTCACTTGTTGAGGGTATTCAAAACGTGCAACTTCTAACACGATATTCATTTTTACCTAGATTTATGCTAGACATATATTAAGGTAAATATATTTCGTAATGCAACCCTACTTTAATGTCCCAACAAAAAATAGTTTCAATATTTTGGATTGATACTAAAGTAAATCTATAAAACTAATAAAAATGTTTCCAAAAATATAAATTTTTGGGGAGTTTAAAAGAACATAAAATTTTAAGCTGCAAATCTAAAATATATTTTAAGCCTATTTTACAATAATGCTTAACTTACGCCGTAGAAATTATTTATTAAGGTCTATTTTACAAATTGTATTAACTTTATCTTCCCCGGGGATTCTTTCGTAACAAATGTGTATTCAAACAAACCAAACGCTTACACGATATTTATTTTCATCTAGATTTATGCTAGACGTATATTAATGTAAAGGTTTATGTAATTTACCCAATTCTGATGTCAGAACAAAAGAATGGTTTCACTATTTTGCATTGAAACTAAAGTAAAATTATAAAAACAATGAAAAGGATTCCAAAAATATAATTTTTAGAAGATTTCCGGAGCATAAAACCTTATGTTGTGGTTACCAAATATATTTTTAAGTTTATTTTACAATTATGCTTAACTTAGGGCTCAAAAAAGATATTCATTAAGGTCTATTTTACAAAATATATTAACCTTAGCTTCCCCTGTGATTATTTCGTAACAAAGGTGTGTTCAGATGTCAAACTGTTTACACTATATTTATTTTCACCTAGATTTATGTTAGACATAAATTAATGCAAAAGATTTACATAATTTAACCAAAGTTGATGTCAGAAGTAACAATGGTTTTAATATTTTGCATTGAAATCAAAGTAAAATTATAAAAACAACGAAAAGTATTCCAAAAACATGTTTTTGGGGAAGATTTCAAGAGCATAAAACCTGAAGTTGAGTCTATAAAATAAAGTTTTAAGTTTATTTTACAATTATTCCTAACTTACGGCTGGAAGAGCTATTTATTAAGGTCTATTGCACAAAATATAGCAACTTTAGCTTCCCTATAGATTATTTCGTAATAAAAATTCCATCTACTTACACTATGATGATTTTCATCTAGATTTATTCTAGACATACATTAATGCCAAGGTTTTACGTAATTTACCCAATGTTGAAGTCACAACAAAAAATGGTTTAGTATTTGTGTTTAAATAAAAAAAATATGAAAGGAGAGTATTAAAATTATGATTTTTTTGAGATTTTAAGAATGTAAAAAGCCTTAAGACATGAGAATAAAATATATTTCTTAAGTATATTTTATAATTATGTCAAATATATGGCCAAGGAATAATATTATGTCTATTTTGTAAAACATCGCTTTCTATGGGGATTGTGTTTTTTATGAATTAAGCAGATACAGTTTTCATTATTTATTTTATTGTATTTATTCGTACATAAATCATTATTTTACTATTTAAAATGAACAATGCATTCAATTAAACTTTAATGTACTTTTCACCCGGTTTACGTTGTTTAAATAATGACATTGGAAACATTTTTAACTAAGAGGATATTTTAAATGCTTCAAATATTCTCCGAAAGGTTTTGTTTTCTTCATTTAATAAGAATTTGAGAATGCTCTCTGCTTAACCGAGAAGGCATTTTAAAGACTCTGCAATAAAAGGAAGCAAAAAAGAAGGGAATTTAAAGAGCTTATCTTTCTTTAAAGTTAAAGAATGCTAAACTAAGATAATTTTAAATGACAAAGAAAAAATTGAAAAGTATTTTTGGTATTTAAATCCTTGAATGAAATGCGACATTTCTTTCACCATCAAATAAACTTAAAGAAAAAATTATAAAAGATAAGAAATGGATTCAATGCGTCACATTAAGAAAATGAAGGCATTTAAAAATGTGTGTTGGGCAAAAAAGACACATTTACAGTTAGAAGAAATTAACTTTTTGTGCAGTTTATCTTAAAGCACAAAATCGTATGCTATGCAATACTTATGCTGATGCAAAAATGAGGAATATTCTACCGTTGTCTTTCTCATATAATTTTTACAAAAATGAGGAATATTCTACCCTTATCTTTCTCGCATAATATTATGCGAAAATAAGAAATAACATATCCTTGTCTTTCTCTTACACTCTCATAAGAAATTGAGAAATATTCTACCCTTGTCTTTCTCGCATAATCTTGTGCAAAAATGAGGAATAATCTACCCTTGTCTTTCTTGCATAATCTTGAGCAAAAAGAAGAAATAACATACCTTTGTCTTTCTCGTACAATCTCATGCGAAATTGAGAAATATTCTACTCTTGTATTTCTCGTATAATCTTGTGCAAAAATGAGGAATATTCTACCCTTGTCTTTCGAACTACCTTGTTGAACGATGGCCGATTGGTCAGGGTGCTGGCCTTCGGTACCAGAGTTCGTGGGTTCGAATCCCACCGTGGCATGGATGTTCGCAGAGGTTCGGAATCGGCTTTAAACTGTAGGTCCCGCTCTCATTAGCCCTCGTGCTGCAAAAAAGTAGATCTTAGCACTCCAGACCAAACCAAAATTATTTTTCACGTATAATCTTGTGCAAAAATGAGGAATAATCTACCTTGTCATTCTGGAATAATCTTGTACAAAAACAAGGAATAACATATCTTTGTCTTTCTCGTACAATCTCATGCAAAATTGAGAAATATTCTACCCCCTTTTTTTTGTATAATCTTGTGCAAATATTAGGAATATTCTACACTTGTCTTTCTCGCATAATCTTGTGCAAAAATAAGAAATAAAATATCCTTGTCTTTCTCGTACAATCTGATGAAAAATTAAGAAATATTTTACACTTGTCTTTCTCGTATAATCTTGTGCCCACAGATAAGTTTTACAGTAAAGACAACCGCACCTTGCAATATGGAGATCTTTTTTCCTGATAGGTGTAACCAGTAGCCTTTCTGACTTCGACTTGTATAAAAAATAAAAAGTTTGTTATTAAAAATAAAAATTGCTTTATAAAATAAAAAGTTTTAAAGTTAAAGTTAAAGCTAAAAGTTAAAAAGTTAAAGGTTAAAAGTTATAAAGTTAAAACTTAAAAGTTATAAAGTTATGTTAAAAGTTTTTAAGTTATTTCCCTTCCTTGGAAGGATACTAAGAACAAGTTTTTAAACGCAATTATACTTGGGAGTGGGAGTTCCCAAGCATAGGCCCATCTGCAGTACTATATAAAACTTTTGTTTTAAAATAAATAGCAGAGTCAGCTCTCATTTCTTCAGAGTTGTTTCCCGGTTTCTGTCTCCGAGTTCACGTAGCCAATATCAACCTAGGGCAGCGATGGCGCATCGGTTTTTAGAAGTGAGTTAAAATGAGTTCACTATTTCTGATTAATATTAATTTCGGGGGTTACTAAATTAGTGGCATTTTTTAGGAAAAGGGCATAATTATATCAGTAATTTGGAAGCGTCTTAGATATACATCAGACACGTGTGCGAATAAGTTGAACATTGTGATCTGGTACATCCCTGTTCTGTTATGGTCACAAAGTTAGTGATAAATCGTCATGAGTCATAGTCATAAATGCAGAGTTATGAAAATTTGGTTACGATAAAGTAAGTCTACTTTTTGTTATACGAGGGCTAATGAGATCGAGACCTATTTCTGATATTAGATTCTGAATGACTACGAACATCCGAGTCAGCTGGAATCGAACCTGTCAGTTCTTGTTCCGAAAAGGTTAGCTCTAGCATTCGGTTAACAACCGTTTGGAATATGATAGAAAATCTGTTAGCCGACGTCCATTGGAAAATGTTTTTAAAATATGACCTTGAATAGTCAGACTCAATTTTTAAAGATTTTTCAATAGCCTATCTTCTTTTTTATGATTTAAAAACCAAATAACGTATTGTTACGAACTTCAAAACTGCTGGGTTCGAGGATTGAATGAACTTTACAAGCAAGCAAGACTGAATCACGAAGACAAATACTTTATTCTCATTCAGTTGGAAAAGATACAACACACCGACAAAATCACCGCGGTACAATTTGAGCACAATGCCGTCGGCTCACGTACCAATTTCCGCATCAAGCACAACACACCGTGCGTACTCCGTAGACCGAGAGATCCTCTTGACGACTCTCTCTGCATTACAGACTGCATGGAACTATGTCTGCCTTATATAGGCCCGAATAAACTGCTGGAGCACTCCAGAAACCGGAACAGGAAGTTGTCACGTGACGCCACACTTGGCGACGAATTTGGCGACAAAAAATAGGTTGCCAAAACTGTCGCCAACGAGCCGATATCTCACCAATTTGGCGATATACCCATAGAGTCCCATGCTAAATTTAAGTTATACTAACAAATTCTTAACAGTATCATTATTAAAGCATTTGTGAGTCGAAACTTGACTTGCGGATCAAAGGTTTGCCAACACTGACCTAAGGTGTACCTCTAAAAGTACTTATGTCAATTTGTAATGGAGAGCTCATTAATATCACCTCCATAAGCTGTGAAGTGTAACAAATTATTTTATCCTTCATAATTTGGAAATTTAAAATTTTTGTTGATAAATATATTTCTTATTGAATAAAATTTTGTTTGGGATCTGATAGAAAATCAGTTAGCCGAAGTCAATTGGAAATGATTTTAAAATATGACCTTGAATAGTCGTACTGAATTTTTAAATATATTTTCGATAGCCTCGCTTTTCTTTTGTGATCTAAAATCCAAATAAGTTATTATTATTAAAGTATTCGTAAGTAAAACTTGACTTCTGGATCAAAGGTTTGCCACCACTGATCTAAAGTGTACCTCTAAAAGTACCTATGCCAGTTTGTAAGAGAGTTCTTTACAATCAACTCCATAAGCTGTACCATGTAACAAATTATTTTATTCTGCATAATTTGGAAACATTAAATTATTGTTTATAGATACATTTTCATGGAATAAAATTTTGTTATGTTTAATATTTTCCATTTCATTCCAGCTCAAATTTGGCACTCTTATATAATAATGCCGTTTTTAATCGGAAATTATACACTGATTTTAAGCAATATATTTTTAAAACATTCCAACAGAGCTTTGTAAATCGAACATTACATCTTCATTTCGGTAATTGTTTAAAATAGTTGCTTAACTTCCCATTATACCTGGATTCTAGCTCTAAGGGGTCTTTCTCAAATTATGCAATTATTATAAATGCAATGAATGAGTCAAAGCTGGAGCAAAATTTAAAACTTTTATTTCGTTTCATTTGAATATCATCGATTTAATATTCAAAATAATATCAAACAATTGTACATGTATTGTTTTTTGCAGGTCATTAATCATCCTGCCAATTTCGGTGATTATCTATTGAACTTTTTTACCAATTTAATCTATTATCTGTTAAAATCCCACTGAATCAGGCAACAGGTCGTACGTAGGGCGTGTTGATGTTTTAGTAAACCCCTAGTATACTCTTGGTCATTTTTTTGTCTAAATTATGTTGCGATTGCTTTTAAATCAGAGGATAAAAAAGGTATACCTCGCATTCATTTAAACGTTGTTATACATTTTTCAGTATCTGTATTTTTTATATCAATACTTCATAAATATTTAAATGGTAATTTAGTCCAGATTCAGGCATTGTTTAGTGTAGAAACCTGTAACCATGTTCCCGTGTTTTTTACGTGTATTTATTCTTTTTTCTACTTTTGAGTATTTAAAATTAAGAATGTCTATAATATCCTATATTGTTTCAACAATGGGTGAAATGACATTTATAAAATATATTTTGCAAAGAACGTTTTCGTTTTGTTTTAGTTTTTCATTTAACTCATTTATAGTGTATATGTGTCTTAGTAACAACATTGCATGCAGCTGGCTTATAATTTAACATTTGTAACACCATGTACATATCTACAACACATAAATTAATCTCCTTTCCCCATTGTGTGTTTGAAGATTGTTTTATTGATTTTAGTTATCTCTCTCATTAAAAAATATATTCCTGTAATAACCATCAAATGATAATACTAATTTAATTTCTCGTATCAAACGCTTAACCTGATAAGTTTCATGGTATTATTAAAAAAAAATCGGATTAATTAAATTATAGAAGACTAGATGTCTCAGAATTTTTTTCCCAACAGTACATTGAAATGTTCATGCAAATACAGTTTTGTATGACAAAATTCCCGATATTAAAAATTATATTTTGTTTTAGTTTGTTGAAGTCACATATTTGACCAATAAAGATTTATTTATAAGTAATTATTATTATTATTATTATTATTATTATTATTATTATTATTATATGCTTCAGATGATGTATTATAACATTTGAGTAAATGTTTTAAAAATCATTTATGTTGATTTACAAGTAGTAAGTGCAACTAACTCATTTTACAAGTTAAATCAATTTTATGTAATAAACCTCTAAGACCAAACATATAACAACTTTCATATTCTATCAAGCATAATTTTCAATTTTTTTTGGTTTTTCTTTTTTAGTAAAACAATATACAAATTGAAATTGAGTAATTATAGATTTCAAAAGAACTTTTACTTTTAAGTAGCTGTTAATGAGACATTAAAAGTGGATGTGAAGCATATCATTCAATCATTTAATACAAGTTAATTAAAAATGAAAAAAATAATTTTTACTTTAACGTAGCTGTTAATGAAGCATTAAAATTTGTTGTAGAACCCATCATTAAATCTTTGAATATAAGTATAGATGAAAACAGAATTTTTACTTTTGGGTAGCTCTTAATGAAACATTAAAACTGGTTGGAGTGCATATCATTCAATCATTTATACATTTTACTTAACAAATGAATGTTATTCTGTTTAGAAATCTGTATTCTAAAGGGAAATCATTTCAGTTTCATCTTAATTGAGATAGTTTCTCCAGAACTTTCGATTGAATTGTATGTCTTTACGTTTATAAACTCTTGTAAGTTATTCGTACTAATATTTCAAAATTGTATTCGTAGATCCTTACAAATATAGTTAGAAAGCTTACTATGCGTTTCAGCATTTATGATTTAATTATCTTCCAAATAAATCCCATCATAAATTCAATAAAAATTGTATAAAAATTTCGTTCTGAAAATTTTTTCAATCCCGATCGAAGAAACTTCTTTTAAAAACTATTGACATTTTTTATAACATTCAATATTACGGAGATATTTATATGTATCTTTTTTAATTTGTTGTTACGGCTAGAATAAATCACTTGCTAGATGACATCTGCTTTGGGAGACTTTCAGTTTAAACCCTGTTCAGAAGAAATAAGCATGCACGCCAGTGAAATATTGCTCTAAAAGTCAGTAGTTGTCAGTTGAGATCTTATTGGTAAAGTTATGAAGCCCTTTTAGATCGAGCTTTATCAATATTTTTGGGCTGTTATACAACAACATAATTGAAGATCTTCTCCAGGAATAAATCTTTGAGGGTTTCAGCGCCTATTTCTCACTATAAGTTATATGGATATTTTATGCAGTTCTCTGATTCAAAGTACTCTTTCTGCGTTTTCAGAATTTATTGTATAACATTTGTTTTAAACTTCAGACAATTTGGGCAAGTCTAGGTATGCAAGTAACTTAAGCAACGAATTGGTTTCATAGTTAAAAGAATATCCAAAGATGGCGTCATGAATTATTCAGCAGTATGCGTGAAATGGCATAATAGCAACAAATTGAATTAGTTAACTGTAATTTTAGTCTTATAAAACTTCCTAGCCATGCACTATATTTATTAGCGGTAGCCGTCGTAAGTTTTAGAAAGCTATGATAGAGAACACTTCTTGTATCTATTGCTCCCTACTGGTTGAAGAAGCATTTATAACATTTAAAAGAAGGTTATTTTCTTTAAAATTGTCAAGGATATGCAAATTTGAGCCCAAATGTAGTGTTTCAGTGATAAGACATTTGGAAAATAACAGACATAAGTCCCTAGCGTAAAATTACTTTATGTAACAAAAGGAAATCCAAAGGAAACATCCATAATGTTAGCTAATTTAAATTTCCTCGGTTTGCTTTATGTTTACTTGCTATAGCATTTAGGCTATCATTAACATTGAGTTTTATTTGGGATGCAATGCAAATGGATTTCCTGTGGGAAAAGGTAATTCCTAGTATATTGTAAGAAGTTGTAACCAATAACAAGTAGCTAAAACTAACGAAAACGAAAGCTGCCTTAAAATCACCATAATCTAAGAGAAAATTACGTATTCAAATATTTCCTCTAATTTTGCGGAAAGGCAAAAACTCAATAGGAAATCTCCTTTCGTGTGCTTAAAAGAAAAAGTATATTTTATATTCCTTGGTACCAAATGATTTAATAGGATTTAAAGTAATTTTAAAACAAAAATAACCCTATAAATGTATAGTATTATTTCAGAGGAAATTAGAAATTAAAAACTTTCAAAAACTTGATTTAGTCCTAACATATTTATGTAATTTGGAATATATGGTGACATTCTTAAATACCACAGATTTATTTTACATTCATACAGTTAAAATGAAAGTTTGTTTTTCTAAGGTCAGCTTTCGTAAGACTAATTAGAGTATAATTTACTTTGTAAATCCAAATTATAAAATATTCAGACTTAAATGGATTTGAATTTAAGATAAAAGTACCAAGAAGTGGTAAAATCTTCATTACAAAAATCAAAACATTATTGAAAACGGATTTATTAGACTCAATTGGATCAAATTAGACCTATTTTATAGGTCAGTTTGTCTTGAAATGTTCGCTTTAAAGGTTAGAATTGAAAATTACTTTTAAAAGATTCATTTTAAATGTTAAAATCTACAAATTCAAAACGATATCCTCAATTTCTATATATGATACTATG
>CM063508.1:22179655-22239868 GCA_032207245.1 Pardosa pseudoannulata
AAACATTTTTTCAAACAAAAAATTTTAAAAACTAAATAAAAAGTCTGTAAAATCTAAAATGCATTAAGCAAATATTTGTCTCATTATATTTCTTTTAAATATTAATGTGTCATCATTTAGAGATAGTATTTACCTATAAAGAAAATAATATATAATATATATTCAATTTTATAAACAACCGTTTCTAAATCTATTTTTATTGCTATGATTCGTAAAATTTAATAGGAAAATTTTACCAATTTGTTTTGTTTATATCACAATAAATGGGCAAAATTAATGATTAAAATTTTGGGGATTAAGAATCCACTCAAACAAGAAATTATTAAAACATTAATAGTAAGTAAAAATCTGAAATGTTTTAAGCAAATATTTGCTTCATCCCATTTCTTTGTAATATTAAAGTGGCTATATTAACAGGTAGCATTTAAGTTCAAAGAATATAGTACCTAATTTTTATTTAATTTTAAATATAACAATTTGCAAATCTTTCTGTTGATATAATTCCAAAAATTAAGGGACAAAAATTAATACAAAAATTTCAGGGGCTAAGAATGAATTAAAAAAAGAATTTTTTAAAAGTTTAATAATAAGTAAGAAGCTAATAAACTGTAAAATGTATTAAGCAAATATTTGTTTTATCCCTTGTTTGTAATATTAAAGTGACAGCAATAAGTGATAGTATTTATTCACAAATAAAATAATATGTAATATTTATTTCATTTTATAAATAAACGTTTTCAAAATTTTCTATGCATTTAATGCCCACAGTTTAAAAGAAGAGTTTTCCCATTTTTAAAGATTTATACCACAGTTAATGGATAAAATTTAATACCAAAAATTTTAGGGACTAAGAACCGTTTCAAATATGAATTTTTGAAAAGCTTAGTAAAAAGTAAGTAGCTGGTAAACCATAAAATAATTTGTAAAAATCTTTGTTTCATCAATTGCTTGTAATATTAATGTTGCTGTATTAAGATACAGTATTTATTCATAACGAAAATAATATGTAATTGTTAATAATAACATTTAATAGTTAATAACAATAGGTAATAATTATATAATTTAATTTTATAAATAAATATTTCAAACCTTTCTAACAAATTTAATTTTTCTTACCTATTTATTCTTATTATTTCTATTATTGTTATTATTATTTCTTACCTATTACCTAAGTTACTCAACTTTTCAAACCTTTCTAACAGTTTAGCTGAGATGTTTTTTCCATTTGTTTTATTTTAGAGTAGTCAAAAATTAATGCCAAATGTTTCAGTTTCTAAAAATTTTTAAAAGTTTAATAATTAACCGATATACAGTGAAATGTCTTAAGCAAATATTTCTTTCATCACATTTCTTTCCAATATTAATTTAGCGATATTCAGAGATAGTATTTATCCATAAAATAATCTGTAATAGGTATTTAATTTTAAAAATGATTTCAGAACCTTTCTATTTGTATAATGCACAAACTTTGACAGAAAAGATTTTCTCATTGTTTTTATTTATACCACACTTAATGGACAAAACTATCTTGAATTCAAAACACAAATAATTTTGATGTATTTTAAATGAAAATATAGCATAGATACATGCCATAACCTAATGTTCTCAGAGAGTTATTTTTATCCAAACGAACGGGGTTTGAAAAGGATGAGCATCGAGGAATTTAATTTTCGTTAATTCAAGGACATAGGAGGATTATTCCAGGGGATTTATTCCTCTACAGCATCACATATTATCCATTAGGAAAATTAACGCGAAAGCTTTCAGGGGCTAAGAATTCTTTCAAAAAAGAAATCTGCAAGATCTCGTTTAATAATAGGCAATGAGCTGATAAACGACAAAATGTATTAAGTAAATATTTATCTCATCACGTTTGTTTATTAGAGTAGCGTTATTAGATGGAGATATTTGTCAATAAAGAAAATAATTTCGTAGGATTTTTTATTTGTGAGATAATGATTTATGCACACTAATCCCGTTTTGCATTTAGTGTTATATATTATTTTATATTTAGACGCAGTGTATTAACAAAATGTGCGGTCACTAATTAAAAAGTAAACATTTCGCTTCTTGCTACAGAAGTACTTGTTAATAGAGAAAATAATCCCATAAATTTTTTATTGAAAGGTAATGTTTCATACAAATAGCTTTAAAAATGATAGAAAGTATAGATAGAAATCAAAAGATGGAAATTATATAGTTATATTTATACGAAACATTTATTCAAAAGATAGAAATTATATAATTATACTTATACGAAATATTTATTCAAAACATAGAAATTATATGATTTTATTTATACCAAATTATATACTCGATCTCAAAGAGGTAGTAAATATGATATATTATATATCATAATTTGAGACTAACTTAAACCGTATAATCTCAGAATGTTTGTCAGCTTTGTGTTTCAGATGTCAAATTCACAGATATTCGATTTTACATTTGCAGCGATATACCTGTCTTAAATGCTTAAAATTTAGGTACTTATGTGATCGGAAAAGGGTAGTAAATACGGTATATTTGTTTCCGTCATTTGAAACCAATTTAAACCGTAGTTTAAGCTGGTTTCAAATTTGAGTATAACTTTGAGTATGTTTGTTAGTTTCATTTAAAATTATGAGGTTAAATTAACAAATATTCTATTTCTACCTTTAAAAGTGACACACCTGTCTTAGATGTTCAACATTCAAAGGTTTACATGATATCAAAAAGATAATAAATATGTTATGTATCCTTTTGTCATTTGAAACCAACGTGTAAAAATTGTATACTTTAATTTAAAATTAGATTTAAACTTAATAAAAAGGTTTATAAATGTTGCAATTTATAACCCATGGGATTTAACTATGTCCGACTTTAGGAAATATTTTAGTTACTCAAATATTTAAAATAGAATTAATTTAAATAAGAATTTCTTCCTCCTAACCGAAGTGTTTAATTTTAAGACTTATATTGGCATAAAATTGGAGATAAATTGCTAAACAGTCAATGGTATTCTAACAAGAAAAATTTTTTCTTCCGGGATAAATATACTTAGTTACAAACAAAATACTTAGTTATAAATAATATGCTGGAAATATACTTAGTTTCTTTACATCAATCTAATATTAAATTAAAATCAATAAGAGCATTAATGTAGTATAAAATCAATATTAGTGTTGATTCTCATGGCCGAAATTTGCATATGACAAACAGTATTCGTGTACGGGTTATTCCATGTGAAATCGACACAATTTTAGAACAAATTCTACCTGACCCCCTCCAATTTTGATTAAATTTGGTACAGTAAGTGACTTCATGGTAATAAAGAAAATCCCCAAATCTTATGTTCAAATAATAATTGGTTTGGGAGTTATAAGGCTTTAAAGTTGCCAGATTTGTCTAAAAAATACACTATCGGCATACCTTTAAATTACACTTGCTACTCACCTAATTAAGCTAGAGATATGTGCAAGGTGTTATTTTAAACCTTTTTTAATGGGCTTTCATATGATATACAACACATGATGACTTGAAAATTTTTTTAAAAATTTAAATTTAAATTAAAATTTAAAATTTAAATTTCTCAAAAAGCCAAGTTTTTAAAATTTTGAAAAAAATCTCAAAAATTGCTCATATTATTGTTAATTAATCCTCAAAGTTTCATGTTGGGATCATAATGGGATCACAAGCTACAAAAGTTTTTTGTTTGATATATTTACTATTGCAATAACGAAAATGAGAACATGCATTCATTACTTTTAATCTAACTCATCTGTATGGGATGGCATTAATGTTTACACACTACCTTCTCGACATATACTCTAGTAAATAGTACATTTAACATTTGTGAAGATTTTAGAATGAAGAAAAATCATTAAAGTGCATTACTTTTGATGGATTGTGCTACTTATTTAGTTGAAACTGATAGAAAGCTTTGTGATTTGAGAATTTCTACTTCAGAAAGAATATACATTGGTCCTGTTAGAGTTAAAGGATTCACCTTACACATAACATCTGAAATTGGAATTCATAGTACATCTGGCTTCATACATTGTGACATAGTACATTGGGATTATAATGGGATCACAAGCTATAAAATACCAAATTAGCTTCCATTAACACATAGAAAAATTAACACATACAAGGACTGCCTTGCTATGATGATTTGTAATCCAGCATCAGTCAGCTGCCACATGGGAGAGTGTACATCATGTTCTGGGACTACATAATTAAAAACCATACTTGGTGAAACATTCGATGAAAATATGGTGGAAAAGATCATTTTCAATCAGTGGATTTCTGTTGATAGGAGCTCTTTAGAAACAATACAAAAGTCAGCATCAGAATTTATTGACTTATTTTGTGAGAAAATGTCTGTATTAGTTTATCATTACTTTGTGGTGAAACAACAAAATTCATTTATAAACAATATAAAAGGAAATTTAAAAGATTCAGAGTTTGTAGTTCTTGATTTTGCTAAAAAAAATTACTCATTTGTTATACAGGATGAGACCCAGAGCTGCCACTGGACTAATGTTCAATCTACAACTCACCCATTTGTTGTATATTACAAAGGGAAGTTTGGAATTGACCACTTTACATACATTGTAATTTAAGACTGTTTGGAGCCCAATACAGTAGCAGTTTACTGTTTTCAAAAGAAGCTTATTACTTTTTTTAAGACAGAATTTTAAAAAAAAAGTGCAAGGAAAATATTTTATTTCTCAGATGGGTCATCTGCACAATATATAAATAAGAAAAACTTTGCCAATTTATGCTTACATAAGGAAGATTTTGGCATTGAGGCAGAATGGCATTTTTGGACAACAGCTCATGGTAAAGGACCTTGTGATGGGGTAGGAGGTACACTCAAGAGTTAGCGGCTTGAGCAAGCCTACAACGACCATATAAAAATCAAATACTTACACCACAACAACTTTTTAACTGGGCACAGGAAAACATCACAAGAATACATTTTGTTTTTCAACCCAAGAAGAACATGTTTCTACAGCTATATTTCTAGATGACCAATTTAAAATTGCTTTTGAAATTCCTGGGACTCAGAAATATGCTTTTATACCCACAGAATCAAAAACAAAAGTCTTTGAGAAGACATTTTCCTTTTCACAAGATTTATTGATGCAAACTGCGATAGCATCACAATAAAAGCTTCTATTTGCTGATAAAAATGGCTATATTACTGCTGTTTATAATTGCAACTGGTGGCTTACATTTATGTTAAGAGAAAGAAGAGAAAAACTCTGAAGAGGTAAAAGTGACATTCCTTCACTCATCTGGACCATCATCATCTTTTTTTTATATCTATATAAGCCAGATGTACTATGGATTCCAATTTCCGATGTTATGTGTAAGGTGGATCCTTTAACTCCAACAGGACCAATGTATATTCTTTCTGAAGTAGAAATTCTCAAAACACATAAAGCTTTCTACCAGTTTCAACTAAATAAGTAGCACCATCCATCAAAAGTAATGCACTTTAATAATTTTTCTTCATTCTAAAATCTTCACAAATGTTAAATGTACTATTTACTAGAGTATATGTCGATAAGGTAGTGTTTAAACATTAATGCCATCCTATACAGATGAGTTAGATTAAAAGTAATGAATGCATGTTCTCATTTTCGTTATTGCAATAGTAAATATATCAAACAAAAAACTTTTGTAGCTTGTGATCCCATTATGATCCCAACATGAAACTTTGAGGATTAATTAACAATAATATGAGCAATTTTTGAGATTTTTTTCAAAATTTTAAAAACTTGGCTTTTTGAGAAATTTAAATTTTAAATTTTAATTTAAATTTAAATTTTTAAAAAAATTTTCAAGTCATCATATGTTGTATATCATATGAAAGCCCATTAAAAAAGGTTTAAAATAACACCTTGCACATATCTCTAGCTTAATTAGGTGAGTAGCAGGTGTAATTTAAAGGTATGCCGATAGTGTACTTTTTAGACAAATCTGGCAACTTTAAAGCCTTATAACTCCCAAACCAATTATTATTTGAACATAAGATTTGGGGATTTTCTTTATTACCATGAAGTCACTTACTATACCAAATTTAATCAAAATTGGAGGGGGTCAGGTAG
Organism: Pardosa pseudoannulata; assembly: GCA_032207245.1. NCBI lineage: Eukaryota > Metazoa > Arthropoda > Arachnida > Araneae > Lycosidae > Pardosa > Pardosa pseudoannulata. The sequence goes on from CM063508.1 coordinate 22,185,751, forward strand.
AAACCTTGTGTCGATTTGGTATGGAATTACCCGTAGTCTAATGCGTGATTAGTATGAGAATAAGGTTTTCTTTAAAGCTTCTTTGTTTTCGGTCAGAAAAAGCCCTCTGGTGACAAGCAAATCCAGGATTTGCAGGTAGGATTATAATAGAATAAGTATGTACACTCTTAGCTTTATTATCAAAACACTGTTATTATCTTTGTGCCGTAGGTTATTTTACATAAAAAATTGCAGATGAAGTTTTATATATGATTTGAATATTTAAATATATTTTCTATTTTTGAAAAACAAATTAAATATACTTCATATTTCAGATAGTTGAAACTAGTCGTCAAAAAGAGCAATACATTTTCTTGTTACCATTTTTTTCCCCTACGATTTCTGACTCACATAATAATTATAAATTAGAGTTGAATAACTAAAAAATTTTCATAAAGGGGATTTTAATGGAGACTTGAAAGAAGTGGAAGATGTGAGAAATTAACACATTGTGTGCGGCTACATTTCGCAGTGGAATTGTACCGGGAGCGGGCGTTTTGCGCGTAAATTGAGTTATTCAGTTAAATCTGAATAGATCAAAAATTATTTAATTTTCTAACCAACTTTTCGTATTTTATATTGAAATATATAAATAAATATATAAATGAACAAATAAACGAATATATATATAAATACATATATATATATATATATATATATATATATATATATATATATATATATATATATATATATATATAATATCATTTTCGCAAGGATAAATAAAAAGTTAATTTTAAATCTAAATGGATTTTTTTAATCAACCTTCCTGTTCTGCGGTTTCGCATTGACTGATGTAAAATCTAGTTTTTATTTGTCAGAATTTTTCCATAATCTATGTAGTAGACAAGAATATTCGGCTTCGTTTTGCTGTATATACCGTTATTTTTGTACCCACAAACAAACCGTGTTGTTACTCTAACCAGTACTAGTACGTGACCCGCGCTCAAGTATGAATCGTCAGAAAACGTACTAGTACGTGTCCCACATACAATGTGTTAATGTTAACCTTTCATGCCTCTTATGTTAGATATCGCTAAGAGATAGCTTGTAGAATTTTTAAGTTTTATTAAAATGAGTTTTCCTTTTTCGATTAGGTAGAGAGCAATCTTATAGACAATCTACAAACTTTGGAGGTAATTTTCCTAATTTATAAATATTCAAATTGAATCGTCACTTTATGATTTTTTAGATAACGCATATAAGTTTACTTTTTCGTCAGATACATAGACTGAAATCATGACAATTTGACTTATCTGTTAAAAAACTCCGTATTTCAGTATTTATTTTACATGTCATACCAAAAAAACTTTTTTACGGAGTTTTTCTTTTTCATTAATGACATTCTGAATGATTAAAACCATAGATGATCCCTAACGTAATGTGGTATGGTATTTAAAATTGTTTAAACTTCCTTTTATTCTGTGCAGTCCATCTTAACTTAGATATAATATATTCATCGATATGCAATCGGTAGAAATGACTCGAGCATTAAAGGGAACAAGACAAATAGCATCGGGTTAAACAAATATTATCGGGAAATTTGGGCGGAGATTGTCTACGATGTACAGTATGTCATACAATCGAGTAAACATGTCATACATCGATGGTAAAATTCTGTATTTCTAAGATCTACTTTTTTCTTATAAACCACGTATTGCGACGTACTATTGTTCACTAACGGAAGTAAACTTTCCCATAGAAAATCTGGGGAGTAATATATGAATATCAAGTTCATTTAGAGATGGGGAATCCTTTCCCGTTAATAATAATTTTTAAATTTTGCATTAAGGATTAATATTTTAAACAATCTATAGATTAATTCATATTTTAATTGCCATTTTACAACTTTCGTTTTACCAAATTATTACAAACTTATCAAAATATTACTTTACGTCATTTATCCGTTCATTATATTTGTATTAATACAATTTTGAGTGATAACTTATGATTACAATGACAGATTAAAATTAAATTGTACTTTGTACTTTTTACGTTTACATAGGTACAGAGGGTGAGTTTACAGCCTTCCGAAAAGAGAAACGGAAAGAAAGAATAAAAACTGCCGTTTAAGAAGGAGGGTTGTTGGACCCTTAAACCATCCCCTCACTAGTACAATTACGGCTGAAAAGCTATAGAGGTAAGTCCGGGAAGACAATCCTAGGTTAAAATAAAAATTAAAAGAATAATGTAAACTGGCGTTAACAGAAAAAAAAATATTATTAAAGTTTCGTGCTATGTTATGCATTCAATTCAACCCTACATACGATGTTTATGTACTACTTTCTCAAGAAGGCCAGTTTCTCATTATTATTTAACGTGTAAGTTTGGTTTGGTTTTTAATGTTATGGTACACTGTTTTGCTATACAAGGGCTAATGAAACCGGGACCTACAGCTTAAATCCGATTACTAATGCGTAAGAGTATTCAAGCTAGCAGCGGGATTTAATCCCATGAACTGCAGGAGAGCAGAGCAGCACCTTACCATTCGACGATCGTTCGGAATTTAACGGTAAAAACCAGTCTAGTAATATTATGTCATCATGAAAAATATTCAACACTTTTATTAATTACATAGAGCTACAGGAAAAAGAAACAGCAATGCAGTATACATTAAGGTAATATTTTTAGTATATTAAAGTAATATTTTTCACAAATATTAAGAAAGTTTCAAGCTGTAAACAGTCACCGTGGTTAGCAAGGTATTGAAAATTGGCAAAGATAAGAAGCTACTAAACGACGTTAAATAACTATCAAATTTCACAACTATTTATGTTGATCATGACTATATTATCTATTTATTTGTTCATGGAAAATATTTTGCACATCCTTTTCTGCTTATATTAATATTAGTATTATTCTGTTTACGAAAGCTTGAATCTTTTATAAGCCTCTGTAAGGGGGAAATATGCTACAATAGTATTTTAAATAACATAGTATAACACTATTATTTTATCAATTCTGCATATCCTTGTCTGCATATATTAATATTAGTATTATTCTGTTTACGAAAGCTTGAATCTGTTATAAGTATATCCTTTTATCCTTTATATTTATATCCTTTATTTTTTATAAGCCTCTGTAAGGTGGTAATATGCTACAATAGTATTTTAAACAATATAGTATAACACTATTATTTTATCAATTCTGTACATCCTTGTCTGCATATAATAATATTAGTATTATTCTGCTTACGAAAGCTTGAATCCTTTCTAAGTAATCCTTTTATCCTTTATATTTATATCCTTTATTTTTATAAGCCTATGTAAGGGGGTAATATGCTACAATAGTATTTTAAATAACATAGTATAGTACTATTATTTTATCAATTTTATTGTAAACTCCCAAAACGTCTGAGTCACTCACTACGAATTCAAAATTGTGGACATTTTTCCACTTCAAAAAGAGACAAGTACATGTCAGTGAGTTAAGGCCTAAGAAAAATTTTATAGGCACACAAACTAAATACAAAACACCTTACAATAACTGCCTCAACTTTCGAGTACCTCTATTACTGACTAAATATAGTCAGCATACTATTCTCATATTCTGCTTTTTCAACGGCTGTTGCCAACAATGAAAATTAAAATCTCTTCAAGCAGACAGAAGATCCATTAAATGTTCAGTTTATAAGGTGGTGTAAAACAGCTATTAATGGAGATAATGCATAATGCCCTCATCTATAGAAGACAAGCCGGCTAAAGGAAAGCTGCAATATTTGCTAGAGTCAGCACAGTAAAGGATATGTCAAGAACGAGACATAAGCCAAGATTATGTCGTTATTCTCAGTGAAAGTTTTTGTACACATTTAATTAAATCTTTAATGGATTAACATAAACAAAACAGGGAAAAGTTCAAAGCCAAATTTAATTCTCAATCTCAAATTCTAAGTTTCATGTTTTTCACTCTACCATGATTTGACTTATCAAGATATAATTCTCTGATAGAAACAGGTAAAAACGCCTAATCACCGTATTCCGTGCAATCAGGATGGATATTTAAAGCGCATCCATTAAGATTTAAAATAGAGAAAGTGTAAATTATCTCTCAACTATACCATTAATTCTGTCTGAGGAAAATAAAATAATTCATGGTTGATCACAGGTGAAAATGACAGGAAGGAAAAATTAAGATTTAGACTCAAAATTATGTTTCCTTCATTTTATTCAAGTAAATCAATGAAGGGTGCAAAAACATGATGATTTTACAGTAATAAATCGTCTTTTATAGAAAATTACGAGTCATTAATGACCGCATCAGACTCTTAATAATGTTTGTGTAGCAAAAAGAAAGTATTTAGTAAGTAATATTTCATTCTTAATGTAGTGTTTGATTTAAAGAAATATCTTTTTCGATAATTACATTTTGAATTAAACCTTAGGTGTTTTTTTCGATATATAGATGCTTCTTATAACAAGAAAATTTTATGCCTATTATATATTCATCAGGTTTTGAAGCATGGCAAAAGTATTACATACTGAACAAAATATTACTTCGTGTCTTTTAGCTGTTCATTATATTTATATTAATAAAATTTAGCATGGTAACGTATGAATGCAATGACAGATTAAAATTAAATTGCTGGCTTTCACTACTTTTTTAAAGGTTCTACGTTTATATTGCGGTACCGGAACAAATTACATATATTGTAGAGTACAATAGTACAGTGTACATATTAGTGGTTGTGTATATATGGTGTAGAGTCAATCACAAGAATAAAAGCTAAATTAGACACTATAATAATCCTAAATGCTAGATTTCCTAATTTTAATTAAATTGTTTTCGATTTAGGGTCTACGGCGTAATTAACGTTATACTAAAATGCTTCATTATATAGAGTTTAAATTACAATCAAAAGGGGAGTTAGACAACTAGGTATTATAATAACTCTAATATCACAATATCGATCCTCTATGGTTAACCATATTTGAGTTATGTGAGACACGTTCAGATTTACATAACATATTAGTAATAGACGTAACAGATTTACATTCACATGTACATGCAAACGTCAACAGGAAACTAGCTATAATATATTCAGGATTTGTCAAATAGGATATTTAAAGTTTTATAATTAAAGTTCTCTTGTACTTACATACAGTTATAATACAGAAATTGTCCATTATTCAGTAAATCATGGTCAAAATAAATATTTTCCTTGAAATTTGGGCCCTGAAATTTATAATGATTACAATATTTCATTTCCTTTGCAAAAGATTTGGTTTGGTTTGAAGTACTATTGTCTACTTTATTTCAGTCCTAGGGATAGCGAGACCGGGACCTGTTTTGCACGTACACCGTACGGGCGCTGTTACCGTGCCTTTGAGGATTTCCCCGTACGGCGTACGGCCAATCTGATTTCTTTGTCCTTCTCAGTGGTTTAGTAGTAACTTTAGTATTTTTAATGTCAAATTAGTCCTACAGGTGTCTTACAGATGTTAGTTTTCGAAGTATATTCTGTTTCATTTAAAAGCGTGAGCTTTCTGATAGGTTTTGATTACTTCGCGAGTTTTTATCTTTGAGTTTTTGGCTTGACTTTGGATTGAGGTTTTTAGAGACTCACCAAAAGAGATTTTTTAGAGGTCATTCCGCCTACAGACAAAGAACTAAGACCTGCAAACTAGTGCTATGTGTGTTCACAGAAGGAAAATGACTGCTACGAAAGGATTAAAAAAGAGACTAGGTATTTTTGTCTGGACTGTAACGTTGGACTATACCTCTTGCCTTCTTTCAAGATTTATCGCACTAAATCTGATCTTTGAAATAAAACAGGTTAAATAAATATACTTGTAGTATTTGCATCCGAAAATAATTGTGTAGTAATTGTAATCGAAAATATTTGTACTTTTATATGCACAACTGTAAATATAACTTCCCTGTCTGGCGTACATGAGAGAGAAAAATCAACTTCCAGGGAAAACATTTTTTTATTTCTTGTAAAAAAAAGTTGTTATATATGCTTAAAATAATTAGAAGTACTACTTTTTAAAACATTTTCCAGCTTACAAATGTAACATGAACAAAAATATGAAATTAAAAAAATGTGACATTTTTGGGGTCGAATTTGTGAAAAAAATAAAACTATTAAGGGGTTAAAACCGATTAAGAACGTCTACGAAATCTCTGCCACAGTGGGATTCGAACTCACAAGCTCCAGTATCACAGGTCAACACTCTAACCATTCTTCCATCCTTTGGTTCCTTTAGACAAGGAAGTAAAATTATACGAATACTAACGAATTTGAAATTTTTAAACTACCACACTAAAGTTGTCAAACATCGCTTTTAACCTTGTAGTACCATATTTATAAATGTTGGTTTCTATTAAAAGTAAAGGTAATACAAACTCCAGTGCCAGAGGTCACACTCTAATCATTCGACCATCCTTTGGTTCCTTTGGACAAGGAAGTAAAATTATACGAATGCTAACGAATTTGAAATTTGCAAGCTACCACACTAAAGTTGTTAAACACCGCTTTAAACCTTGTAGTACCGTATTTATAAATGTTGGTTTCTATTAAAAGAAGTAAAGGTAATTAGCTATTTATATACTGTAATACTACTGCAGTATCAAGTAATTAATATACAACTATTAAAAAATTAGAATCATTTCTATATAAAAGCAATGGTTTCGGAGTATTATTTTATTTGTATTTCTTCTAATAATGCCATTTCACACTCAAAAGTAAAAGTGGAGTTTGAATTATTACAATGCAGTACAAATTCTTGTTATTTGATCACCTTTTTTCATGTACGGTTGTTAATTTCCACTGGAAAGAGTAAAAGCAATTAACTCTTTATGTACCCTCATGCCACGCCTACTAGAATAAAATTCTGAACTTTGAATACTTACATGTACAGAACAAATATCTTTAATGTTTGAAGAGGAAATATTCAAACAAAGGGAAAAGATTGCGCTTGGAAAAAATCCATTATCTCCTCCCTTTCTATGAAAGAACACTATAGCATGAACTTCGTGCATGACTGACTCTGAAATTTCTCGTGAATGGAATTTCTAAAAAGGATAAATTGATAGAGACAGTGAATACGAAGTTTTCCTTTTACTTGAAATTAATTGCAAAGAAATGTTTGCAAAACTGTACTGACCATCCAGATGAGTTTAGTCTTGTAGAATGGAGATTTAATAGATGAGGTTGAAATAAATTAACTTCCAAATACAAGGTATGTTCCAAATTATTTTTATTTACTTTTATTTTATATTTTATATTTTATATTTCTTATTTTTTAATTTAATTTAATTTTAGTTCTAACTTATTTTTTATTTTAATTTATTTAATTTAAAAAAAAATGTGTTGCTTTTAACTTGTTTTCAATGCTTCATATTCTGTAAATAACATATTTACCCCCTATTGTACAATCTATTTGCATTTTCTAAGCGACAAAGTACCCTGTATCTTCCCACTAAGCATTTTTATCTATGTTTTTATTTTCCACTTAAAAATGACATCAAATCTTGTTTTCCCCCTCATTGTCAATTGGGCCAACTTGTAATGAAACCAGGGCAGGACTCCTGGGGACTATCTCCCCCCCCCCTTGCGTTACCTGAAAATGTCTTATTTAAAATATTTTTTATTCAATACATGGTAAAAAGGCTGGCTTGGCTCCAAGTTAATCTCGGTGCTGGACGGACCAAATGAACGAGCAAACGAACACCCTATACCCAATCCTCAGGTGGGTGGCTTAAGATGCAGGGTCAGAAAACTTAAGATGTAATAAAATTTTGCTTTAAACGTAGTAAAAGTGGTAGCGAAACCTTTTAAATATTAAAGAAGGGTCACAAAGATGAAATTCTGTAACAATCGCAAGTCTACAAAAGGCACATTGCTTTTAAGAACTCTGAGAGCGATTTGTGCTTAAGAAAACTGTCTACTACGTAAACGGATGAAAGCATCGAACGGGTGAGTGAGCTTTTTCAAACACCAACCGCTGATTAAATTTACGTCCAATTCTTCAATTTTCAACTGTGAAAGTAAGATTTTACTTGAAAGTGCTCAAGAGCTCGAAGAAAAGAGTAAACCGTATTCTATCAGAGATCTTTGGCAGCAGGATCTTCCAGCCACCACGACAACCTTCGGCTCCACATGGCGTTGTTTGCGACTGAATACCTAATTCCACAATACATCACTGTTCTTCCCCACCTACTATACAGTCCAGACCTGGTCTCCTGTGAACATGTTTTTGCCTGGATTAAGATGACGGACATGAAAGAATGCCATCCCAACACACTCTAAGTTATCCAAAGAGATGCAAAAAGGTCGCTCACAAAATGAGTTCGAAGAATGCTACAACCACAGTCAACTACGATAGATTCGTAGTATTACTACCCAAATTACATAATTGGAATATTATTATATTTTTTCTCATAAATTTTATGACAGATCTTGTATTTTAGCATCTTCGACATGCCTTAATAATAAACACAAATAACTCAAGTTTGTTTACATATCCATAGACATAATTTTTATTTCCTTGTACAGAGTAACATATTCGTGAAAAACCTATTCGTTAATCAAATTTCAAATTTAGTACTATGAATGTTTATGCTGACAAGGAGATTTTAATTTTAAAACTTTAATAAAGAATTAGACCATACGTAAAATGGTTTTGATATGCGTGCCTAGATATGTAATGTATCTGACATAACTGAAAAATTATTAGCGGTAGAAAATCAAAAATTTGTATTTACGATTATTATAACATATAGTTGTGTATCTCACTTTTTGACTGCAATATACACTCTACCAAACGAAAAATTCCAATATAAAGTGTATTAACGCTTTAGGTATAAAGGAAGAACTATAAGCTTTTAAAGTCTGAAATTTGTTATTAAGACTGTTATAATATCCAGTTCTGCTCCTCTCTTTAGATTGGAATGTGTAATTTATATAACGAAATATTTCAATATAAAGTATATTAATGCTCTCTGAGTGTTAAAAAAGTGTAGGCTAGTAGAGATCTAACTTCTCGATCTTGTAAACTGTTGGTTGAACTTACTGTGTGCTTGATTGTTTTACAGTTTTTTTATAACACGGGCTTTCTTTTTTTATTTATGTTTATTTAACATGGACATTTTATTAGTTCGGTAAATACTATTAAAAGTCTAGTCCAAACGCACAAGCTAACACTGGAATTCCAATTTATGGTCTCAAAAGCAGAAATGCAATTGTCATGACTTTGCTAATAACCCATAAAATTATTTAAACTGTTCAAAATTTAATTTTCTTTTGAAAGAAAGACAAAATCAGGCATATCTTCAATCAGGGTCAAGTCAAGAGATTAGCTTCAACACAAACTTTTGTTACTGAAAAGTAATCAAAAGAGAAGGTTTATAATGCAATAATCACAATAAATTGACTGAACTTTAAATATGTTAACAAGTAACTGGGATGTATATCTCCTTATTAACTTTCAAGCGAGCAAGAGTGAAGTGATAATTTCAGCGGAATTAAAAACAATTTCTGATATTGAATTAACTCAATAATTGAAATATTAGGAGATAAAAGAAACTTTGTTCTCCTGGGATCAAAAATTACTTGGCAATCAGAAATTGAATACACAAATATAACTGATGCCATACGTGCTGCTTTAATAATTAGCTATTTTCCCAGAAGAACTTCTTTACGACAGCTCGAGTTATTTTTGGATGCATTTAACGAAAATGCTGCGCGACACATAAATGAAGCAGATGAGATTTCTATAGTTGCAAAGTTGCTTCATATTAAATTCCAAACCTTTTTCATACGTTCCAGATTTCTTTGTCTTGTTGAAGAAGGTAATTTTATCCACTTAAGTGGCAACAATTAAATGTGGCATATATGTATGTATATATAGAGAAATCAAATAGAGTTTTGACAATTTTAGTTCCATAGTAAATAAATGAATATATTTTAACCCTTTAGAGGACAGTGGTTTCACAGAGAAACCTCTTGTTAAATATTTTTTTTCTTTAATTTTTCGAAAAATATGAATTTCTTTTTCGTTTTTTTTTTAAATTTTTTTTTGACATTTAAAACTTACAATAGATGATAGTAATGCATTTAATTTATTTTTCTTTTTTCTGCATTTAATCTATTTTACTTTCTGTAATTATACTTCCTGTACCTGGGAAATTGGTAATTCGATTTTTTTCACTTATGACCCCAAACAAAAATATCTATTCAAACAACACTTATAAATTATTTAACTATTTATTTGTTATACTTTTTAAGAACACTTATTTATTGGTCTCCAAATATAATTAAAATTTTAAAAAGTATTGTGTTCACGCTGTAAGAGGTTATGAGTCTGTTAGTTTAAATATTTTGCATTTATAAAGTTCATATATAATATTTATAAATTAATTTTATTAAATTCCAAAGAATTTATGTAGGTGCCCTTTAAAGGGTTAAAAAGTAAAAATATTTTTAATTCTAAGGGAATTTTTTGTGGACTATATACATATATTGATTTGGTCCTTTTTAGAAGTTATTTTCCTTTTATTATTGCTTTAAATTGGAAACAGTGTTTTAGAAGAATTGTTATTTTTGAAAAATTACTTGAAAAATTAAGTACTGTAAAAAAATTTCAAATTATTTTAACAAAATAAATGCTTAGCACTATGATGCAATAGAAAATAGTTCCTTTAATTCCTTTCGGCTGTCGAAGACACAAAAGTGGCAACAATTAGAAACGAGAAATGAGTGACGAGAGTGACGAGTGAAATTGCTGAGATTCAAGGTGCTTTCAATAAATAGAAAACAAGAGCCCGTAAAGCGAAATCAGCTTTTAAATTTACTGAAAGAAAAATTTTATTAAATTGTAATTTGAAACTCATTTCAAGTTCATACTTTCAGATGAAAGCATAAAAAATACACCTATATATAGTCCAATTTCTTAAAGCCTAAGGATGTTAAGAGACGGAAGTTCGCAGCTGTCATCAAAGATGAACTACTCCTTAAGATTAAGTTGGTAAGTTAATTCTTACACTGACTTATCTCGAAGACATACAGCAGCATGCATACTGAAGGCCAGAGGACACGACAGCAACCACAATAGCTATTGAGCTATTGCTGACCTACGAGAGTTCCGTCAGGATCCATGCTATGGTTTTCAAATCCGATAATGAGCAAACACTACAAAGGCAAGCTTGTCTATCAGGAATAACTGAAGACCCAGATCACCCAGGTGAATCCCGAGTGCATGAAACCCGTGTATACCTAAAGGAGGCATACCACTGAAGTTGTCTCTGATTTAGGACTACCCAGAGGATACATACGGCTTCAGCTCGTGGCCACGGACGGTAGAGACGTTGTCCCCCAGTTCAGTTGGTAAAGCTTTCGAGCTCATCATCTGAGTGTTTTAGGTTCTAGACCAGATCAGACGAAAGATTCATCCTGTTCATTAATTGTGGCTGATGCAAGTAAAATAGTTTCGAGGTCACAATGTCTAAGTTCATACGATGCCTCTGGAGATCACAGGCCTAGTTTGGGGTTATTCTATTTTGTCCATCTTCGAAATTATGAGGAATTACTAAGGATGGGAGTAATGTTACTCCAGTCCATAGTATTCTCTTGCTACAAGTTCTCTGGAGAATCAGTTATCAGCTGAGATCGTTTGATTATTCGAATTTTTATAATACCTCTTCGAAAAGTGATTGAGGAATTTTAAGTGAGGTCACAATTCTCTACAGTTCATTATATGTATTGTTTGGTGCTAAAAAGTTTATGTGAAAGAAGATTTCAGTTGGAAATAAATTTATTAATACTCGAAATATATATTGAAGTCAGGACTTTCTACCAGAGAGATATTCTTAGTGTGAAAAATGCTAGTTCTCATTATCAATCAACTTTCAGCAAGTTTCATTATATATTGAATGGTCTTTATAGATGTTTAACAATTCCATATCGATATAAGAAAATCTGGATTTAAATTTTTATTTTTAACATAGTCTTTTTCAAATGTTTTAATTAACGTTTATCTTCAGAAATGAACTTTATTCATAATCATTGTGTCCGTTATTGAAGATACTTATTTAGTCTTTAAATTAAAAGAAATATTTAAAGAAGTGATGATTATAAACTATTGCAGTTTTAATAACTGAAAAGTATCCAGACATAAAAACAATACTTATTTTATAATAGCATTGGATAATAATATATTTTTAATCTTAATCCATAAATTGATTATTATATAAATCAATATATATGTATGTATATATATATAATATATATTATATATATATTTATATATTTATATATATAAGAATTTTTTATTTTTTTTTTTTTTAACAATTCCATTATTAAAAATATATTTTTCTTTAAAAGAAATATTTTAAATAAAATGATGTTAAATGTCACTTCAGAAAAATAGTACATATCATAATAAAAATCAATATAATTAATTTTAAATAAGCAAAATATATATTATATATATATAAATATATATATATATATTATATATATATATGTGTGTGTGTGTATATATACATATATAAAATATATATACATATATATATATTATATATTATATACATATATATAAAATATATATATATATATATACATATATATACATATATATATATATATATATATATATATATATATATATATATATATATACATATATACATATATATATATAATAATACACACACACACACATATATATATATACATATATATACATATATATATGCATATATATATAAATACACACACACATATATATATATATTTATTTATTTATATATAATCCCTGTTTGAATAATTTATATTCATCCAAGTTAACTACTCAATCACACATTATCAACTCCAATTAATTGCAATTTCCAGTTAGAATTTAACTTACTTTAGAATAAAAGCTGTGCAATGAATATATTAAATCAGGGTGAGTGACTTATAACAAAAGAATGTCTGAGACAAACTCCTACAAATAAAAAGTAATCAAAAGGGTAGCCTGATAAGTAAGCGTAATGATCGCAATCAAACGAAGTAACGAGAAATTTGGTAGCACGTAACAAAGTTCTATACCCACTTACTTTCTTCATTAAAGCACACACACGTGAAGTGATCATTCCAGTGGAAGAGAAAACAAGCTTTGGTGTTGAACTAAGCTATTAAACGAAAAATTAGGAGTTGAAACAAACTTTCCCCTTCGGAGGGAAAAATCAAATAACTTGGCGATCGGAAATTGAATGCGCCAATATAACGGAAGGCATCACGTGCTGCTGTGATAATTACTTCGCCATTTTCCCAAAAGAAAGTCTTCGTGAAAGCTACGAGCTATTTTTGGTCGCATTTCCCCAAAATCCGGCGCGACACAAAAATGTAAAGAAAAATACGAAGCTGGTAATTTCTATAGATTTAAGCTTGGCTGTAAATTAACTTCCATTGATTTTTTTTCTTTCTATATTTTCTTCTCTTGTTTCAGATACATCAGTAATTTTATCTTCTCAAGAAGTAACAGTTAAAATCAGGAATTAAGAAAAATGGCTAAATTTTAACATTTCTTGGAGAAGTAAATACTCTTTCATTTCTAAAACTAAGTATGCTTTAAAAAGATAACTTGAGAAATTTAAATTAGTTTAAAATAATACAGAACTAATTTTGGTTTTAACGGTTCGCTTTTGCCTTTTTAAATAGATATTATTTATAAAGTAAATTAAAGCAGAATTGTCGCTCTTAAGAACGAATTAAAAATGTTAATGACTGTATATAATCTTATATCAGTAGATGATGGACATTTCAAAATATGTTTTAGTAAATTATTAGTTTAATCAATTTTGCACAATACACAAATGAATAAAAGTGTAAATAGATTAATTAAAGATTTTCTTAAAAACAGTTAATATTTTAGAATAGTTAATTTATTATAAAATATTTTAACAGTTTTTAAAACATTCGTTAATACTTATTATATCCCTGTAAAATAATAAACTCTCATAAAATATTTGCAGAAAATAGCAAATTATAATTAAGATAATTCTGTGTAAAAACTTTCGACTGTTTCCATATTATTAACCTTATTTTAATTTAAAAAAATCTGAATTTTTTATGATAATTCCACATACAGATATAAAACTATATCATAAGAATTATTTATTCAATCTATCGTCAAAAAAATACCCACATATATTGAAAAGAAATTGTATGTAAGATTAAAGTAAAAATGAAAGAAAAATATTGAAAATAACTTCTCAAAAAATATTTTAAAATCAGCTATGCATTTTAAAATTTCAAAGAATTTTGTCATTTATTTAACTATACTTCAATGCATATATGCATACAAACTTTCATAAATTCAAAGAAATAATTTCTAAAAAAATATTTTCTTAGATTATTTAATATATTTGTCTATATACAATAACTGATTTGACTTAATAAAAGAAGTTATTTGATTTGATTTCTCTGGACGTTATTTGACGTTGAGCGTTAAATTGAAATCTCGAGGAATCTGAACTTGAGATTGGGTTGTTTCTAGCCTCCCTAAGAGTCATTCCTCCTTTTTATATTGTAAATATTGGCACTTATTCATTTTCATTTTATGCTCTGAATTCCAATTTAAATGATTACTTTAATAAAACACGAAAGAAAAAGAAATGTACGAGTGAGCGAAAAGCTCATTTATAAAGTATGAGGGTTGGAACTTTAATAATGGCAACACTGTTGTAAAAATGCTATGCAACAAAACCAAAGAATGCCGCGTATACCATACGTAAGCTATATACCTACCTTACCTCTCATCAAAAAGACTCGTCCTTCTTACGTCATACCAATGCAGAGTGACTGGAAGAATTGATTCTTGTATTCCTTGCGGTATAAAGTAAGTGTTGTTAAGATGTTTTCGAAAAAAAAAAAAAAAAATCAATGAAAATAGATAAAAATTCAATGGCCAGAAGTCGTACATCACGACAATGTCATCTAGGGCTTCAAGAGGCTTGCGGGGAATCTGCATTGCCTTACAGAACTGTCGCAAGATGGGTTCCACATCGTTGGAAACCGGTTATACACAATGCTGGAGACTATATTGAAGGACTGTAAAACAAGGTGACATGAATCATTTTTTTATTCCATTTTAATAAATAGTTGCTACTATTAAAGGTCCAACCCTCGTATATTCTTCTACTATCCTTACAATCCCACATATAGCCTTACTTGTCGACACAAACTTACATCTTTGTTTCGAATCAATATTAGTTTTACATTCCAATCAGTCCATGCTGTTCATGTTTCGAATAAAGGTTTTTTTCGTAGACCGGATATGACGTCATACGATTTCACTCTCATTTTTATTGAAAACTATGGGTCGTAGATGTTCAGTTCTTTAGCCACTTTTTATGCATTCCTACCAACGAATCTGACTGTGCATATTTTATATGGTCTTGCTGTCTACCATTAAGTATTTGGACACCAGTGAAAGAAAAAAACTACCTTTTAGTACAGCGTGAATCCTTCGGGGCATACTTTCCACAAGTCTTTGTATTACAACTAGTGATATTGTCTTCCACTCGGCTTGGACTAGACATACAAGTTCCTTCACCGATTTTGAACCGGTAGTGCACCCCTTAATTCGGCGATCCAACTAGTCCCAGAGGTTCTCGATAATGTTCAGGTCTCAGCTCTGGGCAGGCAAGTCCATTCCATGAACTCCATTGGCATCATACCAAAACTTGGTTAAACTCGAAACATGAGAACTGGCATTGTCGCCCTGAAAGTAACAGGGGTTCAACCCGTAAAACTGCAACAACGTGGGAAGCACATTGTCATCCAGAATATTGCAGTAGGAAGTCTTACCATGAATGGGTACCAAGAGTCCCAGTCCATACCAGGAGAAACACCCCCAGACCATACTTCCACCTCCGCCGAACTTGACTGTTGGTCACAATGCATTCTGGCAGGAGACGTTCTTCAGGCAGACGCCAGATCCAAACCCTGTCGAACGGTGAAGGGTGAACCTTGATTCGTCGCTCGAAAGAACCCGTTTCCACTGATCTGCAGTCCAATTTCAATGCGCTTTGAACCACATTAACCGAGCAGGGCTGTTGGACTTTGCGATCAAATGCTTATGGGCAGCAGCACGATCATGAAAACCATGCAGATGTGCTGAATTATGGATGGTATTCATTGAAACAATACTCCCGGATACCTGTTGAAATTCCTCGCGGATGAGGGCCATTGGCTGGCTGCAGTTCTTTCGAATTTCTCTGGACAGCACTCGTCGGTATGTATCTCCCAGTTTCATTGGTGTTCAGACTCGGGGCACCTTCCGACAATCACCGCTCACCTTCCACTTCTTAATCACATAGGCCACTGTCGATTTTGGGTATTTAAGATCACTAGATATGTCCCTTATGGATTGGCTACATTTGTGATACCTGATACTTAAACCATTCTCGAAATGAGTGCTCCGAACTGCGCGGCATCTTGCATGCGACGAATGCCGATGCTGTTTCCTACACGATGTACTCCTGACGTACCTCAGGACCGCAGATATCGTCAAATGCATAGGTGTCCAAATACTTATTGGTAGACAGTGTATATATATATATATATATATATATATATATATATATATATATATATATATATATATATATATATATATATATATATATATATGTCCGATTTGACCACTTTACTTAAAGTTCTTAGAATGCAGTTACTTCGACTTTTTAGGCTGAAAAAAGACAACAATATTTAAGGTTTTATTTCTTTATTTCTTATTAGACAATATTAGTTACTTTTACAGGATTAAAAAAACACTGGTGAGACAGGAGCATTAGAGGTTACTTTTCTGATCACAATGTGATGCGAATGACATCACGATACGTGTACAGATATTACATAAAATGGCTATGTAATGTTCATTTAACAATGTTCCCTATTTAATGAACTAAACAAGATAAAGCATTGTGACTGGCGACCGCATACAGGAGTATTGGAGGCAAGAAGAAAGACTGTAAATTTTGTTACATGAATGGAAGGGTAGCATTTTAAGGTAAAGAAATCGCCATAAATTATTGCAGAATGTAATCATATAATTGGTAATTAGGGTTAAAATATAATTGCATATATATATATATATATATATATATATATAATATATTATATATATATATGTATGTATATATATGCATATACCACCTTAATTCCCTACATTTTGCAATGAAATCACCTGGATGACGTGGAAGGAACGTGATAATTATACCTTTGGTTTGGAGTGCTACGGTCTACTGTTTTGCACACGAGGGCTAATGAGACCGGACCTACAGCTTAAAGCCGATTCCGAACGGCTACAAACATCCATGAACGCAGTAGGTTTCGAACCCATGAACTCCGGTTCCGAAAAGCAGCGCTCTATCATTCGCCCATCGTTCGGCAATTATACCTTTGGAAAGGGGTGGAAATTGTAGTTTACTGCTGCTGGAGAGTCAGAAGAATCATTCTTTCACTTACTTCTGTGTGAGATGGGAAAGACTGCGGATCTAAGCGATTTTGATAGAGGGCAGATTGTAATGGCTCGAAGTCTCGGAACAAGTATTTCCGAAATTGCACGACTCGTGGGTTGTTCGCGATCTACAGTTTTTAGTAATTATGCAAACTGGATGAATGACGGTGAAATATATATATATATATATCTATATATATATATATATATATATATATATATATATATATATATATATATATATATATATATATATATATATATATATAAGTGGAGAGGAGGTATGTGTTTGTACGTCAATTTCTAACTTATTTTGAGGAATAGGCTTTTATTATTCCAGTACCTTCCATTCTGAAAACACAATACAAGAGTGGTATTCTAATCTACTGACTAAAACACAGAAAGTTAGCTTCCTGATTCCTGATTCTGCAGTCATTGTTAACCAATCATATGTTTAGATATCTTTAGAGTTTAATTAAGTATCTTCATAAATATCATTATTTAGGGTTAATGAACACTGACAAAAGAATAGCACAAAGTTTTGTATGGGAAAAGTAACCAAGAGAGAAGTTCCATAATACAATGATAGCAATCAACCGACCAAAAACAAAATTTGGTAAAAAATGTCTTTTCTAACTTTTTCCGTTAAAGTGTACGCACGTGAAGTGATCATTCCAGCAGATGTGTAAACATGCTTTGATGTTGAACTAATCCCTTAATCGAAAAATTAGGAGTTGAAATACACTTTGGTCCTCTGGAGGAAAAATGAAATTACTTAGTGATAGGAAATTGAATGCGCCAATGTAACGGAAGCCACACGTGCCGCGGCAATAATTGCTTCGTCATTTTCCCAAGAGAACATCTTCACGAAAACATCGAACTATATTTGGAAGCATTTACCCCACACGACACGTAAATGTTTAGAAGAAAATGGAACGGATGATTTCTATAGACGCATGTGCTGTTGGAAAATAATTTGCATTGATTTTTACTTTTCAACATATTTTCTTGTCTTGACAAATCATTAATTTCATCTACCCGAGTAATAACAAATCAAAAAAGGAAGTACGAAAAAATATTTAAGAGAAGATTTATTAATATTTCAAATTCAATAGGAAAGTAATGGATAAATTATTATTTTTAGATAATGACATAAAACTTTTGATTATACTGGTACATTATGAAACGAACTATACACATGTATAGATTTTGTCTTTCTTAATAGCTCTTTTTAGGTTTTTAATAACGGCTTTGTAAAGATAATCAATGTAAAAGTCGTTGTTATACGTAAAAACTAAATTAAATTTTAATGAATTCAAATGCATTTTAAATTTAGTCATCTAACAACAAGGCTTAGATGTTGTAACCGAAGATTATTGCTTAGATATCTATTTAGTTTTTTTTTTTAAATACGAGATCTAATTTAAATTAAGCCTGTTCTGAAATGGATTTTAAATATTACCTAATAAAGCCTATAATATATATATATATATATATATATATATATATATATATATATATATATATATATATATATATATATATATATATATATATATATATATATATATATATATATATATATATTATATATATATATATATATATATGTCTGTATGATTCATATATATTTATGTACTTATATACACCTTTGTATATAACTAATATATCTCTTTCATTAAATATAGATATAGCCCAATTATTCTCTTAAAATCAATACAACAATAGCTTTAGAGTAATATTCGATAAAGGGTAATTTTTATGTGATGGGTTAATCGGATATATAATTAGCTGAACGATGGCCGATTGGTTAGGGTGCTGGGCATCGTTACCGGAGTTCGTGGATTCGAATTCCACAGTGGCATGGATGGTGGTGGCTGTTCGTCCCGGTCTCATTAGTCCTCGTGATGCAAAAAGTAGACCGTAGCACTCCAAACAAAAACCAAACTATTTTTTAATTATTCTTTATTAAATTTTTCTTTTTTATAGTATTATTTATTCTTTTTTTTGGTAGGAAGGGGTTAATTTTAAACATCGTCTAGAAAAATTTTATCAGGCTACAGGAAATCTTTCACATTTGCAGAAAGAAAATTCATTTGGTGTGGTTAGGAGATCGGTACCTAAGAATAGCACCCTACCATATGGCTATCGTTCTGATACGTAAAATATGATATCCATGCAACAATCTGCAACCACACACATAGCTTGGATCTTCGAAATTTCTTCTCTGTGATAGTAGGTAGTGGCAAGTACTTAAGCTAATATACTCAACAGAAGTCTTTTGCCATGCTCCACAGAGCGAGCATTTCGGTGGTGAATTTAGGAAATGAGGAGAATAGGGTATGGAGTGAAATTAAAAGAATACTGGATGTTTCATTGGATGTTTACTAAATACTAGATACTGGATGTTTCGCCTCTCATGATTATTTCAACTTCAAGGATAAAATCTTTGATGCTGAAATAATCATAAAAAGCGAGAACTTTGTAGGCCTAAATATTCCTTACAATAATAGTCAAAAAATTTATTTATTTTGAATCAAGCATTAATAGATATACAACTATGGTCCAAATGAAAATGAAAATTATGAGATACAACAGACAACGCCGTTCGCGATCCTGCTTCCCAAAGACATTGGAAACGGTCTCCAGCATACCCATGGGGTTAGTAAAAATATTTATTCTACTTGAAGCAGAAGTACAATACAGACAGTACAATACAGTTCAAAAGCAGAAATGAGACGTTGGAAAATTTTAAAGAAATGTTCGAAGTTGCTATCAGGAGGTCATACCATGGCAAAAATTGAACGCGTTTAAACATACACGGTGTGCTGATGATGCTTACTGACTCTATGATCTCCGTCCTGTGAGATACTCTAGTGCAAAGACATCGCCTAGTTACCTAGGTTTGTTACTTAAGTTT
This sequence comes from Pardosa pseudoannulata, assembly GCA_032207245.1. NCBI lineage: Eukaryota > Metazoa > Arthropoda > Arachnida > Araneae > Lycosidae > Pardosa > Pardosa pseudoannulata. The sequence continues at coordinate 22,206,157 of CM063508.1, forward strand.
GTATAATTTATGGAAGATTGTAATCGGTGATTTGTTATGGAAAAGTATAGTATGAAAATGTGTAATCATCCATTAAATAAATAAAAATATTTTATAAAGGTATTCAATGAAAGCAAAGACGAGAAGAAACATTTAAACATTGAAACATTTAAACATTTTAGAGAAAGAAAGATTTTCTAGCTTACGTTGAATAACGGGAAAATGTAGATAGTATTCCTGCAGTAATATATATAGTTATATACATATTTATGAAGTACCATACTTAAAGTACTTTTTTCCTAATGAAACTGGCAATACGGATACTATATGCCTTTGTGCCAATACGAGGTTACGAAGCTGTTCCCCAACCGAGAGCACGTGTAGCTTAAAGTATATTACGGATACGTGTAAAATCAACCCAAGCTGGATACTCATAATTTAGAAGCAGTGACCAGGCAGAAGATCCCCAGGCTTGGCCTGCCACCCCTAGAGGTATCGTTTCGAGAACTTGGAGAACATTGTGACCATGAACATATTCACTCACCTTTAACGAACAAGGCGGATCTTAATCCGGAGTCAACCCCAAATTCGCAACCTTTGAGGTACAAGATCGCTGCCTTTGCCAATTAAGCTACCGCTGCTCATGCTTAAACATAAATGAACCCTAAAAGTCCACAGTTTGTGTTCTGTGAGATTCTCCGGTGGGGTTCTAATTTGAAATCTTTTTCTATTCTTATACCCCTTTTTGCTCTATTCCAAGCCACACTCTTATATCACCCACTCAATGGGGTTTCCGACTACATTTCCTCAGATAATATTTTTCTCTTGCTGATTACAACCACCTCTCTTAATTTGTCAGTCAAATTCAGCTATATCCTGTAGAGGTATTACTTAAATTTTGAAAAATTTACATCGTAAACTCCTTACAGATTGCCTCTTGATGGTACCGTTTGGTCCCTCCAACATACTATTTTTGGTTTTACAAGGAAAGATGTTATTAATGATCCCAATTCATTCATTTACTTTTGGAAAAATTATGAATTCATGGAGATGGTCTATTTTTGCTAGACTATCTGTGATTGGATAAAAACAACTTGGGTACTTTAGGGCACATTTTAGTTTAAAACTAAACATAATACGAAAATAATTGAAGTTGAAATAACAGAATACTGGATACAAGGAGTTTAAGTGCAAGAAAAGGTAGGTGAAAAATTAATGCAATGGAAATATTCGGAAATCAAATATTTCGTATAAATTTCTGTAAGATTCCATTTTGATTTTAAATAAATCAGTTCAAAGAATAATAATGAATTATTAATTTTGATTCTGAAAGTTGAAATAACAAGTATGAAATATTTAATTATTCCAAACATATCTCGGAATGATTTGAATTTATTATAACATGCAAAATGGAATATATATTAAAAATTAAATGATTTACTAAACATTTGTAGTATTGAAGAGACATTATAACTTAAAATATAGAAAATATAATTAAATTTAGAAATAATTAGCACAAAGCATTTAATCTATAAAAAGAGAGTGTTGTTTACAATGTTTATATTCAATCAGGTTCAAACATACTAGTTACACAATCTTTTGAATATTAAAAACAAGTAGTCTACTTAAATTTTCTTTATGTTTACTTTTCTCTTATTAATTAAAAGTAACACCAATACGGTCTTAAATATAATAACCAAATGTAATTTTCACAAATTATTGTTGATTGAAAATCTTAATCATTTTCATTTTGATAAATTTGAAATAATAATTCTGATTATACTACATCTAATTTAAACGAATAAATCTGTTCAGACCAAACATTGTCTTGTAGATACTAACATATTTCTTTTATTATCATCAAATGTATGTAAATTGAACACTTCTATAACACATTAATTTCATATATCATTATTGTATATTAAAAGATGTTTTTATTTTAACATTTTCAATTCCTTAATTTTGTTGAATAAATGTACATGCAAATATAATATAAAAGTATATTTTAAACTATAGTAAAAGTTGAATAAATTTTCCTGTAATTTTCGCCTTTTAGAACAGAAAGTGTTTCAAAACTGAATTTTATAAAATATTTATTTGAAAAATACGAAAATCAGAGAAAGACTTAGTGTCAACACAAGACGTCTAACACAAGACGCATATCGCACTGTCAAATATTTTTTAAAAAATCATTTGGACATCTTAATTACCAATCAGCAAGAGAAATGCAACAGATATTTAAATTATTAGATAGCGAAAAATAGAGAATTTGTAGTGGATATGTTCCAAATTATATAGTTAGAAATATCTCTAGTTTAGAATAAATTAGTGAATGTATGAAAAATTACACTAGGGAATATATTGGAATATTTTCCCTCACTTTCAATTTTATATTTGAATAATTTCTAAATTTTAATTTTTAGTTAGAGAGAATTTTCGGATATGAGAATTATTTATACAATGAACACAAAGTAATAACCCTAAGTGTGTGCTTGTATAATGAGTCATTTTACTCACGCCTTTTACTATCTATCTATCTATCTATAATCTCTCTCTCTCTCTATATATATATATATATATATATATATATATATATATATATATATGTGTGTGTGTGTGTGTGTGTATGTATATATATAATATATATATATATATATATATATATATATATAGAGAGAGAGAGAGAGAGAGAGAGAGAGTGAGTGATAGAAGAGAGGAAATAAAATCTATGCCATCTTTAGGCTTATCTGCATTTGGAAAATCGATATCATGAAGCTAATGTAAGTATAAAAACTTATTACACTCATCTTTTTTCTAACAACTTCGTTAAAAGGGACATGATCAATTTAAAAAAAACCTCCTTTTGTATATATAGTAACAAGATTTTAGGGTTGGAAAGGTGCTTGCTATCTCTCTCTCTCTCTCTCTCTATCTATCTATATATATATATATATATATATATATATATATATATATTAGACACTGCATGTGCCGTCAGGAGACATGCCTTCCTGCAAATACAAGATCTATATTTCTATACTCTGTGTACAATTAATCGTGTGTGCCATTTTATATATATATATATATATAATATATATATATTATATATATATGGCTAGTAGAAAATTGATGTTAAAAATTTCATTACATATTTTCACTAAGCAATTATTACAATGTAGGGGACCAAAAGTAAAACAGTCCTTAATATTTTTTGTATATAAAGATACATAACATTATATATAGCACATGTTTGCATGTTTATTTTTATTCCAAATCATCTTTCTGTCATAGCACATGTTTAGTTTGCGGCGCTAAGGTCTACTTTTTTGCGATACGAGGGCTAACTCTCCGGGCCCTACTGCTTTAAGCCGGTTCCGAAAGGCTACAAACATCTATGCCTTAGTAGGATTCGAATCCACGAACTCTGCTACCGATGATTAACGCCTTGACCATTCGACCATTGTTCAGTTGTGTGTGTGTTGATAAATAAATAAATAAATAAATAAAAAAATACATATGTGTGTATAAATAAATAATTATGCATGTACATATGTACATTTACATAAACATGTGTATGTATGTGCGTATATATGCATGCATGAATTTGGCGAGTTCAGTATCACCAACGAGTAAAAACCAATATATTTACTTTTTGAATAAAAATCCTTATGCAATAGATAAATCTCATATTTTTTTTCTTGTATTTCCATGCTATCCAACGCCTTTTACCCTAAGGCGTTGATATTTGGTTACCGATCTTAGAATAACCCTTCCATAAATATTCCACCACTTAGTTCCAGAAAGCACGACGTATGGAGGGAAGAAAAGGGGTCAAGAGAGAATCTGATTCCTGGCATTAGAATGGGGATATTTTCCCTCGCACAAAATCGAGCTATTTTCTTTTTTTTTTTTTTTTTGCTCATCCAATCGAATCAATAATGTGAGCTGAGTGCCCTTTTTAAATAGCAACGGACTCCTGTCACTGGAACGGTCTGTTGATCTCAGAATTTTCCAAGAATTCAGTCCAGGATTGATATATATCACTTGTCGTCATTCTATGGATGACGGAAAAAGCATTACTGAAATTGGATTTCTAAGTACTTGGAAATTTTGTCTTCTAAAAAGAAATAGATGCCTGTTGAGGGGATGGGATTTATTTTTAACTTCAATTTTCGAATACAGCACTTTATTCGAGTATCCTGCGAGATTTTTTTTTGAAATAATGATGATGGATATTAAGATTAAAATGGCTGGAGTCGGGTAATTTTTACTGTCCCTAAGCAAAGCTGTATTTTATTCAGAGCAAAAATATTTCAAAATAGAACTGAAATTGTTTTCATTATTTTAAAAGTTACTAGCTAGGCTACTTCGTGCCAGTGACTCTGTATTCACTGAGATAGGTCGAGACTTTTTTTTCTGCTTTTCTTGAGTAATTTGGTACATTTTGTATAATATAAAAAGTTTCCTTAGTTAATAGCTTAAGTATCTTCCTCTATTTCTCGGGTTAAATTTTGAAAATCGTTTTTTACTGGTTACAAAATAATCTTAGGAACATGTATTCCAAATGTATTGTTTCTAGGTTTAGCAGTTTTGTCTTATATTTGTTTCATGGTATGTATATCAGTCAGTTATTTTCTTATTTCATATAATGAGTTAATAAATGAACATGCTAGCATATTGTTGAAATATATAATCGCACTCATACTTGACGACTTGACCGATTATTGTTGTATACAAGTAATAGCTCTCTTTGATGTAAGAGGTTTTCTTTAGTTGATCCTTTTGTGTTTTGATTGACTTTGTTTAATTAGTTTTTGCCTGTAATTTGATTAGCTGGACGCAGGATCTTAAAACTATAAAAGCCCAATGTAAATAGTATTTCTTGTTTATTTTGGTGTTTTCAGTAAAAGGTGTTTGCGATCTGCGGCTTCATTATGCTTCAACACATAATAAGTCTAAAAACCGAAAAACACAATGAACGATCTATATGATATTTAGTATATGACCTTTACACCAATATTGTAAACTAGCATATAGCCCATGATACGACTGGATCAGTAAAGCTTTTAATTTTACGGAATTGTATAGTAACCAATGAGGCATGTAAAAAATGTATTAATAGAATATTTGTATAATAGAAAATATTTAGTTGTATAAATATTTGTATTAACAAAAAATTAAAAACATGCTTTCTTGATATACCTAAAGAAGTAATAGGCTACATTTTTATTTGTCCGTAACTTTATTTTCCTCGATTTTATCTTAAAAGTTTAGAATTATCGTTAAAAGTTTTGGACATTGTAGAATATAAAATTAACTTAAAAAACTTTACTAACCGTATGTTTGTTGCCAACTTCAATTTACCTTGTCCTACTACGTGATGGGATGGACAGAGGTTTTAATATTGACAGTGACCATTTGGCGGTATATATGAATGATGTTCAAAATTTAGCAAATCGATTGCAAACCGTGTGGTTATGCATAAAAAACAAACACACAAACGAACAAACTTCTTAATTTTCAAAGAGATACATATAACTTAAACGCTAGATATTTATTAGTCCGTAAAATAGACTCATAGACTTTCATGAAAATAATTCGTTATTAATACCGGTGATAAAATTTTCATTGCAACAAAAAATAATCGAGGATTAAATTTAAAACTGTCCCATATGTACTTAATCTATTATTTTAGAAAAATATCAAACAACGTTAATTACGCAATATCTAAGTTCAGTTATAAAACGTATGAAAACAATGCAGGTAATATTTAAATAATTTAAAATAAGAAATGATTAAATGAGAGGGTTAAAGGAATGACGTCATAATACTAGAAAAAAATTTTTTAAACTATTTTTACCTATTTATTATTTGATAAATTGATATATATAATCGTCTGCTCTTAACCGGGTAATATAGGGCTTGAAATAATAGAATTAAACACTCGAAAAGGGAGGGAACGAAATTTATATTGCAATATTTATATTATTTCTATTTCAATAGTATGTTTAAATATATTAAATAAAAAATCAAATTGAAAATACTAAATTAAATATATTTTCTACTTTTTATTTAGCATTTAAATTAAATGTATTTCATTAACCTTTGATAATAATTACCAGAACCTATGCTGTTTAACTGTTTTTGTATGTAAGATAAGTTACTTAAAATTTGCAAAGAACTGAAAGACTATCAAGATAAAGAAACAGTAAATTAAGTAAATTGTAAATTGATCTGTGTATACCGCATTTAACTTTGCTTTCTTTTTGTTTCTTTAGGTTTTTGACTTGGGTTAAATATTATTATCATTGAGCATGTTACCTCAGTAGGTTTAAGGTTCTTCTCTAAAAATGTATATATTTATTCATTTATATATTATTATTTTACCAAGATTCTTTCGGTCTAAGGTTTTCAAGTCTTTTCAATTAAGGGCTAGTTTTAGTTGGAATATGGTACTACTACCTTTGAATTTTACTCCCTTCAGTATTGTCAGTAATGGAGTTGTTAAGAAAGCTACTGAAATCCATTTAGTTTAAATGCTGAATACTATGTATAAAATGAAAGTTAAACTAACTCGTTTTATCCTCGTCTATTTTATACCTTTTTACATTAAAAAAATATTGAACAAGTAATAACATCCCAATAAATCATAAAATATTAAATTCATACAAATGCTATTCCAAACTAAATCCTCTGATGCTATTTTACTTTTCGAATGAATAATTTTTATTTTTCCTATAAATTGCATGCTTATTTTGACTGTATGTTTTTGGATCAAAGAGTTTGAGTCAAAACTTTTCTCAGATTTACAATATTTGTGTAAACGTTATATATTAAATGTCGTACATACATATAATTGAGTTTTATATTGCCTAGAATATATATATATGCTAGGACACTCATTTATTAAGTCTCTTTATATTCTAAATGAGAAATTGACTGACTGACATACCTGGACACAATAAACAGTAAAGACAAAACTTCTATTTCAATGAAGGAGAAATTTAAATTTAAGGTTTCTATGCTCATGCTTGTAACCCATAAGAAAGAATTTTTATGAACATTCCTCCGTTAATGACCCTTGAAATGAAGTAGACTGTCCAAGCAACACAAGAATTGGATTTTTACTGCTTCACTACGTAGACAATGTCCGCTTGAGTGCTTTTACACCCCCTTTACAAGTTTAAAGGTTTCTGTTTGGGTTTTGTTCGTGGAAATCGGCCGACCTGACTTCGAGTGGAAAAAATAAAATACTAAATTAGAGATCTAGAGCAAGTGTTTTCCAGTAACAGTTCGGAAGTCAAATTTATACAAATAGCAAGAGCTTTTTGAGAAAAAATTTATTCCAACAAAGAGTGCATTATCAAACGAAGTTAAAAAAATTAATAATATCTCCTTTTCACTCATAACAATAGACGTTCCAGAAAAGCACTGTTATATCTATCATTAAAACTTGATATATCAAACTGGAATACAATCACATTATATATATATATATATATATATATATATATATATATATATATATATATATATATATATATATATATATATATATATATATAATATATCAAAATTTATATCACTTTAATATTTCATTAGAAACCGCCTCTCTCCCATTTTAAGTCAGTAAAATATTTTTCTTAGTCTCAAATATCTTAATCAAAGGATCTTAAAATTCTTTCAATACATTTCCCAAAGCTTTCTGTCCAATAGATATAAATTTTCTGTCCATTCAACACGTTTTACAGCTGTCGCCGTCAAATGGCTCGGTTTTTCTCCTGGTCCTAACAGTTAAATTCGTTAAGTTTTTTGTCCTTTGAGAAAATTCTAAAATAAAGTTTTCACTCTTGGGTGCTCTTTTCGAGCAAAGTGATTTTCATGTCTTTCTCTTGTCTGCCCCTGACTAGTGAAGATGTTCTTTTCTAACAGCTCTTAAATAAAATTTCGTTTAGACTTGTGTGCCGTTCTCTTCAATATGGCTAGAAACTTTTTTATTAATGCTAACCTGATCAGGTTTCTTTTTGCCCAGTATCCCAGGCGAGCAAAAAAGTATAAGGGATACATAATTATTGTGACTAGAGGAAATAATTTTTACACACACACTCACACACACACACACACACACACACACATATATATATATATATATATATATATATATATATATATATATATATATATATATATATATATATATATATATATATATATATATAAGACTATGCACACTATTTGATACTGTTAGCTCTATGCTTGGAGGATTTTATAATTATTGACCAATTATATGAAGCCCACAAATGTACCTGTAGTTTCCAATGCAGTGCTTTAGACCTTACAGGTTGGAAATCTCTGGTACAGTGGATAGGATATAAAATATGGCACTAAAATTGTAACTTGTAGTATTGAGTAAATAATAAATCCCATCAAATATTAGTTGATTCTTTGAGTGATCTATATGGATGTTAATGTCCGTGACAATACAATATCATCCACGACAGGGATAATGTCCATAAACTCTCATGAAGAAACAAAATTTCAAAGAATTATGTCTGTTTTGAATGAATACTATATATCTGTATCAGCTTTTGAAAGAAATACATCTGTTGGAATAGTGTTGTTAATAGTGTTTCACATTTGTCCCCCTTTTGGCCAATATGATAAAGTAACATTTGAAATGGATGGGTAATTTCCAAAGATGTTTAACACTGATAACAGTGGATATTTGTGTTTCTTACGTTTTCGTGAAATCCTTTCTTATTGCATGCTAGAAGAAGCCTCTCTGCGTTTGAATAAAATACATAGTATCTCCATATAAAGTGGAATAACGCCATTTTCAAAGAATAAGGCTCATATCTGAAAGTAATCAGAAATACTCCAGGTTTTTATACACTCTACAAATTATTTAATAGGTGTGCCTGGGTCTCACGACACTTGTTCAGATAGTAGTGGACATTGTTCAAAGTATATTGTAGCATCACCCTGTTAACAAATTGTATGCGGGACAAGTACTAGTGTGGGTTAGTGTAACAACATGGTTTCTTTGTGGGCACAAAAGTACCAGTATATAAAGGAAAACGAAGCCTAATGCTCTTGTCTACTACATAGATTCTGGAAAAATTTAGACAAATAAAAACTAGTTTTTACATCATCTACGAATTTTTTTTTACATCATCTACGTATTTTACATCAGTCGATATGGAACCACAGAACGGGAAGGTTGATTAAAAAATCAATTTAGACTTAAAATTTACTTTTTATAACGCCCGATCACGGTACAATTCCGCTGCGAAATGTACCCACACACAATGTGCTAATCGCCATTACTTCAGCACTGATCACCGAGGTTTTCCTAAATTTTTGATAGTGGGAAAACTAAGAGAGGTCCTTAATGTTACCCTAATACAAAAAGTCACAAGAAGCGAAATTAGACCTGGGGGACTAAGGGAACAAAGCAGGTTAATTCTGACTCACATATGGAACGATGGCCAATGGGCAATGCACTGCTTTTCGGTATCAGAGTCCGTAGGTTGGAATGTATGTTTGTAGCAGTTCTGAACTTTTAATCAGTATGTTCCGGTCCCATCAGCACTCATGTCACAAAACTGTAGACCATAGGGATACAAACCAATCAACAAACCAACACATTCAATCCAGGAGAAATTAAACATTCTGGTATCGACAAACTTAAATGTTTTAATGAGTTAACACTGCCAATTTGCTATTATTTTGATATATCCCTCATATTTTCCTGTTATATTAAGATGACTGACTCCATTTAACTTTTATAGACATTTATTCATTTACTCAAAAAAAAAAAAAATAGAAATACGCACGAGAGCGTTAGTCGAGAGCGTTCTTATCCAAACTATCCAACCCTTTGTAGCTGGTAAGCTTTGAGCACCGTTAGAGTTGAATTGTAGAGTTGCGTAGGAATAGGCTGCTCACCATTGAGTGGGAACCATAATATCATACCATATCCCATCATATCATATCTTTGTTTGGTTTGGTTAGGAGGTCTGCGGTCTACTGTTTTCCATACGAGGGCTAAGGAGACCGGGACCTACAGCTTGAAGCCGACTCCGAACGGCTACAAAATTCCATGCCCTCAGCGGAATTCGAACCCACGAAATTCGGTTCCGAAGAGTAGCGCTCTACCATTCGGGCAACGTTCGGCTCTTATCATATCTTATCCCATCATATTTGCATGTATTTTTGATTACACAACGTTTTGATAATGAATGAAAACTTAGTTGCTGTTGTTGTTACTAATCTCAGATTACCTAGCATAGCTAGACAATCTCCATAAATCCAAACAATACACAAAAAGTCCAAAACAATAGAGGATCCCGAAGGACCTTGTCCTGTTTAATGTCCAAGCAAACTAAGATATGAGCAGGGGTTACCCTGTGAGCCCCACACCAGTTTCATTTAGGAAAGATATTCTGTCCCTGCCTGAAAGTTAGTGTTCTGATACTGCCACTCACTATGAAATTTTTAAACAGCTTTATATATCAATGGACATCTCTGCAAAAGTTTGTATCATGTATATTGTAAGGAATTTTGCACCCATGACTCATGTGTGCCCTTCACGCTATCTACAAAACAGATCCATGGCCCCTTCCACCCGGCATTCCTTAGGGGAAATAAGAAGCTGGCAGGAAAAGGAGGCTGATAAGGTATTTCGGAGGAACTTGTTTATGTTTTGGCAGGACCTCGGAAAAGGAGGATGTACTCTTTTTGGAAGGGCTGAAGTTTCCAGACACCCCCTCAACGAGGAAGCGAAGATCTCGGAATAGAGGAGTTGGATTCGAGTCGGCGACCGACACACATCCCTCTGCTTTAATACTTTAAAGGACACTAAATTTCTTAGGATTTTATTAAATGTGTTGACAAATATTACCTATGAACCCTATAAATGTAAAATACACGAAAAAATGTGCATTCATTGGGAGGAAGAAAGGTTAAAGGGATTGTTTAAATGAAAAACTATCCTTTTGTACTGTGTAAAAATAGTACTTTCTTTTAAATTTTTATTAAGAAGGGAGTAGAATTCATAATTATCATTAAAAGTGTATAACAAAAAAATACCTAAACAGTTTTTAAGTGTTATTGGGATAAATATAAGTATTTGGGGTCACACGAAAGATGAATCCAATTTCTGAATTTTCTGATTGAAGCAAGTTTAAAAATGGATATTTCAAATGGAAAATGAATTAAGTGTAGTGTTTTTATATACTGTAAGTTTGAAATGTTACAAACATTGAAAATCATACATGCGTCTTTAAAAAGTAGAAAAGTTCGCTGCAAAACCACCGTTCATTAAAGGGTTAAAGAGGAGAACTTTATTCTTTTTTTTCTCCTCGGACATGTAAGCGCGGTCATGCAGTTTAGATTGTTGACAGGCTCTGAGACGCACAACTATGATATTTGGTTTACTTTAATTGTGTCTTAAATGCTGTAAATAAATGTGTTTTGTCCGTGCAGGCTTTTGGAGGAATTATTTTAATTACATGCATCCCAGCGACAATGGACGAACATACCTGCCACAGTACAGTAGGCTGGCAGGTCCCACGCTGATATAGCGCACAAGAAAGTGGGTGCGATTACATATATTATAATTAAAATCACAACATTTTACCAAGTTATGTACTTCCAATACCCGCTACACAATGAAAAAGTAGTAATAATCCTTTCCTACTTCCGAACTTCTTCGGAAAATTTCCCCATTACAGTCTTAAGTTTTTATGATAGGATTTCTAAAGAAAAAATAAGTTTCAAAACCCTCAATTTAAACTTAAAATTGAAGTTTTAGATTCAAGCAACTATGAAAAGAAATATCAAACATAAAAGTTTTCTAATTATAAAAAAAACATATGTTTACCAGTATAAATTTTTTGTTATTTAAAACTGTAAAAAATATGCTTTAAAATGTTTTAAATTATAACTTGTTTTATTTAAAAATATTTTATAGCTTTGAAACTTTGCAAATGCTAATTTACATCCATTCAAATTGGCAAAAAATATGAGACATTTTACATAAAAATTATAAAAATCCTTGAAAATATATAATTTGTAAAATGTTTGATGTTTACGTTAATTAAAATGTATTTTATACAAAAAAAATATAATTTATATACAACTCTTCTATGTTTCATGAATACATACGATAATATTTTTTCATTTATAGAAACTTTGAATCTAAATCACAGAAATTATATTAGGAATAATTTTTTTTCAGTACATAGAAAAAATGCATATATAATACTTTAATCCATGTTAATATACTACCATATAACTAATTTATTATAAAAGTAATGTTATCAATTTATATAAAAAATTAAAATGCAGTTGGAGAGTTATTTTAGAATAAAATAATTAAAACATGTAGTAAAGAACGAGTTTCATTAAGATTTTAAAATTTATTCTTTCATTAATTAATTCAAAAGTTTTTCACATTAATAAAGTGAGTTCAAAATTTTGAAAAAATTAAAAGTAAAAACTTATTTATTTCGTATTCATTAAAAACGCATATTTTAAGGACATGATTAAATTGGTTGATTTACTACGTGGAAAATATACATATGTTTTAAACAGAAATAATTTGATATCTTAAATTAGTGTTAAAAAACATTTTAACTATTTTAAATTCGACCCTAGGTTTCTTAGCTGAGAATGTATACCAGACAAAAAGTATGCAAGCATTCATTGAATTTTATTTCAAGGTATGAAAAGAAAGTATTTTAAATGTATTAAAGTCCGAAACAAAATTCTTTCAGTCAAATTAAACTTTAATTACTTGCTTCTTTCAATGTAAAAATCTTAAGACATAGTACACTTTGAGATGAGAAGTTTTTATTATAACAGTCTATTTTTCATTACATATAAAATAAAATGGTGTGCACAATTTGGAATAAATATTAGATCATTAATAAGAGTCTGATTTTATAATTTTTTGGTTTCGCTTTATTAATAAATTTAATACTAAAAAAAATATTTATTCCAAGTGATAAAAGCATAAATTAACTTACCATGAAATAAAGTTTGGAAATTTCTGAATTAAAAACTATTTTTTTTAAATGTGTCAAAAAAATACTTCTCTAGAAGCCGGTCTCACTCAAGTCGTTTAACGCGTAACCACAGTTAATCTCTGTTTAAGAGGAGAATTGTGCCCCAACATTGACTGGCGCCATGGGTTATTCGCGGTTAGCCGTTAAACGATCCTTAATCTATGTAGTTACAGAGGAATATTCTTCTAATTTAAGTCCAATAAAAAACTCTCTAAAACTATTTTCGGACATTTATAAACTATAGAAGTATATTGTATCAGGGAAACACTACACCATTGGCTGGAGCCATGGGTTAATCGTAGTCAGCCGTTAAACGACTTTGCTGAGACTGGTCCTTAATGTGTGTCGTTACAGAGAATTATTCTTCTAATCTAAGACCAATAAATAACTCTCTAAAAATATGTTCGATGATTTATAAACTATAGAAATATATTGTATCACTGAAACAGTACATCATTGGATGGCGTCATGAGTTAATGGCGGTTACCCGTTAAACGACTTTGTTGAGACTGGCTCTTAATCTGTGTCGTTACAGAGAATTATTCTTCTAATCTAAGACCAATAAATAACTCTCTAAAAATATGTTCGATGATTTATAAACTATAGAAATATATTGTATCACTGAAACAGTACATCATTGGATGGCGTCATGAGTTAATGGCGGTTACCCGTTAAACGACTTTGTTGAGACTGGCTCTTAATCTGTGTCGTTACAGAGGATTATTCTTCTAATCTAAGACCAATAAATAACTCTCTAAAAATATGTTCGGGCATTTATAAACTATAGAGGTATATTGTATCAGGGAAATACTACCTTAATATAACAAAACATAGACTCAGATGATATAAAGCGCTATAACAGAATATTTTACAGTGTTTATTCTAATTTAAGAAGAATACACATTTTCAAACTATAGAAGTTTTTTATATCAGGGTGCACTACCTGAATATATCAAAGCATGCAATCATGTGATATATAGCTCTATAAGAAGATATTTTACAGTGTGTTTTCTAATTTATGAAGTGTACATATTTGAAAAAAACTATAGAAGGTTTTTGTATCAAGATACACTACCTGACTATATCAAAACAAGCAATCGTGTAATATATAGAGCTATAACAAGATATTTTACAAAGTCTATTCTAATTTATGAATTATACATATTTAGAAACTATAGACTTTTTTGTATCAGGATACACTTCTAGAATATACCAAAACATACAATCATGTGATATATAACGCTATAAAAAGATATTTTACAGTGTCCTTTATAATTTATGAAGTATACACATTTGCAAACTATAGAAGTTTTTTTGTATCAGGGCACATTACCTGAATATATCAAAACATGCAATGGGATATATAGCTCTATAACATGGTATTTTACAAAGTCCATTTTAATTTATGAGGTATACACATTTTCAAGTTTTTTGTATCAGGGTACACTACCCGGATATAACAAAACATTGAATTATGTGATATATAGTGCTATAACAAGATATTTTACAAATTCCTTTCTAATTTATGAAGCATAATACACCTATAACTTCTTTATGAAATAAGAGCATATGAACAGAAAACTTTTCCTTTATTTAAACATTAATAAGCCATGCGTCCAGTATCGTACAAAATGCACGCAACAAGGTCACATTAAAATTCTTTTTTAAACTCCTGAGATCTTTATAACGAATTCCATACCATTATCTCCCTAATCAAAAAAAAGGGTAATTTCACTTGTAGAAATATCTCTACTGTCCGATACAGGTGAATGCCAATGTTCAAAAAATAACCTTTCTCTTACTTTTTTTAAGGTGTCTCGTGTTATCAGCTCGAGTTTCCCCGAAACCCACCCATTCGTGAATGTCATGATCACGAACCAGGTCAAGCGACCAAAATATCCGATCATAAAAACAGTGGTCCGGGGTCCTCAGGGACTTATTATTGAACGAGATAGGTTCCATCTTGCTCGTCCCATCATTTACACCTTTACCTCTCTTTCTGAGTAAGTTAAACTGTATTTATATCTTTTACATCGGTAAATTATTAAATTTTTATCGATTTCAACCAGTTCTCAAAAATGATAAATACCTTTTTGTGTGTTTATAATTACATATATATTTATATGTATATACATATATATATATATATATATATATATATATATATATATATATAAATATGATTTCTCACAATTCTCAAATTCATTATCAAGTCCAATTCTCAAACTGTAATTTTAACTGACACAGTGGCAATATAATTACTAAATGAGTTGGTTTTCTGTATAGCTTTATAAATGTTTTGTTCTTCTAATTGGCATTCTTTTTCATATTCTTCGGGTCTTTTGTATGTTCGGGAACGTTCAGGCTTTTCAAACAATTGTTTTAACCGTGTTGGAAGTCGTAAACCTTCCACACCCAATCCATCTTTCTTCCTATCCGTTTTACATTTAATGGGCTTAAGAGAGTTATAGTGTTTTGGTTCTGTTTTTTTTATTATATATATATATATATATATATATATATATAGCCTAAAATTCTCCTTTTTTCCATCTTATTTCTTTAATATCAATATACTCTTAAATTTTGCTTTATTTGAACCAATTTTCCAGTGAGTTCTGCTTGTTAAAAATTATATATGTCCAATTGTTTGTTTATAAATACATATATGTATGTATATATATATATATATATATATATATATATATATATATATATATATATATTTATATATATATATATATATATATATATATATATATATATATATATATATATATATATATGTGTGTGTGTGTGTGTGTGTGTGTGTAAATTATCTATATTATCTCCCCTAAAATATACATATAAAATCCTCCTCTTTCCCGCAGAACGATGGCCGATTGGTTAGGGTGCTGTCCTTTGGAATCGGAGTTCGTGGGTTCGAATCTTACTGTGGCATGGAGGTTCGAAATCGGCTTTAAGCTGTAGGTCCCTGTCTCATTAGCCCTCGTGTTGCAAAAAGTAGATCGTAACACTCCAAACCTCCTGTTTCCTCTTGCCAAGACAATACCTAATATCTCAGCCGTAAAAAGTCACATAAAGGCGTGTTCACAGACTTAAATTCTTTTTACCTATCTGCCAAAACTAACTCTGGAATAAACGCTAATGTTCTATCCGCTGACCTTACATTTCAGCTGTCTCTGGAAAATGGTTTCGCTTCTGCAATAACTAAATTGCTATCTGGTTTTTGGGCTAGCTTAAATGAACAAGGTTTACTCTCTCCTACTCAAAATTTCTGAACAATCTTTTGTCTCATGGGAATAAAATCACTCGATTCTCGATCTTGGATTGGAAATTGCTGAAAAATGTATTATTCTTTTACCATTCGATTCGAAGCCGCTGACTTGTAATGACAGTCCCTTAGACACTTCTGTTTTTAACCCCAAGAATTGATGGTCTTGCTTTATTCTTGATATTACGACTTCAAATTAATTGGGAATTCTTATTTCCCACTAAGATAGGGCAATTCTAATGGTTGGCTTGTTTCTCGTATAATTGTTGGAAGATATTTTCGCTAGTTACATATAAGTGTATATTTTATGGAAAAATTAGAGTTATAAATTATTAAAGTCTAACAGCCATTTTTCAACATAATTCAATGTAGAAATCTATTTAGAATTAATAAAGGCAAAACCTAAAGGCGAGGCCGTGAAAACTTGCTCTTCCCTCTTTAATTGTTCATTCGTGGTATGGAACATCGTGCCTAGTGCGTTGGTGATTAAAATAGATAACGTTGATGTTCCATACAGTAAAAATTAATTTAGACACGACTGTCCAAATTTAACTGTGCATTGTACATTACGTTAATTTGTTTAATTGCGTTACTACGTTAATTTATTTAATTGGTCTAATTCAAATCAAATAAAGTTTTCCACCATTGGTCAAAATTATTGATTCGTTTCACACATACACACACACATATAAATGAAAAAGAGGTTATTTACTGCATTTAGTTTTTCCACTTCTAAGTGTATGATAAATTAGTTAGTGTTAGTGGACGCAGATTGCTTTACTAAATGGTTTCAAGTACTCGCCAGTTAAAATATTTTGTATTATATTTCCTTAGTGTATTATGTTTATAGTTTTGTAGCATATACATAAACCAAGCATGGGTTATGATTACTGCAAGATATAAAATTATATATATATATATATATATATATATATATATATATATATATATATATATATATATATATATATATATATATATACACACATATACATATTACCTGCAGCCGTGAGAAACTGTTATTAAGTATTACATGTTTCAGTACATGTTGCCATTTACAACTATTAAAAGTGAGTAAATCTTTGGGCATATATGTTTAATTTATTAATCTCTTTCCATTACTGTTTAACTGTATACTTATTTATGCATATTGATTATGAGTGCTATATAATATAAGTGTAGGTGTTTATAAACATTTGCGTGTAATATATTTGTGTATACTAGAAATCAGTTACAATTTTAATTGCAAAAGAAGAAAGTTAAGTTGAACCAGGCTTATCAAATTTTCCAAATATAAAAAAAAAACCTTTAAAATTTTTAAATTCACAATGCAGGGGTGAACAATGTACATTGGGAAATTCAAATCTATACATGTCTTCTCGAAGCTGTAATTACTATTTAATATTTATTTTTCCTTAAATCTTACTTAATTACCCTTTCCTCCTATAAGCAATCTGCAATTTTTTAAGATCTTTGAGGAATTTTTTTGTTTTTACAACACAAATTGATAATTAAGTCTTTTGCGAAATTTGAGACAAATTTCGCCGGCTTATGTGCGTTAAAGAATAACAGAATATTATTGAAAGTTGCTATATTTTAATAAAGAAGTCTGATGACTTCGAATCGATAATTTAAGATGTTAGTATTCAAGAACAGGCTCTTATCATACGGATAGTTGAAATTAAGTTCAATTCATTGTTTTGTATTTTTCAACATCTAATCGCATTATGTACTAAATTTACATATAATATAAATTACACGAACATCAGATCATTTTATAAAACGACTTTAATTAAAGCACATCGTATATTTTAAATAGCATTAAGTTGATGTGTTACTCAACATGAAAGGATTTTTCTAAATATATTTTTAAACAAATTATGCTTTCAAAATTATGCAAAATTGAAGCAATGTTACCCATCTAATTACTGCAGATAATTTTCCTTCTCATATTGAGCAGATGGAAGGGGCCTTTATGAATTATAAATCAATTAATAACAGGCATCACTCATTTACATATAGATTTAAATTACTGAATAGTATGCGTTTGAAGTTGAAATAGTTAAAAATCATAAAGTAGACAGAAATCATATGTAAACCTCTAATTAAATAGATTTAAAAATACTTTAGTTCAGATTTAATACGTATAGAGCTCCATTAAAAATTGTATTTTTAGGCTTTATTAGGGTTGCAAATTGGGTAGAACCCAATATGTACGTGTAAATGTACGAGGCGCATCCAGAAGGTAAGTTTTCGGTGTTTTCCCTTTAAAGTAAACGTAATTAACCGTGTAAATTGCGCGTGCATAACAGATCTATGAGATATTAATCACATGCCAGATGGACAAGTCCCGATTCGTACCAGTACCGGGGTAGCAGTGGTCCGAAATGGAAACTCTTATTCCTTCTCCTGTCGCCTGCAAGACTCTGTCAGTGATCTTAAATGCACAAAGCATTGCGCCAATATAAATTCATCGTGATGTCTATGAGCCAAAACTGCCACACGAATACAAAATTCAACATTTAGGAGCAGCACTGACATTTCTGCTAAGGTATAACGATGATGGCGACGAGTTCCTCGACAGGATCATCACTGGCAATGAGACTTAACATTCACACTTTACCCTGGAAAGCAAGCAGCAGTCAATGAATTGACATCATAGTGGATTTTTGGTTAGGACCAAATTCAAACAGACGCTGTAGGCATGGAAAGGGAGTGCACAATGTTCAGGGATAGGAAGGTTTTTAACATTTACAGGTGTCAGTGTTCTATGTCAGAGGTATACAAAAGTTGATCCCATAATACGACAAGTGTCTCAATTCTGGTGATGGCTATGTAGAAAATTAGACGGAATATTCCTGTACTTGTTGCCAGTAAATATGTCCGTGAAAGCTGAGTTATTTTTTTTTTCTTTTAAATAGGGAAACTTACTTTCTGGGCGCGAGTCGTATCTATAATTTCAAGATCTACAATGTGAATTTTTATTTATAGTCTTAATTTTTAAATTTATATTTTTCAAAATTCAATTTCAGTGTAATCCATAGGATATTAAAGCTATGATTCTTGATTAAGTGATAAAAATATCACCAATATATTCGCGGTTACATTATAATATAATCATAGCGACACAAATTCCACCATATGTAAAGCAACAATCTTTGTTGATTAATAACCAAAGCTCTTCTTCAATCTCAAGCATAAAATCTATGTAAAATTTTTATTACCTCGCAGACATACTAGTTAACATTAGTAATTTTATATTCAATTGCTGTACAGCCTCGCTTTCAATTACAACATGTTATGTTCTTTGTGTTTTTTTTTATTAAGATAAAAATATTGTTTAAAATTTAAATGAAAACGTTGTCAATACAGAGGCAAAAACAACTGTAAAAAATGTTAAGTCAACCGTATAGATAAGTGGGTAAATATTCAAAAATAGAGAACGATCGTGCAAAACTGTAGTAATTAGATGAAAAATATATATATATATATATATATATATGTATATATATATGTATATATATATATGTATATATGTATATATATGTATATATATATATATATATATATATATATATGTATATATATGTATATATATATGTATATATATATATATATATATATATATGTATATATATGTATATATATACATATATATATGTATATATATATATATGTATATATATACATATATATATATATATATATATATTATATATATATATATATATATATATATATATTTATATATGTATATATATATATATATATATATATATATATATATATGTATATATATGTATATATATACATATATATATATATATATATATATATATATATGTATATATATACATATATATATATATATATATATATATATATACATATATATATATATAATATATATATATATATATATATATATATATATATATATATATATATATATACATATATATATATATATATATATATATATATGTATATATATATGTATATATATATATATATATATATATATATATATATATATATATATATATATATATATATATATATATATATATATATATATATATATATATATATATATATATATATATATATATATATATATATATATATATATATATATATATATATATATATATATATATATATATATATATATATATATATATATATATATATTATATATATATATATATATATATATATATATATATATATATATATATATATATATATATATATATATATATATATATATATATATATATACCAGAATTAAAGGATTGAAGTGATTTGGAACGTAAGGTATATTTCTACATGAAGGCTAGTGACAGATTGAGCTGCTGTTTAAAGTCAAAAATCATTTATTCCAGCAGTCTAATTCCACCACGCGAACACCAGTACCTATGAGCAGTGCCCTACCCATTCGGATAGCTTTCGGCGTCGAAAGTGGGACAATTCCTATTCGCATGCTTACATACATGTACTGACAAGAACACAAGAATTCATTAATTTGTAAGACATATATAAATAATACTATTGGATGGGAAGTTTTTATTGCATTTACAAAGTTATAAAGTACTGAATGAAAAACGATATTTCTAACCATATTTTTGGCTCAGAAAAAACATTCTTCAAAATGAATGCATTTTTCTATATCAGACTAATTGTAGAGTTTATTTTATCGTATCGATGATGATCATAACGTATGAATTATGATTAAAAGCCATTTAATTTATCAAGTATAATTCATTCACACGGGTATCAAATAATCAAAACAGCCGCAAGGGAACTGGGTACAAATAGAAGCAGTCCTTATTGTAACAGAATGTTGATGTTTAATTAAATTTTACACTTTATAATTATACTAAACATTTTTAAATATAATTATAATGTTTGACAGTTTTCCAACAAAAGGTAAAAGTCTATATAGAATTTTATAACTGTATAGACTGATTGGTTACGATTACAAATTCTTAAATTCAAATAATACACAATCTACATTTTGTATTTAAATTTAAATTCATATATAATGCTCTCTATGTTTAAAATAATTTAATAAATCGAAATTACACAAATATTTGATCATTGTATCAAACGGTTCTAATTAACAAGTGTAGCATACGTAAGAAAGAACATATTTTTTATTGGATCATGTGAAAAATTAGAAAGTAACCTTTCTAAATTTGTTTTTGAAAACTTAATTAATTCAGGTATAAACTAGAATTAATTATGCCTGACATATTTTAAGTATTTTTATACTTCTTTTATTAAATCATAGTTTGTTTTATGAACCATGATTAAATGTCAACGTTTAGGCAAAACACTTCAATCCAAGATAGATGAAGGGTAAATAATCACAGTCTATACTTTTTAACTAAATGAAGATTTTAAATTATATTTCATTCTTTTTCAACTTGAATATTATTTTAGAATGATGGTTTTATTGCTTGATATATTTATACAAGAAGATTAACTGAAATTTCAATTTTATACTTTAAAAAATATATTCATTTAAAAGGCATGCACAAAGAAATATATATATACACATACATATGTTTATATATATATATATATATATATATATATATATATATATATATATATACATGTATATATAATTATATCATAAATATATGATTTAATATGTATATCTATGTATATATTTACATATATATGTACAAATATATATATATATAATATCCTTTATATATATCATATAGTAAAAAATATATATATTATGTATAACATTTTGCTATATAAATAATAATATACTCCCATACATATAATAACTATATATATATATATATAATATGTGGTGTGTGTGGATCGTGTGTATGTGTAAGAAAAATTAACATAAAAATTAAACATCATAATTATGTATATCTTTAAATAAATTTCTGGCAATAATTTTCTATCCTTTTTTGGCATCCTTTACTATCAATCTTAGTAAAAATATCTGTTTTTCCTAACAATTTTGCTATATAGAAACCCCACAAGTCGCCAAACGTTTACAGAACTCGTGTCCCTTAAACTACTCTCCGTCAATTCGTGATAGGTGGATTGAGAATTGTGATTGGTTGGCCCATAAAACTATAAAATCGAGATGCACGTGTTTTTTAGACAGAAGAGAGTTAGAGAAATTGCCTCAATAAACGCTATCCATTTTGATAATAAATTTCTTTCATTTCTACTTTCAGCGACGTTTTAGCATGACTGCATTATACTCTAAACATTTTTGTTTCCTTTGTGATGAGAAAATTTGTCCATCATTTATATATATATATATATATATATATATATATATATATATATATATATATATATATATATATATATATATATATATATATATGTGTGTGTGTGTGTGTGTGTGTGAGCGTGTATGTATATTTATTCATATTTATATATCGTCGACATTCTTGGCAATAAAAATTAACAAGTATCCGGTTGTTATATTTTTATAGTTTCATAGGGATCTAAAATCTTCATTGCAACAAAATTTGTACACACACTTACACACATATATGTGTGTGTGTACATGTAAGTATATTCATTCATATTTATATATCGTTGATATTATTGGCAGTAGAAATTAGTAAGTGTTAGAGTTTTAGAGTTACCTAGTGACCCAAAATCTTTATTATAGCAGCCGCTTTTGGACTGATCTTAAAATTAAATTTCCTACTATGATAAGAAGGAATTTTTTCACAAGTTCTCTACTAAAATGCTCTTAAAAGTTCTGCTCTTAAAACTAACGCCGGACGATGGATGATTGGTTAGGGTGCTAACCTTCGGAATCGGATTTCGTGGGTTCGAATCCCTCAGAGGCATGGATGTTTGTAGCCGTTCGGTATTGGCATTAAGCTGTAGGTTCCGGTCTCAATAGCCCTCGTGTTACAAAAAGTGTACCGCAGCACTCCAAAACCAAACCAAACCCTAAAACTAACATTCTTAAAAGTGTCACCCTTTTAAGTAGTATATTTTTAAGCATACACACACTAAACGAAAAGCAAATGACATATATTTAGGCATTATATTAGTAGGAGAGTTAATATTAGGAGTTAATTTTATATCTAATTGAAGATATGTATTTCATCGTTGCTAAAATTTTATTGGTACCTGGCATTTAAAACTTAATTGAAGTCTAAAGAAATCTGAATTAAAATAAATTTCCTTTTATAATGCTAAAAAAATATATTACTGGTATAAATATAAGTGAGATTCTTAGAATAAAAATGTATTTATCATCCATGAAATATAAAAATTTGGTGTTTGATTCACATTTTTCAAAAGTTATATTGCTGATTATTTAATTTCTACGTTATTTCTATACATGTGTTATCATTATAAATTTTCTTTCTATACATGTTTTATCATTATAAATTTCCTTTTATAATGATAAAAAAATATATTACTGGTATAAATATAAGTAAGATTCTTAGAACAAAAAAGTATTTATCTTCCATAAAATATAAAAATTTGGTGTTTGATTCACATTTTTTCAAAACTTATATTGCTGATTATTGAATTTCTACTTTATTTCTATACGTTTTATGTGATTTAAAAATGTATTACCTCGCATGGCAAAGATAAATAGTTTTTATAAAGGTTATACTCTTATTAACGGTCTAGGGAATATTTAATCTTAAAAAAAAGCAGAACATTTTATTCTGAATAAAAAATATTCTGTTAAGAGTGCATTTTTTCTCAAAAAGTACTATGCCTCCTTAACATCAGTAATTTTATAAATCAGATAATACACAATTCAATTCAATAAGAAAATAGAATATATTTTCCAGATAAAATGTTCTTGGTAACTTGCTTGCAAAAGATTGCCGTAATATTTCAAATGTAAAAAGGACCTTTAAAAAATAGGAGTTAGCATTGCAGAAATGTGTGGGTTGGATATCAGATGCAAGTACTGTGTATCGTCTGAAAATTGTAATGCATGCGTGGGATGATTCTATGTAGTATCTCAGAATAACTCATATACTAGTAATCGTATTTCAAATATCACTAAATGCAGATGCGTTAAAGTAAACTGAGTTAGCAGAAGGTAATATGAGATATAGGATGTATAAACAGTAATGTAACACAAACGACCTTTCGATTGATATATGAACTTTATCGCGATTTTAATTTAAAGGATTAGTATAGTCTTTTCTTTTGTATTCAAGAAGGAAAATAAGTCAATTAAGTTAAATTAAGTTACATAAAAGTTTCAAAATGAATGAAATTGGCTAAAAATGCTTAAATTTGATTTTTCAGGAAAAATTAAAATGAACATACTTTCAGCATTTAGTTCGTTATTTGGAAAAACTATTAATTTTTTTTCTCTAAATTTATTTTTGTCTTATTTTTTCATTTCTGTAACAATAAGTTACATTCGGTTCAGCTTTTTTATACCTCTTTCCGTGAATCATCGACACAATCTTTTGGTATTGATATATCATTTGAGTTTCTCAGAGCTAATTACTGATGGTAGATTAGTAGTAATTATATTACTGAATCCAGGGTCTAAAATTTACTTTAAAAAACGAAGTGATCGTGATCTACGATAGTGACCTGAAGAAGCTACTGTAACAATAAGTTACATTGGGTTCAGCTCTTTTTACCTCTTCCCGTGAATCATCGACACAATCTTTTGGTATTGATATATCATTTGAGTTTCTCAGAGCTAATTACTGATGGTAGATTAGTAGTAATTATATTACTGAATCCAGGGTCTAAAATTTACTTAAAAAAACGAAGTGATCGTGATCTACGATAGTGACCTGAAGAAGCTACTGTAACAATAAGTTACATTGGGTTCAGCTCTTTTTACCTCTTCCCGTGAATCATGGTCAAAGACATACCAGAATAGGACCGGTTTGAACTAGAAAGAAACCTCGGACTTCTCCCAACCAATAGAAGGGTCCGTTGGTTTGGGGGATTGTGACCTCCCGCGGTTCTGCATTGGACCCCTGGTTATTTTTCCACGAGGCAGTCTGATTTTTTTAGAGGACAAGGTTGTGACCAGAGGAGAATAGAAGGTGAACGCTGCTGGCATCTTCGGCTTGAAGGATAGACCTTTTGAGAAAAATCATCTCCATATTGTTTTTTTAGGGCCAGCGCCGATTCGAGAGCAGTCTTCGATATCTACAAATGATAAGTTGATTACAGTTGTATTCCTTAGGCATTTATGTAATTGTATAAATTCATTTAATCAATCAAGACATATTTGTCCATGTGTTTATTAATGAGTATTAATTTCTTCTTTATCAAACAGTAGGCGAACGTAATATTGTTTATTACACTGCCTTATAGGGTACTTTACAATTCTGGAAAATTAATATTTTTATTAATTCCGTCATATGACGGACTATAAGCTAGTATTTCAAAAATAAATTCTGACAGGAAAAGCATTTGTTTCACAATGTTTCTATATAGTATAATATAAAGCCAAAATGTGATAGTAATAGAAAAAAAATAATCCAGCTATAATTGAATACTTATGGAAGATTCCAATAACACTTGCCATGTTTATGAAAGCTATGCAAAAAGAATCACTCATGTCTGCTTAATCAAAGAGCACGACTCTTTGAATATTTACTGATATTATCATCATTTAATTTCAAAATTTAAAAATCGTATATTAAGTCTGATATCGTATATTCATGAAGATCGTATATTCATGTCACGCCATCATGGGCTTACATTTTAGTAAAATAATGCACGTCCCCACATTGCACGTGTTTCTACTGCTTGTCTTCGTACTTGACGAACACTACCTTGGCCAGTAATTTCTTACCTATTGAAACTTATTGTTTTGGAGCATTATGGTCAGAGCCCTCCAACTATCTCGGGCTCCAGCTCGGCATCCAGCTGGACAGAGCTTGGCACAATATCGCTCAGGAGGATATTCTCCCCCGTCTATCAATCCATGCAAGCCGAAAAACTGCTGAAAAAAGATTAAAGGTAAAAGTTTTAAATTTTAAAAAAAGAGAAGAACTAAGGCACTACCTATGGTCATGGGTTGTTTTAATTACATCTAAACTTGCGGATTAGGCCTCTGTAGGAAACCGCAATAAAAGAATGCGCTTAAGAGGCTTACCCTACTTGGATGGTGAGGATATAGACTCATTTAAAATAAATTAAATAATATTTATTACATAAATATAAAGTTTTTAAACTTCGTATGAAGTTATAAAAATCTAAAAGGTTATAAATAGTAGCATTCAATTTTTTAGCAGGCAAAGTAAAGCATTATTACCAAGGTGTCGAATAACGACTGATTTTGTTTTGTTAAAATATCATTTTTTTACAGTTTTCACTTATTTATTTTTAATATGCAATCTAATATATCTAAGGTAAGCAATATCCATCTCTTATGTAGTATTTAATAATTAATATTTTATGATTTATAGCAATAATAACTCCAAATGCTGTTTACGCAGAAGTAAAATTTTCATATATTACAAATGTTTAAAGTACTCCAGGCACAATGAAAATACATCATTGTATCTGAAATTTCAGTATTATTTACGTTCGAGTTTATAAAATAAAGTCTAGTTGAAACGGGTATATTTTGAAGCATATATAATATGTTAGTTATGCATTTTAGTTAACAGCTATAGTTATTTATTCTACAAATATGGGTATTATCATAATAATTTTTTTTCTTTATATTTTCTATGAATGCTTATGGAAGCAACTACATTTTTTGTAAAGTCTGTAAGGTATATTTAAATTTTTTTTATCAAATTTTAATCAAAATTGATGCCCCTGGAGCATTTTCAATTAAGCTAATTATGAAGCAATTGATAATTAATAACTACAAAACTAATTAATATTTTGCCTTTAAATTGTTAAAATATTTATATATCAATACTACTAATAACATAGTCAATTTTCAAGGAAATTCATTTAAAAGAAAAAAATGTTCTCTCTAAAGTTCCACTGTCGCCTTAAGAGCCAGAGGTGGACAAACGCGTTACTAAGTTTTTTCACTTTGTGAAGCTTTTTCACTTGAATACATCATCCAATTTTTTTCAAATTGTAATAATTTGTTTATCTGTATATGTACATTACATCTACCGAATTCCGTCCCATTCGGATAACTCCTTCTAGGTGTGTCTTTTTTTTCTTTGTCTAGGAGTGTGTATTAAGTAAAGCTGATAGCAATTTTGAAGCTGTAAGTGACAGTGGATTTTAAAAAATAATATCTTTTTAATTTTATAATAACTCAAAAAATTCTCTATTAGTAAAACAGTTATGTTACATAGATTAAATTCTGATATAGAGCTGTTAATTCCTAACTACTTTATAAAATGATATACAGAATACAAAAATGCTCCATATGAACTCCTTCCCACTATAAAATACTCATTTTTAAATAAAACCTTTTAAAGTGTAAAGTAAATTTAGTTATTATCGTCAATATTAAGACATAAAGTAAGATTAATGAAAATATCTCCTTTCCTTGTACAAATTGTTTATAATTGTTTATTTCAGGAAAAAATTGGTGGATCGTATGGTTCAAAGCATATTGAATTTTTCTTTTCTTTAAACTGAGTTGTTGATTCATGTGAAAAAGATAGAGCTATCAAAAACATGTATGTAGTATATATTTTTTTCAAATATAAACATTTTCGGTTTAAACGAACATTTAAAGATGTTACTAGAAACAATGTATTTTATGTAATAATTTTATTGATGACAATATGATGGACTATTAAAATTTCTTTTTACCCTTGTTACTGATACCATGTTTCGTAATTTAATGAATAAAATCTAGGATTGTTGGCCATATTGCATTGAAGACCTACTATCGCTTTAGTCTATGTTAAGAATGTAAATTCCTCTTGCAATTTATGTCGATCAGAATTTTGAATTCATATACCGAGAAAGTTTTAAAACGTCTTCCTGACTTACCTAATCTCTTATTTGTGCATGTGACACTTTGTAGAGATGAAGACCGACTGAGCGTCTAGGCCAGCCGCACGTTTTGGTTTTGTGTGCTACGGTCTACGTTTTGCAACACCACGGCTAATGAGAATGGGACCTACAGCTTAAAGTCGATTCCGAACGGCTACGAACATCCAAGTCACTATGGGATTCGAACTCACGAACTCCGGTACCGAAGGCCAGCACCCTAACCAATCGGCTATAATTCGGCTTTGGGTCTGACGGAGACATGCGGCTGATATATCGTATCAGCCGCATGTATAAGTGGAGTACTCTTGAGGAAATACAAAATTAAAAAAAAAAAACAATTCCTCCTTCTGAATATGTTTTTAAATTTTGAATATAAATAAAGGTTTAAATAGGAAGATAAAAATGTTAATTAGGCAATTGTGCCAAAGGGACCACAGTCGGTATAATATCGAAAATATGTCAAACATGACGTCTTGGTTTTAGAAGAAAATAGTGTTCGAACTAGTTCAGAAGAAATTAAGCTCCACACTCCTTCTTCCTTGCTCTCTCTCTTACGGGGCCCACAGATCTCCTGAATAAGTTCGTTGGACAGCTTTGCCTTGGCCGAAGATGGCTAATCAGCGATTATCAACCCCTCTTGACTCTTGGGTTCAAAGGAGGGTCATTCACTTCGCTTTCGTCTCTAGGTCCTCTTGAAATTTATGTTGAAGAGTATTTTGATTTCACGTACCGAGAAAGTTTTAAAATGTCTTTCTGATATACCTAACCTTATTATTTATGCCTGTGACACTTTGTAGAGATGAAGACCGACTGAGCGTCTAGGCCAGCCGTACGTATAAGTGGAGTACTCGTGAAAAAATACAAAATTGAAAAAAAAACTAATTTCCTGCTGAAATTTGTTTATTTTGAATATAAATCAAGGTGTAAATAGGAAATAAAAGTGCTAATTAGCCCATTATGCCAAATGGACCACACTCTGTCGAAGATATGATACACATGGGGTGTTGGTCTTAGAAAAAAATGGTTTTCGAACTGATGCAGATGAAATTAAGCTCCACACTCCTTCTTCCTTGCTCTCTCTCTGAGGGGGACCAGCAGATCTCCAGAAAAAGTTCGTTAGACAGCGTTACCTTTACTATATATATACACACACTCACACACACACACACACACACACACACACACACACACACATATATATATATATATATATATATATATATATATATATATATATATATATGTGTGTGTGTGTGTGTGTGTGTGTGTACACTGTCGACCAATAAGTATTTAGACACTTGTGATAAAAGAGATAATGTAACTTTATTCAAAATCGATAGTTGGTACTGTCTCAAAGAGAGGCAATTACAGCGTGATCCCTCCGGGGCATAGCGGGGCACTTCAGATCGCTAGATATGTTCCTTAAGGATCGGACACACTTGTGATACCCGATAATTATACCTTTCTCGAAATCAGAGAGCTCGAAATGCGCGGCGTCTTGCATGCGACTAATGCAGATGTTGTTCCTACATGATGTATACTGGTGGAGGCCCCTAACGTACCTCAGAACTGCAGATATAGTTATTTACATAGGTGTCCAAATACTTATAGGTAGACAGTGTAAGTGGAGTACTCGGGAGAAAATATAAAAATGAAAAAAAATATTGCCTCATGCTGAATTTCGTTTATTTGGAATATAAATAAAGGTGTAAATAGGAAATAAAAATGCTATTTAGGTCATCATGCCAAAGGGACCACACTCGGCCGAAGACATGCCAAACATGGTGTCTTGGTCTTAGAAGGAAATGGTGTTCGAACTGATGCACAAAGACTTAAGCTCCACACTCCTTCCTTGCCCTCACTCTGAGAGGGCCAGCAGATCTCCCGAAAGAGTTTGTTAGACAACGTTGCTTTGGCTGAAGATGGCTACACCACGGTTAGTAACCCCTCTTGACCAATGGGGTTGAAGGAGGGTCACTCCCTTCGCTTTCGCCTCTAGGTCAGTTTCGCGTTGGCCTTGTAGAACTGTAACTCTTTGTTACACACTTTAATGTTTTTTATTTATCATATAACTAATACACTCCTCTGTTCATCCAAGGATGCAGTTGATGATCCATAGTGTTCAATTTATGTACCATATAGCGGCGGCAATTCTCAATCATATACTTTCGAAAGGGTGGCATTCATTGATGTTTACTGTATACATGGGACTTACATTTTTGTTACATACGAAAGAAAACAAAAACTGCAAGTTGCTTTCCTAGGATTTTTTCCCGGGAAATATAATTCGGGAATATTCCTTCAGGATTGAAAAGTTTTGCTTTAAGTAACTCTGCAGTTGTCGGTATCTCCTAAAATTCCTATAGCGGTAAAGACCACATAACATGCAAAACTATCTAGTATTTTTCCTAGTACGACCTACGAAATTTAATCTATTTTTTATAATAATATTTAAAGATAAAAAGAAACATGAGAGGGAATCTTAAAAAAAGCTTTGTTTCAGTAAGATAAAAATTCAATCATTATCAGTATAAAAGTGAAAACATTGATACTTGACTAAGATTAAAAAGTACTGAAATAAAGCTATGTGCCATCAACTTCAAAAGTGAAAATAAAACTACTTAAATATTTTTCATTTTCGTCCAAATCTTTACATTTACAGCTTTAAAATGATCCGGGGAACAAAAAATCCTAATTTGGCATTACGTTCCACTAAACAGCAGAGGAAATTCAAAATCTGAGCAAGCTTTGTCAAATAATTCCTTTTCAGGTAATTTAACTTTACCAAATCTAAGGGATTTATTTTAAGAGAAAATCATGTTTATTTTAAAAATAAACTCAAAAGGATAATTTTTTATAGATCAGTAAAATACGGCACTTGCGATTTTTCTGTCTACTAATACTTCTGTGTGCCAATCTTCCTTGCATTATTCCAATATTTTGTTGTTGTCGTATGCCACTTGGTCAAAGAAGCACGATTGAGCCAGAGGCTACTTTTATTAAGGAAAGAGGTGGGCCTTTCGTTTTAACTAGAACCTCGAGAGTAAAAGTACGACTTATGCTCAGGTGGGTACTCGTAGTTTTGAAGCAGGGACCAAGCAAAAGACCTATAGGTGTAGCCTGCCACCCACCCCCCAGAGGTATTGATTGAGAACTTGGAGAACATTCTGACCACGAACCTATTTTACGTTTCCCAGTTAACTTTAACGAACACGGCGGATCTTAGGCTGGTTTGGGCTCCAAACCCGCAACCCTCCATTTACGAGAACGTTGCCTTTGCCGACTGAGCTACCGCGGATCCAAATATTTGTCCTTTGTGTTAGATTAAAGTTGGAAAAAGGCAAAATAAAATGCAAAAAAGCAATGCTAAGGAATAGGTGGGAAATAAATGTATAAGAAAGAGATAAATGCATGTTTGACATATTTATTTTATTTATTTATTCAGAAGATTAGTTTCAGAGGATTTTACAAAATGGATCTACTTTTTTTTGTGCTGGGAAATATTAATTTATAATATTGAATGAAAGGAAAGTAATACAAATTTTTTAATGCTGAATCATTATATATTATTTAAAATTCATTTTATTAGTTTTTTTTTTATCTTGGATTAAAAGAAAATTCCTTGTTATAAATGTTTATATATACTGCTACGAATTTGTTAGTGAGTCTTAAATTTAACATGTGACTCTATGGATACCGGCTCGTTGGCGGCAGTTTTGGCAACTTATTTTTGTCGCCAAGTGTGTCGCCAAATATCGCAAGTGTCGCCAAATGTTGCCAAGTGTGGCGATACGTGACAACTTCCTGTTCCTGTTTCTGGAATATTCCAGCAGTTTCTTCGGGCCTATATAAGGCAGGCTTAGTCCCAAACGAGGAGAGTCGTTAAGTAGATTTCTCAGTGTAAAGAGTACTCTCGGTGTGTTGTGTTTAACCGGTGCTTCCGTTTTGTTTGTTAAGGAAAGAGGTACGTGAACCCACGACGTTGTGCTCGAGTTGTTTCGCGATGTTTTGTAATCTTGGTACGATTCTTGGATGCCTTTTTAACATTGTATTTTCCAACTGATTGCCAATAAATTATTGTTTACTTAAAGTCCATTCAATCCCAAACCCAGCTTTAAAGATCGTAACAATAAAAGTTTTTTTTATGTCTTTCGAAGATAACTGTAAAACTACTAAACGAAATATTAAAAAATTTTGTTAGTATATGCGAGATTTCAAAGATACCTATTGCATAAAAAATATACACATTTCCATTAAAAAACAGTATAATGCCTCCGAGTGAAGATGTGACCAGTTGTGTTATAAATTCATGAAAAGTTTGCCTGCATGATGCTGGCTTACTACCCTTGCAAGCGGATCACCAAATTCTCACACTTGCAGTTTTAAGAATGAGCTAGAAAAGAAAAAACACTAATTTAAAATTAAATTTACTAATCAGCAAAGAATGCAAAATCTCAGTCAGGTTTGTCAAATAATTCACTTTCAACTATTTTAACTTCAATAAATCGAAGGGATTTATTCTAGGAGAAACTCTTATTTATTTTAAAAGTAAAATTAAAAGGAAATATATATTTTTACGAAAATCGAATATAATACCGCACTTGCGATTTTTCTGTACACTAATACCTCGAACAATTTTTGAAATCCTCTTGCATTTTTCTTTTGTCCTTTGCTTTAAATTAAAGTTGGAGAAAAAGGAAGAAAAATGCAACAAATCAATACCAAGGCATAAGGTAGGAGTTTGGAAGTAAAAGTGTGAGAAAGACATAAATGCATATTTGAATTATTTCATTTATTATTTTTTGGTATCAAGAAGATTTAATAAAAATATATATCTAATTTTTTAACTGGAAAATATTAATTTGAAAAATGGATATAAATGGAAATAATTCAACTTTATTAATGCCGAACCAGAGTGTATATATATATGTGTATATATATATATATATATATATATATATATATATATATATATATATATATATATATATATATATATATATATATGTATATATATATATATATATGTATATATATATATATATATATATGTATATATATATATGCATATGTATATATGTATATATATATATATATATATATATATATATATATATATATATACATATATATATATACATATATATGTATATATATACATATATATGTATATATATACATATATATGTATATATATATAGATATGCATATATATAATATATAATATATATATATAAATATATATATATATATATATATATATGTTGTAAATTATAAAGGAGAGTTGGAGTTATAAACGGATTTCAAAAGGGAACTCTTTTATAATAATAAAATAAATGAAAACGACCCACGCTTGCATAACCTTTTGGAGTAATGCGGTCAGGTGCAGATTTATTTCACAGGCAGTTGATGATTAATCAAACGAGGAGAATCAGCGCGTGGACATGGAGCTGTCAGC